>KK120144.1:91633-218615 GCA_000611955.2 Stegodyphus mimosarum
TTCCTTATACTGCTGTTGTAGTGCAACGTGCTTTACAGAGTGTCGTCATGTTACCTTGGCTTGCGAGATCATCAGATCTGTCTCCAATTGAGCACGTATGGGATAATATTGGACGACAACTCCAGCATCATCCACAGCCAGCACTGACCGTCCCCGTATTGACAGAACAAGTAAACAAGCATGGAACTCCACACCGCAAACAGACAATTGGCACCTGTATGACACAATGCGTGGACGTTTGCAGGTTTGCATTCAAAATTCTGGTGGTTACACCGGCTATTAATGTAACAGCATTTCACATTTGAAATGCATTTTCTTGAGCTCAAATTAACCTGCAATCTTGAAAATTTAATCAATTAAATATGTTAACTAGACAAATGCATCGTCCAAATTTTATTACTGTACAATAATTTTTCTTTGGTGTTAGGATTTTTTCTCGTCAGTGTATTATGTGGTTCAAATGTATTTTAGACTATAGTAAGAAACTTTGAATAAAATGCTGGAATAAGAAGCATTTATACGAATCGTAAGGCAACGTAGAGTAAATTTTGCCTCTCCGTACAAACCAATTTAGCATCATAACACTTGCCCAGAAATTAATTTTGTTATAAACATTTCACAGTAGCAATAAAAAGGAAGAGGTGTTTAAATTTAGGTTAAAATTTAGTCTGTTTTAAATTTAGGCAAAATGAAGCCTTAGACTGATAATGAGTTTACAGAAAAATTTCATGCATTATTACTATCTTAGCCTGTAGTGATTAACATACATTTCTAATGATTAATTTTAGCCCCTTGTTACTTTATTTTACCAAATGTGCTTTACTTAACTATCCGCAATCTAGGACGTTTTGATTTTGAAAGCAAATTTTAATCATGTAACCTGATATTATTAGCTAACCCAAAATTAAGTCTATTAAGTTTACAAATATTAAGTAGTAAGATTTTAATTTTTTTCTATAAATATTCATTAAAATCTTTTTCCATTTTTATTAACGTGCATTAACATCTCGAGCTCGAACGTATGATTTAATTAAAGTACTTTATGTTATTATTTTTTTTATTTTATAAATATATAGCCTTATTTTCTTTGGTCTGACCTTAGCAATCTTAGGCACATGTAACGATATCAATACCTGAAAACTTTAATTGCCTTCTTTCCTTATAATGGATGTAAATCGCAGACTGAAAATCCCCTGAGGTTGAAATAAATTAAATGGTATTTCATCATTAGTGTATTTTTGTGCTATTGACGTCCTTTGCCCACATTTTTTTAAACAAACGAAGACTCATATTTGATATAATTTTTAAACATGTAAGTAGAAGAAAAATAAAGATTTTAAAAATAAGGATTGATTAACTGACAGAAACCTTAATTTCGGTGCTTATTGCGTGATTAAGTCGCGTCTACTTTATTTTATACTTTACTTTCATAATTTTGATGCGAACATAAATCCTTTTGTACATATTTCTTTGCTATATTTTATGTAATAAACAATACTTGACTAAGAAATTAATTAATTACTTTCTTACCCTTCGCAAGAAATATTTCAAGCATCGAATAACGATTTCATTTAGGGGACATTTTCTTATTTTTTACCCTTCTGCCTGTCCACGTTTACCAAAGTTCAGCCCATTTTCAGTAGCCAGTGAGATCAGCTTCTAAAATTGTATATCATTTAATAAAATTGGTGCAACGTGCTCTTGATGAGCAGATACTTTGTTCAGATGATCTATGCATCTGCAAAGAATATCATACTCTCTTAAAGAAAGGCACATCTTCATACTTTTGCTCATATCTTCCGTATCTCACACTTTTGCGAACCTCCATAACACGAAGTCTGGTGGTTATGGTCACTATCACCAGTGGCTTTTCCGCCAACAATGGGGCAACCGATCCACTGGGAGTTATCGCAACAGTCAAAAGGTCTTACTGCTGTAATTACCTATAATACAATGCCTAGATATACATGCCTGGAATACATGCTCTTTACCGAATATTTATACGCCTCAAGTGTCAAAGGTTGATGGGCGACTCAGCGAAGTTGTGACAAATTAGTAGCAATTAATGTTTGAATGAATAAGTATTACAACAACATGGTAAAATGCATAAGCATAACAGCCACAAAAAATACATATAGCATAAAATGTGTACATTCAGTACTGTGATTACATAAATGCGCAGTGGTACTGTTAGGATATACTGCTTGTAATTAAAAGCAGAAAAGTTTTAGAACAAAATACGGTTATAAAACGGACACATGAAACTAAATAATCCCTTCATATAGTTGGTAGTAGGGAAAAATTACGAAAGCCTTGGAAGTTATTTCGAAAACTGCTCTCTATCAAAATTAGAATGATGCACTTGGAAAAGTTACACAGCCATAATGAATGCTGACGGTAAGTGATTAGAGACAGATAAATTTGTCTTACACCGATCAAGAAATGGTAATGATTTCCTGTTTTCAGGGCATTCTTAGACAACTGTATATAGAGGACAAAAATCTAGATGATGGATTTTCGTTACCACTTTCTGCCAGAATTCCAACACCTATCCAGCGATTTTAGAATCATAATTCTACTGCTCCAAATCTATTTTTAACTCACTACCTCATTAATCAAATCATTGTTAAATTTTGAAGCCTGGATCATTATGAAAATCATGTCTTACATGTAACCTGAAATGTCAAATTTTGTTCTTGCTTCTAAAAATCATTTAGTGGAGCATGAACACTGAAGCAGGCAAAATAACTAAAATTGATTCAAACTGAAACAACCAAATAACTAAAAATACCTTAAACTGAAAAAATAAATGTCCTTCTTTCAGTTTTCATAGGACATGGATTGTGTTATAATTTTTTTGTTTATTTTTTAAAAAGGTAATCAATAATTTTGCTGAGGGTTTTTGAATGTTTTCTTTCATTTTTTTAAATTTATATATTTTAAATATTTATTTCGCTGCTGAAATATAAGTCTGAGGGATGCTGGAATCTTAACCTATACTATTAGCTACGCTAATAATAACTGCAACAGCTTGGAGATATTAATACTCTCAGACTCTAGTGGGTATGGCATACAATCCAACTTCTGTTTCACGCGATAATGTGTCTCACATTTTTTTCGCAGTGGAAGTTAGAAAGAAAATTTGAATTTTCATTAAAAAACGCTGCTAATGTTTCTTTCCTGCTTTAAGGTTTCTTAATATTTTCCTTTACTCTTTTTTTCTTTCAGTTTTCTAAGTCTCGTTGTTAGCTTCTGGGTGGCAAAAAGAGATTTAATGATTTTGTTTGACATTAAATCCAGCTTTAGAACGACTTACCTAAATGAGAAGAAAAAAACTGCATTACAGGTTTGAGAAAAAATATCGAAATAAACCTAAAGGATTATCCAAGAAATCTGCCGTCTCAGAAAGAATCAGTAATTCCGTAATCTTTTAAATAACAAAAGCATCAGTTTTAGTTTTGGATTAACAATTAAATAAATTGGCATAAAAAATTAGTATTTGCATTGCAATTAAATGAGCTGCATCACGGCTTAAAAATACTTAAGCAAAATCCGACGAAATAAAGCAAAAAAATATTCTAAAAGCAGACCATTATTTTCAAAAGTTCTTAGAAATGTAAACCTATCTGAACGTTTTGAAGAACATTTCCATAACTTGATCAATAATTATTTTTGGCGTTAATTTTGCGACATGACATTAATTTTTAGAAAGCGTCGCGACATAATGTTAATTTTATTTTTCGAAATGCATTTTGTGAATTAATGAACGTTTAGTAATTATTAATGATAACCAAATTAAAATCATTTGATTCAGTTCAGTGTCAAGATTTACATGAAGAAACAAACTGTTTATTTTAAATTCATCCAGTCACAAGTTCTTTAGTGATCACACGTTTTTCCTTAGAGTTTGCTTCTTATCTAAAAAAGTAAGGTATAATCTTTACTTGTCACATTATTAAATACCAATATTTTAAATAAAAGGAACTTAGTGGGCTAGGAAAGGAAAAAAAGAAATTTGTTAAAAACGAAATAAGGTATGATTCAATCATGTATAAGTTATATTTAAAACCTTTCTGGTAAAAACAAAAGTCGGGTTATATTATTATATCAGCTATATAGCTACATGAGCTAATTCAACCAGTAGTTGTATAAACTGAATCGATATATAAGCATAACGTATGCAAAATTAATAAGAAAATAGAAACTGGACCCTCTCTTTCTCTTTCAAAGGAAACAAAAGTTTTAAATAAAATCAAATTGATTAGATCGATGCCCTCATCAAAAATAATTAAGAAATGGAAAGAAAACGGAAACTGATCTAAGAATATTACCGCATTTTTCTTTTTACTTCAAGTCCAACAACAAATAAACGGAAGCACTTTACAAACAGCTTTACCGTTTGCAAAACTGATGTACATTACCGATGATTACCACTGAAGGTACCTCCGAAATTGAGACACAAATTAAAAAACAAAACTGAAAAACGGCATGTATTGGGAATTGGTTGGAACGAAGAATTATTTTAGTCCTAACCAGGAAACGAGAATTTATCTTGCTGAAATAGCTGTATTTTTTATAATTTAATTGGTACAGCAAATTTTGTATATAGTATGGTTTAATGAGTAATCGAAGGCATAAATCCAAGGGTAGAAGAGAAATCATTGCTCCCAATGTAACTCTAGAAAGAACCTTGCAGTATTTTGTAATATAATGAAAACGTTGCACATGAAGAAACAGAAAATATTTGGGATATTCTTCAATATTCCCGTTCCCAATATTCTACAAGTGATCAAGCAGTATCATGTAAATTGTCTGCCCCTTGTCTACGGTATGAAAGGTTTAGCGATCTCTTTTGAAGTTGTATCCATAAAAGATCTCCATGGTGCAAAAACTGCGCGTTCAAAACCTATACTGGTTTAGCTTCGCGGATTTTGGCTGGAATAACCGTTGACAATGTGTTGTTTTGGATCATTTTGATGTCAGGCAGGCACCTTTGTCGGACAGAGGAAGAAGCAAGAAATACGCAAAACTGTCGCATATGGGAAATACCCGCAAATACCAATGTTGTACACGAATAGCTTCTGCATTCTAATTACATTGTGTGGGATGAATATAACTTCATTCTTAGCTCCCTTTTTTGACAGATAATATTCTTCAAGATCCTAAAAGAATATTGTAATGAATGCTCCTTAAAACAAACTTCAACAGCAGCAATTCTTCATTCCTCCCTTACAAGAACGAAGAATCTTTACAGGCTATTGAGAAAGGGTTTCAAGCAAGATGAGGCGATACTCCATACCGACCGAACAATGAAGGAATTGATTTGTGCCAACTTAGGAAACTATCGGGTAATTTCGAGAAGCTTCCCGAATGTCTGGCCTACTCGTTGTCCGATTTTGAATCATTGTAACTTCTGGTTCACGGGATCCCTTAAAGATGGAGTCTATGGAGGAAGTATAAGTACTCTTCCTGAATTAAAAGCAGGCATAATATGCCAATCTGGTGCAGCTGTTTAAGAAACTTTTTGCACTATCATTGAACTTGCTTATAACGCTCTTTGAACATGTGATTAACGCAAAAGGAATGTATATAACGTTGTAATTAAAATTTTTATATTTACAATTTGTGTTTCTTGTTCTTCATGCGCCCCCGTTTCAACTGGGAGGTCAAAACTAATCATTAATTTTAATCGCAGTTTTGTTTTCACCATTGTCCACATAATGTATATGCCACGTTTCAATGAAATGCATCAAACGGGGCAGACTCTACATAGTAGGTCTTAACAGAATCACTTTAACCACCCTGTACTAATAAATTTAAAAAACTGCGTGAAAAATCGATTTCTTCTGCTAACAAAACTTGCATAAATCAAACTGCGTCAAATTAAAATACCCTGGTTGCTTCCGTAATAGTAATAAATATCGCATTCCTTATAAATCAGAAATTATTACCTGTTCAATGATGCTGATTAAAAGTGGAATTTCATGATATTCACCGGCCATTTACCATCTGTTACCTTGCGAGTGAAGCAAATACACTCACGTTTGTGAAAATTGCAACACCAAGAAGGAATCGTCATAATTGAATGCAATTTAATACACAGTTGAGTGGTAGTGGTACAAATAAATGATTAAATGTTCAAAGCAAACAAACAAGAACAAGAGATCAGAATCAGTATTTTGTGTGGCCACCACGCGCCGCAATAAGTGCTGCTACACGACGTGGCATGGAGTCAAACAAAGTTTGAATGTCTGACTGAGGAAGAGCATTCCATATCGTTTGTACGCGTACCCAAAGTTCGTCTGCAGACGCAACAGGACGAGGATCACGAGCAAGACGCCGACCAATGACATCCCACACATGTTCAATTGGCGACATATCCGGGGAACACGCAGGCCAAGGAAGAAGCTGTACCTGCTGCGCTGCAAAGAAGGATTTAACAATCCGAGCAGTATGAGGGCGGGCATTGTCCTGTTGAAATACAGCGCCTGGCAAGCTTTGAAGGAAGGGAACAGCTTCGGGCTGTAGAACTTCACGGATATACCGGTTGCTGTTCAGATTGCCCACAATTCGTAGCAATTGAGATCGTCTATGATATGCTATGGCGCCCCAGACCATAACTCCGGGTGTTCGTCCACTGTGGCGTTCGATAATGCACTCCGGAAGGTGGCGTTCACCGGCATAGCGTCTGACACGAATGCGGCCATCATGGTACCACAAATTAAAGCGGGATTCGTCAGAAAACACGACATGCTGCCAATCAGCACGCCAGTCTCTATGCTGATTGGCCCATTGTAGCCGCAGGCGGCGATGGTCGTGCGTTAGGGGGATCCTGTATAAAGGAGTCCGTGCGCGCAGTCCACACTGCAGCAGACGTCTACGAATTGATGAAGCACACAATGAAACACCTGTAGCTATTGACCACAGTGCTGCCAATTGTCTAGAGGAAGCTGTACGGTCCGTCCGCGCCATGCGGACCAGGTGTCTATCATCGCGAGCTGACGTCACATTTCGGGGTCCACTCCCGGATTTCCGAGTTGTCCGACACTCGTCCGTCCACTGCTTCCAAACGCGCATCACTGTGCTGCTGTTACGCTGCACACGAGAGGCTACTGCACGATACGACAATCCAGCTTCACGAAGGCCGATGATTCTCCCTCGTTCAAACTCTGTAAGTTGTTCAAATCTCGCTCTCTTTCGTCGACGAGGCATAAGTACAGATTGAGTTAACGTTTACCACTAGCAGATAACCACCGATAACCATACACGCCTCGCTACAGCCGTCTATTTATTCGGATCCATCAGCCGTTCAGAGGGCGCTGCTCAGCATACGCATGCGCTACGGATTTGCAATTCTAATCATTTGCATATCATGCGCTACTTTGCATTTCCTGAAAATTTCAGCTCACTCGCGTAAGTCCTTCATGGTGTTGAAATTTTCACAGACGTGAGTGTATTTATTATTAAGTCTCTAAAGAAAAACAATAAAATTGCTTCTTTCAATTGACTTAAGATATTATACTTAATTAAAGTTTCAACAAAGTATTGAACTGAATTATTTATTTTATTTAAAACTACGAATGTGTTTTCACTTACAGCAAAAATTTAGAGAGACAAACTTTATTTTTTCCTTCGCGTTTGGAAGACAAAAGCGCCTCAGAGAATGGGAAATGGGGTAGGTTAATTTTGATACTTTTAAAAGAATGCTCAGATGCAAATGAGAACAATAAAAATGACTTTCAAAGACTTAAATGGGATTCTGTAATGTTTTGGTAATTTTTTCTCTCAAGAAGGAAATGTGCAACCTTTGTTCGTTTTGAGTGCCACATTTTTATGTAATTAACACTGTTAATTTAAAAGTTTAAATGATGAATTCGCTGACTCTGCAGCAATTTAGGAGCTTAAAACGTGCATCTGAAGAAAAAAATAAGTAATGGCATTAAGATAGTATAACTGACAATTCTATTCACTTGTGACGGGCAAATAATATTATAACATGCGCAGAATCTTTAAGATACAAATTTTAATCAACTTCCATAGAGAGTTGTAATTTCTGTAATATCATAACAAATTTATCTCTATTTTATCTTTTAGTTCCCTAGTCTATTAAAGGCTTAACCGAAAGTCTTAAAATGCTGCGAATCACTTTACTATTAGAATAGGAAATGGAAAGCTTAAGTCAATGTTAATTTTAAAAAATGTAATCTTTACTAATAAAATTAAAAATTCAATTCTCATAAATTGGATTTAAAATGCAATTCTTACTAATATAACAAATAACAGTGAAGCGTTTTTATATTCATTACCTAATCCTGCAAGCACCAGTCGAAACAAAGACTCGAAATTGCGCAAGTAGGCAATGATACTATAAGGAATTTTCTCTTTCATTGGACGCTTGTCTTCATAAAAGTTCTGGCAAGTGCGAATCTCGTCCGGAAGCTCGTATTGGCAGCTCGAATCTCAGCGACGGCATACCTGGGTTTTCATGTTTCCAGCTTTGTAAAGCCTAGTAGACTCTACAATATAAATTAAAACACATATATTACACTAATGCATACCGAAATTTGTCTCTACTCCAGATTAAAGCCGAACAGCTGGACAAATAGAATTACGTCAAACATAGATAAACTTTTAAAAAGGCGACACAAGCAAAATAATTGCTATAGATAATGTGTCTATTTTCCATTTATTGCACTTGTTTCGCATTTACTACGATGAAAGACCTATTTCTTTCACTGTGTTACTAATTTTGAAAAGTGTATTTGTAATAACAATTGTATAATAGACTCATATCTATGTCTTGGAAGGCCTTGTTTGCCAATATATCTTTTGCTTTGAAAAATAAATGCTTGGAGGCAGAGGCTATAATCCATGTGAGGCAGACGATTTAGTCAGCCAGGAAATGGAGCCTCTGTTCTCTGGTACACCTGTAAAACTCCAGCTACAACTCCAAGAAAATACATAATGTTATGTTCCTATACATGGAAAGAAAGCCTATTCAAAGATAATGAAAATCTTTACTAATATAATAAATAAAGATGATATAAGATAATTCTGTTCTTGTTTGCACTTGTCTAGGATTTGAGCAGAAAAACAGTTTCGAGCGCACTTTAGAAAGTTGTTATTATTATCAGAATACAATTATTTTTGTAGAATCCGAAAATCTGCTTCTGTTTATAATTATACCGTCTCTGTGCTTGCACGAAAATTTGATAGCACGTATGAACTCTGCAGTATATCAGGATATGCATATCTGGTAAACTGAAGAGTTAATTTCAGTCTTATTTCAGCTGTAATAGCATTATTTGCAGCTTTAATAACTGGTTTTATTTGAGCTTTAATGTCTTAATGAACTGCTGCCTTAGTAACCGGCATTTTACCGCTCCTCACACACCGAGATGTCCATCTGCTTGTTTCGTTATTCTGTAAAATGATGAACTAGGTTATATAGCTAGTTTTTAACAATCTAAAATGTTAAACCTTCCTCAAATATTGCATTCTAGACATTCTAAATTTTGTAAAACTTGCTTTTCCTGATTTCAGTTATATTCGGAACGAAAATAAATAAATAACCTAACAAGAAAAAATATTATAACCTTCTTCAGGTCTTCTGAATTTATTAGATATGTCTGAAGTAAGAAATTTTTAAACAAGTATGTTTATCGGAATTATGTACTTAGCGAACTGAAGTATAAAATATTCGATCTTTGATATTTCACATGCCAACCAAAAACAAATTAAAAGCAAACTTTAATGTTTAGGAGTCAAACTCAGTGGAAAACATATGCATCTTGAAAATTAATACAGTAAAAAATTAAATTGCTTAAAGTGAAATAAAATTAATATTGGCAGCTGATTTGTCCATTAGCAGCTGCTTAAAAATACTTTATCTCTTACTTTATGCTACTTAAAATTATACATTATCACTGTGCTGTATAAAAACTTACGCTGGTAGGTTTAAGAAACATAAATCTAGATAACAGCTGTTGTTATGTAGCTAAAAAGTTCATAAAGGAAAAAGTTACACAACATTTTTTATCTTTGCTTGAGCTTAGTTTATGGCAGTTTTTTAATAATGAAAATGCACAGGAGAGATATTTGCCTTTTATCCCTAAAGGCTAATAAAGTAAAACTCACAATAACGGTATATAAAATGAAAACAAATATTTCAATGTAACAGATATAGGTGGTTAATAAATTGCAATTTTATTTTGCAATACGTCTGCTAGCCTGCTATCATAGATCAGTATGTCTGTTTTGTTTTTTTAACACGATTTTGGGTTTAATTTTCTTTTTTTAATTTTGAATCTTTGTTGCAGTATTTTAATTTTACTACTATGCTCTACGTAGAGATTTTGAAGTAATTTGTTCTTATTTTATCTGCAATTTCATCAAATAATTAGTTTAAAACAGATAATTAAGCTTTATTTAAGCCTGGAAAGAGAGTTTAATCAGTTGAACTTCTTAGTATAATTCGACTCTAGTTACATTTCAGCTAAGATTTATATCATTATTTACATTACTATGTTTTCATGTTTATATTTTTGGGAAATCGTAAGCGAATGATTGCTACGCTACTAGTGTAAGTACTTTGAAAGAAAACAGTTACACTATTAGCACAATCTCTTGTTAAGCGTAAAAATATGCAGTCAAAGCGAAATTATTAGACTTAAGTAATTTATTTTTGAAAACTCTTCCTTCCTTCCTTTGACATCCTAATTGTAATTTACCTCGAAAGAGATCCCATGTATTTTATTTATTTCAACATTGTATTGTAACATTTGACTTTGAAGTATGAAAGCGAAGTGTTATCTATTTTGCCGAAACGGATTCCAGCACAATAAGTGTTTAAGATTACGAAATTTTGTTGGCAACTATTTGCAGTGAAGTCTGAGATAAAAATTAATTAAGAAAATGCCTTGCAATATTAATTAAGAAATGTAATTATTTAGATTATTTCAATGAATATACAAAGTAATAAAAACTTTGGCTAGACATACTGATGCAATATAAATATTAATGATATTTAAAATCAGTAAATATATTTAAATATAAATTGTTTAAAACACGTCGTAAAAGTATCTTTTTGTTTTCACATAAATAAATTCATCAAATAATGCTTACAAATTTATAAATATTTTGCTTTCCATGCTCAGTGAATTCGGAAAATTGCTTACATATGGATATAATACTAATGTTAGAATTCGATTTTTTTTAAATATAGACACGACTTTTGAATTGGAACGTGAAAATAACGTTTCGAATTTTTAACGGATAAATCTTTGGAATTCCTGTTTAAATAGACAGTAACGTCAATGATAATTTCGTGTTGTGTATTGTCATTTAATTTGACGTAAATTTTAGTTCTCTAGTATTCTAAACACAACTTATAACGTCTAGTATTCTCGTGTAACATAAACTGCAACGAGACGTCTTAAGTCTCAAAAGTGAATTATTACTATCTGTATCTTGTAAAGTACCACAGCTGAAAGTGTGTAAAGAACCCTTTCCTTTAACTCAAATAAAACTTAATAGAAGGCACCACCACTTTTTACAGAAGCCAGCATTTATGGCTTAAAACAAAGATAATAAAATTGTCTTTCAAAGAGAATTGAATATTGAAATTGAAATAGAGAAATAGACGTAACTAGTAAATAGATAGCCAGATAGTTAGGTGTTAAGTACACAGACAATTTACGCGATTCTGTGAATGGATTATTTAAGCAACGGTAATTATATCATTAAAAATTGCCTCCGTGAATATATTATGCGAGGTAAACAAAAGACACCTTATCACGTGAAACCTTGATGAATAAAAGAGTGATGTTTTTACCTCGACTTCATGAAAACTAGATCTCATTAATTTGTTTGTTAAAGAAGAACGGATTGTAAGGCAAATTTTCTCCCACAAGTGAGTTTACTTCCTCCATTCTCTTAAAACTAGCAAAAATAGCAAAAAGTAGTTGTAATATTGTATTTGGAACCAGTAATGAAAATCTTCTGAAAAGCACCCAAAGTGGGAAAAAGTTGCATTAAAATGCAGAACAGAGATAACAGGTCTTATTCAAAAATAGCAATCTATAATTTTCAGACTTAAATACTTAGAATTTAGATCTAAATGCTTACTAGAGGAATCTTTAATTTTCTGGAATCGAAATACGAATCCTTAATGGTTCTAGAATCTATCGTATCTCGAATCTCTTGAATGGTTAAAATAATAATAATAATGATGACAAGAAAAATACTAAAAGCAATAATAAATGTTAAACGGTTTTAATTAAAGCAGAATTTCAATTCTGTGTTTAATGAGAAAAATATTAAGAATTGTCAGGACTGAGTGTTCGGTGCATATCTTTGGCAAACATCTTCGTGAAAGTAACTAAGTCCTAAGTCCTGATCTTGAACAGGGAGCTGAATGCAGCTATGTTCTGTGGTAGAATACTGTGATTAAGAGGTGGAATAACTATACGTAAGAAGGATTTAAAATCCTCTTTTATTAAACCACAATTATGTACAGCCACTTCCCAACTCGGGAGGGATACAGAAAATAATGACCGCCACTTGGGTCTAAACTGAATCAATCAAATAATTTAAACAAAAGCTAAATAGAAATTAAATTGTCGTTGCTCACAGAACTATAACGCGAGGTTGGCCTCTAAACTAAATGGTGCATAGCAAGATTTAACCAATACTGACGCACTTAGAATTACTTCAATAAGTAATAACGTAACAGCGCTACGGCTTAGAATTTAAATACTATCTGGTCAGGCGAACGTTGAACTGAGTAACAGTGGTCTGAGACTAAAAGCTCTCGCACACTGAAAGGTTTCTACCTTTCGTTTAAATAGAATTTGGCTCCAGCTCAAATTAGCATAAAGCTGAAACGCGCGCTTATTCTAACTGGAAGTTGAAATGAGAAGAGATAGAAAGAGTCAAATTAAAATAAAACTTTGTTATTTTAACTAAAACCTTACAGAATGTATTTTTTAAAAATACACCTATATTTGTTAAGAAATTATTATCATAGTTATTCATTAACTAAATGAAATTTAGTAAACAGAGACCTATGCTAATAATTTCTTTTGTGTGCTATTTAATTTCTTCTCTATTTCATATATACAGTAGATAGTTACAATCTTGTGTCTTAAGGCTCACATTTTTAGCATAATTTTGTAAAATATATTGAACAACTTATATAAATTTTTTTGTCTTTTTGCAGAATTTACTTAAAATACAAACAAGGAGAGAATGAGCCGAATTATTTGCCGACTTAACAAATATAAAAACTGAGCATGCAACTGCATTTTCTTCAGAAAATTAAATGTGTGACCCTCAGGGTCCCAATAAAATGCCATTAATGATTCAGATCTACAGAAATTACAACTATAAAAATAATATAAAAGCAGTGCATTTTAATGAAAGATTAAACTGAACATAAATAAAAATAATTCTATTAACCCTTTGAGCATTTTTAAGGAAAATTGAAAAAAAACTCCGAATGATTTCATCCGAGTAAGCACAACGTTAACGACATTTTATCTCGAAGCTTTTGCTATAATAGTTAGATTTCAGGATTCGAGTGTCCCATTCCTACTACAGTTCATAATAACTGTAATGTAACTATTGACGCGAATAATAAAAATGAATACAGAGTAGAATTTTGGCCTATAATATTAAACATGAATCTTCGTTAAATACAAATCTCAGGGACTAAATACATTTTCTTTGTAAAATCTATAATTACAGTTTGTCCAGATCTCATTCAGTTGCTTAGAATTTGTGATTGCATAGTAATTGTAGTTGTTAATAAAATATTATGTGGCACCGAGTTATAAATGGGTTTATACAAACTCTTTATTTGTCTAATTAAATATTATACCTTAATATCTGTCAGTGAAATAACGACAAAGAATTCTTTCTCCTCCAATTCATTTTAGACAATCCTTGGCCTCGGATTCAATAATTCATTTCCTTCCGCATCTAGCTTGCATTAAACTTTCAGAGTCCCAGTGGCTTGTTTGCTCCTTTGCTTTTGTTATTGTAGTATGTAGACAAAACACTGTCTGTTATAATTACTTCAGATTTCACTTTGTGTTTACTTTAAGAAAGTTAAATGAAATGGTTAAAACTGGAGGTGTCCACCGATAACATCGCGGCAAAAACATTGCGGACGAAAACGTCGCCGAAAAAACAACGCAAGAGGAAAACGTCGTGGTACAACACATCGTGAGATAAAATAAAGCAAAGAGAAAACATCGCAGTTCTAAAACATCGTGGTACAAAACATCGTCGTCGAAAATAAAGCGATTCAAGAACTTCACAGTTTGAAAACATCGCCGTCGAAAATATCGTGGTAAAAAATAAAGTACCTACAAATCATTGCATGACGATAACATCGCAGACATGCGTTTTCAGGCTTTAATTATTACAAATTTTAATGATTGTTTAATAATTGTAAAAACTCGCATAATTATTTGTGAGCGCAAGATGGAAAGAAGGATAATTTTCATTTTCATATTTTTTTATTAACTAATAAATATTTACTGAAAATGTAAAATGGAAACTTAAGCATAGAAAATTAACTCAACTTATAGCACTTGATTTTAAACTGACATAGTTAACTAACAAAGGTCATTAATAAATTATTTTTATAAAGGTTTACTGGTAATTTTTCATGAAAAGTATAATCTAAAAAAGAATAGAAAAAGTAAGGTAAGTAACTGCATGAAATTATCTATAAAAAATTTCTAAGTTAATTATGATGTTATTTTCTTCACTTTTGTTAATCTGATACTCTTATAGTGAAAATCATTTCTTGTTTTGTTTAAGTTTCCTGTTTTTTTAAATTTATCAGTTAATAAAAATATGAAAGTAAAAATTATCCTTCTTTCCACCTTGCTGTCATAAATCTTTGTGCGAATATCCATTAACAATTATTAAAATCTGAAAAACGCATGTCTGCGATGTTATCTTCATGCGTTGATATGTAGGTACTTTATTTTTTACCACGATATTTTCGACGACGATGTTTTTAAACTGCGAAGTTTTTGAACCGCTTTATTTTCGACGACGATATTTTGTATCACGATGCTTTAGAACTGCGATGTTTTCTCTTTGCTTTATTTTTCTCCCACGATGTTTTGTACCACGACGTTTTCACCTTGCGTTGTTTTCTCCACGACGTTTTCGTCCGCGATGTTTTTGCCGCGATGTTTTCGGCTGTAACCAAACAGAATACAGGAACTTAACACTTAAAGCGCGCTTAGCTTGGAAAACATAGACAAAAGTATCTTTTGTGCTTTATTCTAGATATCGGCGTTTATTATTTCCTTATTTATTGAAAGCGTGCAGGGAGAAGCACCGTGCTAGGTTTCTATTGATCTTTCATTTAATATTTATCAAAAATACTTACGAGACATCTAAAATTAATTTGAAAAATTTGATTTAAAGTAATTATATTTTTTTATGTGCCTAAATATATAGTTTGAAAACAATGCGTAACAAGCTGATAATGTTAAAATCTTAACATGAAAGAAGAAAAATATCATTAGAATTTCTCTTTAAATTTAAAATGATATGTATTTTTCAAAGCAGTTCCAAACGTAATTATAAACCCAAATTAACCATGATGTTTTTTCAAAACATTTTTTAACAATAAAGAATAAATTAAAGTATTTGTTATGCACGTGAGTTTAGAACCTGCTCTTTAAATGATTTTAGTGTTATTACATATTGCATGATACATATTATAATGAAAATTAATGTCTTGAAATCCGAAGTTAACATAAAAGAGTTAATAGAATTATTTATGAGAAAAGCAATCTTAAAAAATCAACCGAAACTTTGACGCGAAATTTAAACTGAGATTTTAAAGTTATTTTCAAGTTATTGGTTGTATGTTAGAACCATTACAGCACAAGGAACACATGATAAAAATGCCTTCAGTTTCCTATATTCGCCACCTATTAAAAAAATATTTATAGAAAGCGGTTGAAATTCTGTGAGTCAAATCAAATATCAAGTTTCGAGCTCAAGTCAGTAGTGGCATTTTTTAAATTAGAATTTTGAAAATTAGCCAAGCTCTAGCCGGCCATGAAATTGAACTCAAGCCCACTAGACTCAGTCGCTAGCTTGATGTGTTGGTATGACTACGCCAGGGAAGATTCGATTGGATTATTTACGTAACGGCAAGGCACACGAAGACCATCTGCCTAAGGCAAGAGAAGACTTGAAAAGGACTTTCTAAGCGGAATGACTCCTGCTCTTGTTATACATGTGGAAAACCACAAAAATTCCTATGCAGCTAGCCCGTTCGGGATTTGAATCCATTACACCAGAAAGACGCATGAAATAAGGTTGTTATTCCTTGTAAAGTCTGCTTATTAAATTCCATATGCATATATTTAGACACATATTTTAACCAAATAATAGAAATATATGCATTTAAAATTTTTAGATTTGTCACGTTTCAGCTCATGTTATTCCAAATATTTTAACTTGAACTCTCTGTGAAATTTACTTTTGTGATTCCTTGTGCGATTTGCGAAGTCATTTCATTTATACTGCTCCTAATCATATTAGTAAAACAGTTCAGTAAACCATGTTCCTGAATATAACAAAAAGCAATAAAATTACACATATGGCTTAATACCTCGAAAGTAAGCTGCACTTTGGTGACCTAGTAAAGCCTTTAAATTTTGGCATATCCATCTGTATCTAGTATCTAGCTATGTGCATGTATGTGAAATAAAATAGAAATAAGAGAATACAAAAAATAAAGTAAAAGTTCATTAATTGTCTTACAAACTGCTGCTACGAACAATGTGATTAAGCAAGAAAACTGTAAAAGAAGAATAACCTTTATGTCAGCCAAGCCTAAAATTCAAAGGAAAGAAAAGGAACAAAAGTAAATAAAGATTTTGTTCATTTTAGTTGATTATGGCAAAGCCCACTAGGCTATCTACCTAAGGGAAGGGATGCTTTCGTGGAGGACTTTTAAAGTTAAAATGGCTCGTATACACGTTACACATGGGAAAAACCACGAAAACCCCATGCAGTCATCCTGTTCGACTAGAATTCCCAGGTCGGAACTAACAGTGTTTAGCGATTTTCCTCTCGGCCATTGATGGGCGAATTAAGTAAAGGAAAATGAAAAATAAAGTTTAAAGAAATGGAAGGTTCAGGCAATATTATATGATTCTTCCTTTTTTATCCTTTCATATAAACGCATCATATATGTATATATTTTATTTACTATAATTATGTCTATTTTTACGAAAATTATTAAACCAAAGCAAATTATGCCGCCGAAGGATTATGCAAATATTAGGAGTCGAATGCATAAGCGATGTGCATGTGCACATCTGCGGAACTGTGATTGGAGAGGGAATATAATATGGGTTATAGAAATGAGATCTTAGAGCAAAATCAAACATAGGGATGCATTTTGCCCTGGGTTCCTGTTAATGGACGACAATGCTCGTCCACATGGGCTCAGCTTATTGACGATTATCTGGAAAGTGAAGATATTCACCGCATGGATTTTCCAGCCCGATCTCCTGAACTTAACCCTACGCAGCATATCTGGGACGCTCTTGGGAGAGGAATTTCATCTCGCCATGCTCCTCCGAGAACCGTCCCGGAACTAAAAACTGCTTTGCTGTAAGAGTGGGATCGACTGCCACAGGCACTCCTCAGCAGCCTCCTATAAAACATATCGTCACGCTGCGCGACTTGCCTGGCTGTGAGAGGGGATCGTACTACATATCAGGCTCATTCCGATTATGCGCTGATAGCTGCAACAACAGATAGAAATATTGTAAAATAAAAATAAAATTAATAAAAACTTTAAAATTTATGTCATAATCAACCAAGAATAAACCATTAGAATCGAGAAGCACAGAGACAAACTGGAAGATAAGATGCAAAAGTTTCGTATACCAAAAATGGAAACAGTAAAAGAAAAAGAAAAATGTTTATCACTTCCCTAGTTGTATCGCCTTCAAGGGTCAGGGGATTAGTGCACTGACAGAAGTAAATGAATCAGCCTGTTTCTCTCCCTCTCTCTGTATATATATAGTTATATAAACATATACAGAGGAAGACAGAGAGAGCTCTCTTTAAGGCGACCATCCACAGATACACATGATTTTGTTCTTCTGAAGAGGTAGACGTCTTAAAGAATATAATTCTCGGTAATACAAGTTACTGGCTTGATTAGTGGGATTTTCTTATATAATGCTTTTGCGATCGCTTGAAGATAATGGCGGAAGTTGAATACCAGTAACATCAGCTTATTAATATCTAGCAAGTTTTAGGACTCAGGAGTCCTAAAACTGCGATATAATTACAAAGATAATAGGAAATAATGTAATGGGGTGGGATCAATTGCTTGTTCTGTCCTAAAAATTTTATTCAAAGACGTTTGCCTACTTGAAATTTTCAGTTTTCTTTACTTCTTTTCATAAAGTTGCATATAAATTGTTGTTGCATATAAATTTTTAAATACCTCTAGTTTCCAAAAGATAATAGATCACTATTTCTAAGCAAGCCCGCCCTTCTTTTTTTCAGTTTCTTAACCATTTTCGTCAAATGGAATTACGAACAATAGTATTCAAATTCAGAAGTTTCGTAAGTTATTTATTTGCTCATAAAAATTTCTTAATAAGTATGCAATAATTCATAGTCGCTAATCTTTATCTCAAATTATTTACAGACCTTTTGCTTTTCAACTATAAATCCACTGTGATGCGAGGTCATTGTATGGATGCTATACAAAGTATAAAATTCTTTATTGTGCTTGTTTCTTTAGCTATACCTGCTACATTTTCTAGACCACCATTCAGATCTTGGAGGATAAGCTGGATATGTGGGTGTTTATATGGCCTTCATCAAGTGTAACGCGAATACGAGATATTTTACTTTAAAATTTCCTCCACTAAAGTATGCCCGTGCTTAGATAGTCCCAAGATTAATATACTGCAAGATTTGTTCTTCCCGACTAGAAATCTTTGAGCGTGTGACATCACTAAAGCATAACCTGCTCCAAAGCGGCTAATTGCTTGGGGAATTAAACGTAACTATGCTTCGTTTCTCCCACTTCTGTTAAATAAAGTAACTCGAATGGTAGGAAGAGAATACCTCTGTGTCTAAAGATCTTGGATAAACCCGGTATGTGTTTCGATAATCCAAAGTAAATTACCTTATTACCCAGAGAAAACTTTGGGTTTGTAAAATATTCACAAGACAGAGATCACATTCAGTTTCTGGATTCCAGTGTAGGATAATTAATTTATTAGATCATGGCTTGATAATTACTTTGATTCCTTTTAACTTTATTTAAATTATATGTTTGCATGATCCCGAATTTTATAAGAAAAATTCAGCACATAATATAATTAATTTTCTAGAGATTTTTTCTTTTAATTTTAATTTTTCAGGCAAATTCCTCCAGTACACTCGTAGAATAAGGTGACAGAACAAGGAGGAGACAAGAAAATCAGCATTTGAATGCAGCAGGCGATATTCTGTGTATCTTTCGAAAACCAACAGAACTATGTAAATAACAGAAAAGACAATGCTCTTTGGAAATTCCTTTGAATTGAAAAACAATCGATTCTACGAATCACTCGAAAACTTATTTACTTCCATCTGAAAAATAGAAAGTGTGAGAAAAGAAAGCGAAATTCGAAATTATCTCCGGGGTCCATGGCGACACTTTCAATTAATCCCTAGAAGGACAAAAGAATTTGGCTCCAGAAATCGTTCGACCGGGGGAAATAATTAAATCATCGAAAGAAAAAATAAACAAAACAAAAAAAAACTTACCCAGTTTCATTTGCATACAAGGCTCTTACTTCTCCACTGAAGACAAAGAGAAAAAGGTAAAAAAAAATTCAAGAGCTTGCGATTATTTGCATTAAAAAAAGAACTTAAGACACCGATATAACAATAGAAGTAAAAGAAGCAAAGATCTAGGCACCATGCCTAAATGATAATGAAGGTAAATTTTTTAGGTTGGAAATATCTGCTTGAAAAAGGGGCCAGATTGTGTTGATTTAGGTGTTAATGTATTCTCTGAGACTTTTTTCAGATCTTATTAATGGCCAGTGAACCGAGAGCAGAAGGAATAAAATAACTTAGCTAAACTGAAAGGATTTATAAAGTATTAATATGGAGTAAAAAGTAGAACTAAAGCTTCTTAGAAGTCACTTCCTAAATGTTAAGTTAGTCTTCAGTACGTGGGTTTTAGGTACACATGTTCTTTGCTGAGTCACTTTTCTTTTGTTTTACGAAGCATTGTTTGCTGCCATAATTTTTTGACTGTGCTAGAATAATTAATTGTTTTTAATCTGTTTCCTATGAAGGATAAATTTAATAATTAAAATGCGAAATTTTATAAATAAATGAGCTATTAAATCAACTTTAATATTTACATAAAAATTATTATACTCAAAAATAATTCTCAAGTCCTTTGGCTAGTAGTTTATAATATACACCAGAGAAAAAGTCTTTGTTGTAGATTACCGACATGTATGTTGATTACTGTGGAGTATCTTCAAGATATTTATTGTACGTAATCTCATCGATACGAAGTCATGCCTTTAAACAAAAAAACGATGGTTATAGTCCAGAAAGTTTTGATTTAAATGGAAAAATCACAAAGTATGTGTCTATTAAGTACCCTAATAATTCCTTGTTAGTAAATATGCTACTTTCCTATTGCATACTAATGCACAACATGAATTTCTTTATGAAAGTTATTAATTAAATCATGCCCTTAATAATTCTCCTCCCCTCCCAAATGAGGCAATTTGTAACGGCTGCCTTTCGAACGAGTGTTGATGTAGATCATGATAATTTGTAAAATTATGCTGTAACCAGTTAAAATATTAAAGTCGCTGCTAATACTCACCTTATAATCTCCTCTCTCTATCAAAAAAATACCTTTAGAAAATAAGTGTACAGGATTTTTATAAGACTGTAAGAACAAATATGTTACGAATGGTTGGCTATAGATATAGAGTTGCTAAGAAATAAATTATTTCTTTACTTTCAAATCTCTGCCTATAAGCATTTAAACTATTTGCTTTCTTACCTACCAATACTTTTGGGTTACAGAATTACAATCAGTAAATGCAGAGCACACGTTGAAAAGTTCTCTTTCCATGGGTTGTAAAGAGTCACAGACGAATACTCGGGAGATTTCTCGGGTCTAATGTAAAACAGATCAGGGTTAATGCAATCATGTCTAGTTGAATGTCAGACAGAACTATGAGACAGAGACAACATATCAATATCATAGCGGAATAAAAACTAATTAAATTTCTGTCTTTCTGAAGGACAGCAGATCTTTATTTGGATAGTAAATCTACATTCTCATGACCCATTTCTTTAACAGAAGCCAGCAGCCATTCATTTAACATTTGGGAATTAAAAATAATGTAGTTCTTTAGACCATATTAAATTTTATTGCGTGATACCTGTCAGGACTGAGTGTTCTGTGTATATGTTTTGCAAACATTGTGAAGTACTTACTAAAGTACAGTCCTGATTCTGGAACAAGGAGTTGAAAATGCGCTTTGTTCTGATGTAGATACTGTGCTGGAGAATAACTGCACTTGAAACGGATTTAAAATCCTCTTTTATTAAAGCACTATTATTTACACACTTCCCAACTCGGGAGAGGTACAGAAAGTAAAAGACCACACTTGGGCCTAACTTAACAAATCAAATAAATTTAAATATATATCTAAACCTAAATAGCAATTTAATGAAACTTTGCTCGCAGAGCAAATCGCGGAGTTTGGCCTCTAACTAAATGGTGCGTAGCAAGAAATACTAATACTAGCGCACTTCAATTTATTTCAATATGCAATCACGTAGTAAGCACTATGGCTTATAATTTTAGCTACTAGCTGGTCAGGCGAACGTCGAGCAGAATGACCGTGATCCGAGACTAAAAACTCTCTCACACTAAGAGGTTTCTAACTCTGATTTAAATAGTAATTGGCTGTACTTCAAATTAGCATAAGCTGAAAACGCGCGCTTCTTCTGACGGGAAGTTGAAACAGAGAGGATATAGAAACATTTAAATTAAAATAAAACTTGGTTAGTTTAACTAAAACCTTACATACCTTTTAGTAAAAGTATTTAGAGATTAAATATATAAGTGCACCTTAAGAAAAAGCACTTATCCTCATACGACCAAGTCCTAGGTTGCAGTCATTGAAATTCTAGGGAACGATATACAAATATTGCGAAATTTAGCTACTTAATGATTAACTTCCGAACGAAAATATTAGAAGATACTTTTTACGGTAAAAAATCAGATCAGAAGCTTTGGCTTCAAACTATAATTTATATAAAAACTAAAATTCAAAATTTCGTATTTAATGTATTATTTTTATTATTAGTTTTGCACTATCTCTAAATCAACGTCATTTTCTTCGAGTAAAAGTGGCTAAAATGATTTTCACTATTTTGTTTTTGTTCAGCTCGAGTATTGTATATCATCGATCCTTTTCTTTCTTTCACAGAGTTTTAGAAGGATAAGAAAAATCTTAAATTTGGAACGTTCTTTGCATAATAATTTAAGTTTCGTATAACTTAATTGAAAGCTGTCACTTGACCGAAATGATCATAGTAAGTATTATCTATTTTAAGAAGACTTTCTAAATGAAACATTTTTCAGATATTATTAACTTAAGGCATAAAACATTGAGGATTTTAAATGTGCTACGATGACCAAATTCTTAGCATATTACTAGCAATAGCACTAGCAATTACTAGACTTTATAAAATTGTAAGTTAATCTCGTAACCCTCTGAGTGTCACTGATATCAGTTAATACGTTTTATACACGCTTCATAACTTTTTTTGTGCAACATTATTCTATCTTATAAACCTTAGTGGTAAAGAAATATTTCTTTGGTATTGTTTACAATACAAAAGTAAAACAAAACAGTGCACACAGTAAGAAAAAGAAAGCTGTGTGAGAATATTTGTATTTTAAAAGCATGGTTCTAAAAATATTGCCCCTCTAGGAGCTAAATTGCTGGATAAAAAAAAGCCTTTCATATCAAAAGATGCATCTAAATATAATCCCTTTCACTGGAAAATTCCTATGTTATTCAAAGTGCTACCAGGTAAATGAAAACAAAATTAATGCAGTGCAGAAATACAAGCGAATTATTTATGAATCTGAATATACACATGTTGAGATTTCAGTTATCAAATTTAATGAAATTTTAATTTTTGTACTTAAAAATATGAATGTTCGTTACAAAAACGAAATTACTTGAAATATTTACGTTACATCACATTTACAACAATTTTAAATTTCAATATTTTTCATTGCTTTTCTAAAAGCTGACTTCATTTTAATATAGATATTATAAAGAAGAAAATCTTTAGAATTAGGATAATTCATTTGGTTCAGAAATTTGCAAAAGTTTGCGCGGTTGAAATTACATACCAGGTTTGGTTCCATAGATTTCTGCAGATGCAACAACTAAAGTTGTTCAGTCAGTTTGTGCCTTTAGAATTCCAGTTTAATTAATCCAATAAATGATTTCTTTTTCATGGCATGATGAAAAATGTATTGGAAACAAAATTTTAAGATTTGCTAACGCAAGATAAAAATTAAACATTGATGATAGTGCAACGAATTAAGATAGAATCTCGGAGCTGTACATAACTTATTATAGTGTCTTGATGCTTCCATTATGACACAACGCGTAAGATTCATCAGAAAGTAAGATCCAGCATCTCAACATGCGCATTCGAACGATGAAGAACGTAAAAATTTCTGTGGTGTATAAAGGATGATAGGAATGCAATACTGACTCCGATTAATAAGACTGCTTTGCTGTAAAAGTTCTCATTATGTTTTCGTAGAAAGTCTTGGAAATAATCTGTTTTAATGCTCTAGAGAAAATTGTGGTTCCTCAGGCGGGGCTGTTCACCGAGCATTTGTCTAAAGATCTTACTGTCTCTCCACGAGTCCATATTAAGGACATCTCCGCGATGTTTCTACGCATGGATGAAGAAAACTCAATCCATTTACAGAAAACGGTAATAAGGTTTGGCGAGATGCATCGGTCTATTGTCTATTTCATCCTTTGGCAAGATTCAATTTCAATTCCGTTTTTTTATATTGTTAGGAGTTATTATTTATTTTTTATATTGTCATTAGTATTTATTTAGTTAATTTTAGTAGAACTATAATTAAAGTTGTTGTATTTCCCAGTGCAATGCAACGCGAAACAAATTTTAAAGGAAAGCTATGCCGCAAAAGTAAGAATACAGGGGCACGTGCATTTAATTTTGAATAAATGAATATAGTGGTAATTGTATTGAAATTGAATAAATGTAATTGACCACTATGTTAGCTGCGACTGTAATTTCATCCTCTTATTGCTTTCCAGAAATCTCGAGAAGCAGAAATTACTAGAAATTTCTCGCGATCGGTTGAAAATTGTAAAAGGTCGGAGAGAGAGCGTTTCAGTTCAGTTGTTTAGTTAGTTGCTGTTGTTATTTTGCGAGTTCAGCGTGAGATATCTGAATTAGCTTTCTCTTTAGTTAACGCTTTGCACTGCGTTGTATTTTAACTTTTCTAGTTGTTTGAAGTACAACTACTGATTATATTGCGTGATATTGTGAACACTTGTACGAATACCTCTGAGGAAAATTACAGCATTCAGATATATTTCTTTTGATAAGAAAAATTTTAACATTCCTTTCTTCCCTAAAATGAGAACCGAACTTTCCTGACGCGCTTTCAGTAAGAGGTCTACCGTCGGTGGATGGATTGCATTCTGTAAACTTTGTAACTTTACGCATCTTTATTATCAGCTGTGCTGACAGGAATGGCATAGAACAGAAGCCTGGTGCCAGAAAGCTCTTCTGCTTAGGATTAAGATTAGTTGTGCAAAGGATCCGAGTCTCTTCACAGTGCAGAATGTTTCCCTAGACTGTATTAAAAATTGCTATTCCACAGCAGCCTATGCATGAGAATAACTTAAGGCAGAGAATTCATTAAATTTGATATCTCGTGTATTACAGTAATAAATCTCACTTATCACTTTGCTTCACTTATCAAAATACCTCATTGTTTTAGATAGTGAAAGGTAGCTTTTATTTAGGAATTTTTAAGAGCATTATTATTCCTTTCCTAAACTATACTGGACGTTTCCTTCTTTAAAGCAGAAAATGCTATTTATGCATTAACATTTAGAAGCATGTATTGAAAAGGGCCTGTTTTGATAATATTGTAAATTTAAAATGAAGGATATTAAGTAAAAATCCACTAAAAGATAGCAACAGAGAAGATAGTGAAAAAATTAGATGTTCTCTCGATGGCGTCCATAACCATCAAAAAAGGAACTTCAGCTCTGCTCAATTCTTAAAGAAGAACATTTTGTTTTCTGCTTCTATAAGAATAACAGAAAATATTCACGAAGCCACCAATGAAAAGTGACTCTATGTTTTCACATCATCTTAAACCACGCATCATCCCCTTTTCACATAATCCTTTTATCCTGCTACAGTAGTTACCTTATCGGAGATTGAATCCATTTGAGGACTACACTATCAATTTTGTTTAATTTCGGCATGTTTTGAAACAACATCTAAAAATATGCCACTAAGGTTTAAAATGCCTTCAAGTAAAAAGCGTAAAAATTATTTGTTTTACATATCTTTGTATTCTTAACAGACTGTTCAGTATTTAACAGGTAATGCTGTACCATAAAGCTGCAATCCGTATTAATATAATGACTTAAATTTGTACTTAATACATTAATTTCAACTTCTACAATAAGTCTCTCAGCTGGGTTAAATACTGATAGCTGACTCTATCTAAAAGAAATGACAGCAAGACTTCTGTAGAAAACCTTCGATTTTCCCTCAAATACTGAAGAAAAAGAAATGTTGGTTTTCCTCTGTAGATAATTTTTGCACTTAGGATATTCTTGTGGTTGAAATGGAAAAGTAAAAATTGTTTTATTTCTGGACTATGACTGATGGGAAAATTTCCACACACATCCAGTTGGCGGTTCATGTGTGGGAGACTGGGGATTGAAACAAAGCTTCATAATTGCTTTATTTCTACTGAGAAAATGCCATAATATCTTCATTTCCTAGCTTGATTGTCTAAGGGAAAAAGGTATGATTTTCTGCTGGTTGCAAAATTTCTGCGTCTCAGACTGTCTCGTACGATGATCATTTTAGAACTGCAAATTAAAATAATTTAGTTTGTCCATGTTCAAAATAGTATTTTGGGGCTTAATGTTCTGAGAAGTATTAGATTGTTAAATTTATGATTTGGTATCAAAGCTTTTCTTTCTTCGCTTTGATGCTATAATTTTTTGCCTGTTGGTAAGTTTGTCTAACATCACTATCCAGTCTGTTAAAGGTTTGCTCCGCCTATTATAATTTTCATTAAAATGTGGCTAACTTTGCTGTAGTTGGGAAATTAAAAATCCTTAAATCTAAAAAGTAAATCTTAATATTCGATAATTTTTCAAAAAAGTGTCAACACCTGCCCTAAATGCAACTGATAAATGGCCATTAAATGAAAAACGATAAGTCTGTCCTATAAAAACATTTAAATTCTAAAATCTAAAGTCTAATTAATGCAAGATATTTAATATGCTTTTAATATTAAGTTAAGCAGCTAGGAGAAAGGATAGATGGAGAACCTTCCAATCACTAAAGCGGGGTTTTTATCAAGCTAAAGATATATAGACTATCACCTGCTCCTTCTAGAATTCCTTATCAAGATAAGACTTCAAAATTTATTTAAGAATTCACCATTCCCTGTCTTATAGTACCTATATTAGTTAAATGTCGATGTTTCCAATCTCAAAATCCAGAGAAACGCTTAAGTAAAATATATTATACATCAAAAAATGGCTACTCTGCTGAAAACATACAAGGAAAATAAAACTGATTAAAAATGCAGACAAATTTAAAAATTACCTGGATGAAAGAATATTTTTGTTATTGAGCATAACGAAGACCTTCTGTGTTGATATGCCGAACATGCTTAATTGTTTTAAAAGTATGTAATACAAACTATAAATGCAAATTTATTCCGAATCATGTTTTTCCAGATGGCGCAAAATCTTGCTTTTAAATTAAGGGACGAGTTTAATAAAATATTTAATAATTATTTAAAAAATATTAATTATTTTGATTGTAATTGATTTTTATGCGTAGCAATTATCAGACAAAGGAAATGATTTTTAAGTGGTACATCCTTCTGTAAACAAACGTACAGAAATATACGTATGTGGAATTATATTAACTACAGGGAAGCAATATTTTCAAACATCAAGTCTTTAAAAGTATTTCGTTCTCTGTAGAATACATTTAAGTACTGATTGATATACTAGACATTTAATTAACTATATCTTATTTAGTATAATGAAGACTCGTGTTTTAACTATTTATGATTATTCGATCTGCAGAACGTGAGATATGGAAATTTGTATTAATTGATCGATATAACGATAAAACGCTATTCTGACTATAGATAAAATTGCTTCAGAGTATCCCACTTAAGCATAATTTTTGTTAGAGTGTTTCAAATTAAATAGCCTTCCATTTCTCGGAAGCAGAAAACATTTCTATTGCTCTTAGTTTCCAAATGTCAGCAGTATTGGTTAACTGCTCAGAAAATGTACTGTCCATAAATGAAGTTGAATGTAGCTGAAGAAATATGCGTAAACGTTCGAACGTACATTAATAAGAATGTTGTGTTACAACTTTTAAAGACTTCTTAACAGCTGGAATTAAATTGCAAGTATTCTTTAAGCTAAAATGTTCTCGGGTGTGGGTTGCCGAAGATGATAGCGTACAGTTAGAAAGCACTAGAGAAAGTGATTTGAAGTTCTGCTTGAGAAACAGAAAAGCAGTTACATGTACTTCTTTTAAACTTGTGAGAGTATGCAGGAAAAGCGCTGTGTGGCTTGAAAATAAAACTGGACATGAATTCAAGAGACACTAACGAGATATAAACACATGGGGTTTTTTCAGTGCGATAATCTTTTCAGGAAACTTGCCATATGTCCATACAGAGTTTATCATAATAAATTTTAATTAAATTCTGGATTTGATAAGTAAACTGACTGAACGAATTCATGTGCCATGTAATCAGCCAGTTCCTAATTCAACGAAATTTTATCCTATTTTTGCTGCATCTAAGAAACTTCCTAATTCTAAAAACTGATCTACCCTTGACATAAATAAATCATCTTTCATTTCACTTACACTAAAAGCACTGCAGACGAAAAACCTTTACATTATTAGTTTTATTATAATGTAGAGTCATTAGGTTATTTGGAAGCAGGAGTCATGAAAAATGAGCAACGCCTTCGCCGGGTCTCAAACCACGGACCTCTCGGTTACACGCCGAGGGTGCTGACCACTACACCACGAAGGAATGCAAAGAAGGCGGCAGAAATACCTTATAATACACATTCATAAATATTGCAATATTAATATAAATTCAAGAAAACTACTAAGTATCACAAATGACAGCTTTAAAGCTGGGTTTATTGCCCGGAGATATAACTATAGTGGGATTTTATTTCAAATCTTAGCCGAGCGATATTTTGGTGCCGTAAAACACTGCTTGATAAACAGAGTTAGACGACTACAATCTTAAAGATCAGGTCTTAATCACTTGATATAATGCGTTCCTGTTCCTTCTTTTATTTACTAGCTTATAAACATTTTTTCGGAGGATCATCATATATAACGAAGTGAAAGATTATGACCACTCGTTAGACTGTTTGTTAGTAGGATAGCGCTCTCGTTGTCTTTCTAATGAAGTTAGTTTAAGGTAGTTCGTATCTTCCTAAACTGCGGGACACGTGTCAATGTAGCTATTTCTTGTGGCGCGGTTGTAGACCAGCTTATTTCGAAAGGCCTATGTTAAAACAGTCTTGATGGTTCGTGTGATAAAAACAACTGAAAATCTTCGGATGGTATAAAGCTTCATAGGTGACAGATTTGGTGATGTGTTGAGTACAGGCAGAGACTGGATGATAGATATGTGCACTATTTACAGAACTGTACAAATTTTGTAACAGAGTAGAGAAGATGGTACGGGATTTTGTCGTAAGGAGGGCGGGCTATTACGTGTAAGTTTCATCGTTTTATGGATGCGCTAGGGATGCTGAAGGCAGATGAGTTTGCTGTCAAGAATTGGTAACAGCTGTTAAGACGGTTACCTGTTATAAGAGAGTGGCCATGTAATTATAGTTGTTCGTTTCAGCACTTTTGGCTTGACTCGTAGCAGTGGCATAAACTTTTCCAGTTTTACGAAGAGTTTATATTCTTCCCATCCATTTCAATTAAAGTAAAAATGTTATTAGTTCCCACTTCCAATGATTTACATACACATTCTTGCAGAGACTGTTAAGATCCATTAACGCCCTGCTTGTGGCATTATTATACTGGTTTAATCAAGAACTTTTAAGTAACCTCCATTTGCATCTTTTGAAGATTCCAGAGTCAATTATCACCTGAGAGAATTCTTGTGTGAAGGTCTTGCCAGCGTTGCTCATCCTAAGTTATTATATGGAGCAGCATTCGTATTATCACACCTGCTAATATCATCTGAAGAACCATTATATATGGCACTTTGTCACTTTTAGTCGTTCTTCACAGCACTTTAACGGTGCTATGATACGTTGAAGACTTTTCAAAAATTTTTTGGCATTGTCTATGCACTTGTTTCGATTGGAAGTCATCCTTCAGTAATATAATATCTGTCCACATTTGAGAGGTATGTTCAGGGAATAAGTACTTATTGACACAATCCTCTCTTGGCCTACCAGCTATCTAGGATTTTCTGTAATTGAATACATCTGGGCCATGTGACGCCGTTTATTTCGTCGTCAACGCTGCTGATCATAAATAGAATATTCTGCATGTAATTCAACAGGATTAACATTCGATGATTTTATGAGACCACGCCATATCGAATATCCTCCTTCATTATAGTCGAAGACGACTGTACATCACATTAATATAGAGGTTGTTTACAGATTTTTAGAACGATTTCGGGAAAGTTTAATTAATGTTGAAATGTAAAAAGTATTTTTTAAATGTTTGCTTTGACAGCTTTTTTGGGACTATAAGTCTGCATCCTGATTTCCATGATAAAAAGGCTTTCGTAAAATTTCTAGGGGTACTGATTTTCATCCTTTTCCACTATTTTCCAGAGTCCATCAATCGTGATAGGTTTGCGCTTAGAAAGAGCTATTTCAAGAGTCCGAAGTTGAAACGTCAGGGGACTTCGCAGGAATAATTTAAAAGATTTATATGCAATACCTGTATCAATTTTCATTTTTTCAAGAAATGCAATGGCACTTTTCCAAGCATGACTTTGTTCTTTGCCTCGATGCATTTATATTAGTCTATCTTCATCAAGGTTACAATGTATTTCCATTTACATCCTGCTAAATAGTTTTCATACAGGTTGCACAAATTGCGCTGTGTTGAGCCATATGCCTTGGAAAAAGCTGGTGGTTGGCGCATTTTACGCCAACGAATCTCGCCAATGGATCGCCTCCTACGATTGAGGCAGATAGAGAAAAGAAATCAAGCCTAACTGACGTGAGCAAGTACTGTAAAACGAAGCTCACAGTTAAATTGTATTTCGCTTCACTGTAAATATTATTTGTATATGATGTTTTCTTAATAAAATAATTAAAAAACGAAGCAGTGAAGCTGGTCCGTCGATAAAATTAATCACTAAGAGAATATAATTTAAACATCTGGCTCCGTTGAGCCCGGAGCTTACTTCAGCGATATGGATACTCTAATGAAAAGCAAAGCGTCCCTAAAAGGGAAAATAACTAGATTTGAAAATTTTATGGAGACTGCAAATAATGATGTGGACTTCGTTGAACTTAAAGTGAAACTAAAAAATATTCAAGCTTTTCAAAAGAAAGTTGATGAGCTACGAAGTGCGTACTACGCACAAAGTGACATCAAGGGTGATGATCTCGCAATTATTGATGATGATTTAAACCACTGTGATGATCGTAAAGAAAAACTGGAGTTAAGAATTGAAATTCTCATTAATTCTTACAATAAGTTAAATTCTGCAAAAGCAGTAAATGTTACTGAAAGTAATTTAAATGAAAATTTTCAAATCAAAACTAAAATTCCACCATTAGTTTTGCCTGAATTTTCAGGAAAATATGAGGAATTTAGTTCATTTAAAACTCAATTTGATGATTTAATTACAAATAATGTTCAGAGTCTTAGAAAGAATTACAAATAAGTCATTCGCAGAAATTGTATTACCTGAGATCTTGTCTTACTAATGACGCTAAGCATTTAGCAAGTAATTTTGATAATTTTGAATCTTTGTACAATGCATTGGAATCTCGCTATGATAATGAACGTCTAATTGTTGACATTCATGTGCAGAATATTTTAAATTTTGAAAAGATTCAATCCGAAAATGCGAAAGACATTAGAAGTATGACTGACTGTATACAAAAGAATTTACGCGCTTTGAAAGTGTTAAAGTATGAACAGAACAAGTTATGTGATGTTTTTCTAATAAATATTCTTCTTCAAAAACTAGATAAAGAATCTAGGAAAAATTTCGAATTATCTCACAAATCGAAAGTAGTTCCAACCCTGGAGGAGTTTATTAAATTTTTAGAACAGCGTGAAGCAGTTTTGTTATCTATAAATAAAAATATTGCAACCGGAAGTAAGATTAATATAAACAAGAATTCTTCCCCTTCCCATAAATCAAAACCTCCTTTGACGAATGAAAATAAAAATAAAAACTGCGTTGTTTGTAAAAGGTTTCATCCTATATTCCTTTGCGATACATTCTTAAAATTAAGTGTTCATGAAAGATTAAAATTAATTCGTTCACATAAGCTCTGTGAATTATGTCTAAAGCAAAACCATAAGAAAAGTCAGTGTCTCTCGAAATTTAAATGCGCTTGCGGTGAGAAACACAATAAATTAACATGTATGGGTAATGAAGGCCATTCCAAGACTCCTAGTCGCCCGGTAACGCCGCATAGACCAAACATAAGTGAGATTGATGCAGCAAAAGGTGACTCAGAATTGAAGGCATTGAGTGTTTTAAGTAACAAAAATAAACAAAAAAGAAAAAGTGTACTTTTTTCTACTGCAGAGATTTATATCTGTGACGCCAATAATCGAAGAAAAAAAATCCGAGCCATTTTAGACAGCGCATCTAATATATGCGTTCTTACTAATAACATAAGTGAATGTTTAGGAATAAAAAGGGAGAAAATTAAGACGCCTGTTACATGTCTTAATGGATCAATCCACAATATTAAATGGAAAGTGAATACATTTATTTCAAATGAAGATTGCCTCTTTAATGAACCAGTTGAATTCTTAATTGTAAATAAGATAACAGGATTAACTCCTTACCTTAGTCCTTATGAGTGGTGTAGCACCAGGGTGCCTGTACTACCTTGGATATTTCGGAAGTAGATATTCCATAATTTTTAAATTTAGCTGATAAATCATTTTATGAAGCTTCAGAGGTGTACCCTTATAAGTGCTGATTTATTTTTTAAGGCTTTGAAAAATAATACGTATAAAATAAATGATGATTTATTGTTTAAAGAGTCTGAATTCGGATGATCGCATGCGGGAAGTTTAACGAAATACAACCTTCTTATCAGGGACATTGTTTTCTTTGATTTAGAGGGACTTGGTATCCGTGATGATCCAGTTGTGCATGAAAAGGATCAGGCGATAGAAATTTTTAATGACACTGTTGATTTTAAAAACGGACGTTACATAGTGCAACTACCTTTTAGGAAACATTATGAAGAATTATCTGATAATTATTCCTTGGCGCGGCAGCGTTTTCAGAATTTGTGGAGGAGATTTAGTCCTGATCCTGAGTTACATCAACAATACTGTGAAATTATTTGTGATTATTTAAAAGAAGGCATAATAAGCATCGTAAATCCTGATACACCAGAAAATACTTTAAATAGACATGTATATTATTTGCCTCATCAGGCTGTGCGGAAAGAAAGTAGTTTAACGTCGAAAACTAGGATCGTCTTTGATGCGGGTAGCCATCAAAATAATGAACTTTCTTTAAATGACTGCTTGTGGCCAGGGATTAACTTAAATCCAAATCTTTTGGACTTACTAAATAATTTCAGATTGAACAAGATTGCATTTTGTTCAGATGTTAAACAAGCTTTTCTGCAGATTTGTCTCTCCGATGAACATCAGGACGCAGTTCGTTTTCTTTGGAGTAATGATGATCCATGTGTTGATAAAAAGCCCAATTTACAGACTTATCTTTTCAATCGAGTGAATTTCGGAGTCAGCTCGAGCCCATTCCTGTTAGCAGCTACTATTAGCTGAAACTGTTGAAATTTAAGACAAATGTTTGTTTTTATGTAGATGATCTCATTGCTGGATGTGAGGATTTTGAAGAAGCACTTGAAGTATCCAGAAATGCCAAGAAAATTATGAAAGATGCTGGAATGGTCCTCAGAAAGTGGATTAGCAATAATGTTGAATTAATGGAGCAATGGAAGAATGAAGAATTTGATACCTGTCCTGTAGATACTACGCTCAGCTTGGGCGCACACCAAACTAAAATTCTGGGGCTTTCTTGGAAGACACATGAAGATTATTTAACTATGGATACTAGGAATCTCTTGGAATTTCTTTCTATGGACAAAAATACGAAACGCTTCTTACTTCAAGCAATAGGAAAGATATTTGATCCTTTAGGATTAATTTCGCCTTTCACCATTCGAGTTAAATGCCTCATCCAGGATCTCTGGAAGGAAAAAATTCAGTGGGATGAATCTTTACCAAAAGAGATTGAAAGGGAGTGGAAGAAGTGGTGTGCTGAACTTCATCACTTAGAAAATTTGAAAATACCTAGGTTGGTTAATGATTCTCTTTCACGGGAAGATACTGTTGAAATACACAGTTTTTGTGACGCAAGTAAAAAGGCATATGGCGCTGCCATATATTTGAAGGTAAAGACTCTCAATGGAATATCGGTGAAACTCCTAACTTCAAAAAGTCGTGTGGCTCCATTAAACGGTGTAACCTTGCCAAGATTAGAACTGTTGGGTGCTCTAGTTGCAGCTCGTCTAAGTTCTAAGGTAAAGAGAATCGTGAATCTAAAAAGATCTTCTATGGACTATAATTGGACAGATTCCAAGATTGTACTCTTTTGGATAAAGGGTGCAAAAGCCCGATGGAAGCAGTTTGTGGCAAACCGAGGGAACAAAATCACCAGCCTGACAGATCCCAACTCTTGGCATCACTGTGCAGGTAAAGAAAATCCGGCAGATCTTCTCTCGCGTGGAATGAGTGCTGATTCCTTCATAACCGATTCCAGATGGTGGACAGGTCCAGAATTCTTGATGGAGTCTGAAATTTCCAAGAACTTGCAACCATTTGTTCCTTAGGTTGAAACCATTGAGCAAGTCGAAAAAGAAACTTTGCGACAGGAAAGGAAAATTCCATCTGAAGATGAGACTTGTAAAGAAACTGCCCTGCTAAATCACAGCTCTCAACATTCTATTATGGACGACCTCTTAGAACTTTCAAACAATTATTATAAAATTAACCATGTTTTGTCTTATATTTTCAGGTTTATTTTCAATTGTAGGAATCAAGTAAAAAGAACCGGACCACTGTCAGTGGAGGAGGTAAGAGAAGCCGAGAAAGTCTTGATTAAACATGAACAACGAGCTTTATTTGAAGGAAAGAAACTATCAAGTAATATTTCGAATTTATTTCCATTTTTTGATGACAAAGGAATAGTACGTGTTGGAGGAAGATTAAAAAATGCTTCAGTGCCATATTCTCAAAGACATCCTCCTATTTTACCTAAGGCTTCAAGATTAAGTAAAATTTATTTTCAAAGTTTGCACAGGAAATTATTTCATGTTGGAGCACAAGGTCTTCTAAATGCAGAGCGCTTAAACTTTTGTCCTTTAAACGGCCGTAATCTCGCACGTAAAACAGTACATCACTGTGTAACATGTTTTAAATGTAAGCCCAGTCTTTCTTCACAAATTATGGGTAATTTGCCTAGTGAAACAGTTAATGTTTCACCTCCATTTGCTATTACAGGTATTAATTTATGTGGCCCTTATTTAGTGAAATTTAAAAATAAACGTAAAGGTATTCTAAATAAATTGTATATTTGTATTTTTATATGTTTCGCAACCAAAGCCATCCATCTTGAGACATTAACAGATTTAACTTCCGATGCTTTAATTGTAACACTTAAACGTTTTACAAGCAGACGTGGCAAATGTTTCAAAATTTATACAGACAATGCTACTAACTTTGTTGGAGCGAATTCAAAACTGAAAAAATTTTATAAGCTCATTAATTTCCCAGACAAAGAAATAGCTAATTATTTTAGGCAAGAAAATATAGATTGGAATTTTATTCCACCCAAATCACCTCACTTTGGTGGACTTTGGGAAGCTTGGGATAAAATCGGTGAAGTACCATCTGAAACGTACGATTGGCAATTTTCATTTCACTTACGAAGAATTCGAAACTATTGCCATCCAAATAGAAGGAATATTAAATTCGCGACCCCTTACTCCTCTTACTAGTGATTCAGAAAGTTTCGAAGTTCTGACGCCAGGTCATTTCTTGATAGGGCGACCTATAACAGCAATTTCTGAGCCGGTTTTGCCAGATTTAAAGGAAAATCGCTTAAGTCGTTGGCAAAAAACCACAAAAACTGTACAACTTATTTGGAAAAAATGGAAATCCGATTACTTAAATACTTTACAAGCTAGATCAAAATGGATGGTTGAAAAAAATGAACTAATGATAGGCCAAATGGTTTTAATTAAAGAAGATTTTCTGCCAATTAATAATTGGCTTTTGGGGCGAATAACATCATTGTACCACGGTTCTGATGGAAAAGTCCGTGTTGTGAAAGTTCGTACCAAAACAGGGGACTTTAAAAGAACAATTAGTAAAATAGCTGTATTGCCTATTGAAATTTAGTAAGTTGTGTATTATGTTACTCAATAATTATCAATTATATTGAAAATTATTTTGCTCAATAATTTTGTATTCTTGTTTACAAGTTTCGATGTTGTGTTTGCTATTTTGTATTTTTTCTATATATATTTTATATTTGTTTGCATGAATAACTAAACCTTTAATATTAATATTTCATAATTAAACTTATGTCACGTTCTTGCATGTGAACAGGGCAAGGCCGGGCGGGATGTTGGCGCATTTTACGCCAACGAATTTCGCCAATGGATCGCCTCCTACGATTGAGACAGATAGAGAAAAGAAATCAAGCCTAAGTGACGTGAGCAAATACTGTAAAACGAAGCTCACAGTTAAATTGTATTTCGCTTCACTGTAAATATTTGTATATGATGTTTTCTTGATAAAATAATTAAAAAACGAAGCAGTGAAGCTGGTCCGTCGATAAAATTAAACACTAAGAGAATATAATTTAAACAGCTGGTGAACATTATACTTTTCAGCTCTTATAGGCTGTAAATCTTGGTTTATTATCTTATTTATAATTGATATAAATTACTTTGCAATTGATTTGTGGCAGAATTTCCTTTGGTACCAAAGGTTTAGAAACATTAGAAACAGCACATACCTTTTTCTGGTATTGCTTGAGTTCTTCTTTCCACGTAGAAGGAATGATTGACGGTTTTCCCTTTCCCGATTGTTATTTGTACTTAGAAATTTTAATACCATGATTTTTAACAACGTTTTTTAATTATGAAATAGGAATATTTCTTTTAGGAAAGCATAAAAACATATCGTTCAATCTACAGTATTTTTACATACGCCATTTTGAAAGGAGAATTATTTTAAAAGCAGCAGACGATACTTTTCATTTCAAATAACAAGCTGTTGCCAGAAATTTTTATTCTAAAATATTTGATTTTTAAAATTCTTTATCGAAATCTTTCTAAAAATGTGTAAACATCGTCTGTATGTAAGTGCTTAGGACTTTATTCAATGAATGGATCGATATCATTATGATTTAATTCCTTATTCAGAGTTTTCTTCTCAACTCAGAACATTCAAGTGGAAAATTAAGCATTTGTGTGTAACCACATTTGTCTGATTTTGTAATTTGTTTTAGCAGCAAACATTTTGTCTCACTTTCATATCACATTTGCAGTTACATACTTATATTGAAATGCGTCGAAGAAGAAACTCATTTCTCAACTAAAACAGAATATAAATTCCTGAAATTTTAATTGCAAGATGACAACGAATGAATGCTTTTGCTAAACAGTGTTATGCTTTTCATTACTCTTTAAAAAGAAAAACGACAGTAGAAATGAAATTTTGATTTTTTTCTATTAAAGTGCGTCGATACAGCTTTTTATTTTCCTGTCTTAGTTTGGTAACGATCAAGTATTTAATTATAGCAATTCTTGAATTTATATTTCGATTAACACGCAACTATGTTTCATTTACGTATATTCTTATTTCATTAAATACGTGTGATTTTCTTCTAAACGTTCTTTGAGCGCGAACAATAGTAATTTAACAGAAATATTTTATTTTAGAGAACAAGGTAGTGAGAGAAAATACAATGAAATGCCACATTTTGCAATTAAAATGACAGGCAGAACTTAAATCTTATTTAAAAAAATTTCACTTCATCTCGTACGCACAATTCGATGTCCTGATAAACTAAAAAGTGATGACTCACGATTGTCATGTTCAATAACGCTAAAAATATCACTAACAGACATTTTCTGGAACTATTAACGATTAGCTCCAGGCTTTTGCTGAACAATTATTTACTTCTAGACAACGTGTCTCCAACATTCTATTTGATTAGGAAGAAAGATCTTTAGTTCCAGATGTTATTTTTTTAACTTTGATCCTTTCGAATGGATATGTAGCTTTAATGCTTTCTGGATGGATTCCCATACTCTAAAATATGGTTTTTGTTTCTGTGTTTCTGTTCGTGTCTGCTTATTGAAAGATTAATTTCTATTGTTGTACATCAGTTGTACAGTCAGTACAATTTATATTAATTCTTAATCTAAATTTAAATTTCAAAAACGTATTTTTGAAAGAATGTCCTTTTATTTAAATTTAATTTCCCGGCTTTTAAAATAAATTCTAGGTCATAACAATGATGAACTATTCAGTATTAGTTTATTTACGCTGTAAGCATTACAAAAAAGGAATTTCTATAAAGCAGTTTATAGCAAACGTCTCCAAATTTAGCATTTATATGCAAATAAAAATTAACATGACGCTTCTCTTATTAAAGGTTCCATTTATTTAAACGGGCTCATATGTAGGCTTATGCAATTCAAATTTATTTCAGACTGCATATTCAGAAAGATCTATCATAATTTAACATATTATAGGAGTAAAAATTTACATATTTTATAATAAGAATAAAAATTATAGACAGATTCTTTGTTTGAGCATTGTCGATTGATGTTTATCGTTAATTCTGAATACATGGATCTGAAATATGTGAACCAGCAATCCGATGATTAATGTTTTGTCTCTCTCAATTATTTCTTTTTAACGGATGTTATAACCCAAAATAAAACTAAACATGAGTCTGAGTTCAGAACTACTGCCGATGTTTAGCACTCATTGGTTCATTTTTGGCTATCAGCTTTAGTTGAACTTTAGAAGCCCTTTTGTAGTGTTATTAAGGCCCTATTGAACAGGCACTGAACAGTTTATTTTTAAGAAAGCAACAATGTTCTTTAAAACTTAAATTTATCGATTAAAAGCAAATGCCGATAAATTCGTATAAAATGTATATTCTTAAGGGTTCTTCTTAAGCTGTAATTCATAAAATTGCATACTTCAATTACAGATGCTCTACTCACCCGGAAAATTTTCTGAAGATTCTGTTTCTAAGAACACTGTAATGCAAAACAATTTTCGTTTAAGTTACACTCATGTCCATAAATTAAGGATAATTCGGAGTCACGCGGAAATCGAACTCTAAAATAAATATATCACCTGTAAAATCACTACACACATCTTCAAGAATCATATGCAAATTTTAGGAAGTAACCAGATGACACCGATGATACGTCACAATGACGAGAGTGTAATAGAGTGATATATAAGGAATACAGGAAAAGAAGTAAAATTCTTCGCAGGCGCTTTATAAGCATTTAAGTGCAATAACCGAATAGTTATGACACAAAGGACGCATTTGGATGATTTTTTACGTGGTAGAATTATCGGCCGTCTGGAATGTGGGCGTACCCAACTGGAAGTATCAGACGAACTTGGAATTGCCCAGAGTGTCATCTCCAGGCTTTAGCAACAATTCCAAGATGATAGTAATGTGAGTAGACGTTACAGCACAGGTCGCCTCAGAGTTACAACGGCGAATGAGACCGGTATTTGGCAGTTACTGCCAAAAGAAACAGGCGGAGCACAGCCTCAGACATGTCTCGTCAGCTCTCTTCAGCCACTGGTACAATTTCAAGGCAGACCGTGTGTGGACACCGCAACAGTGGGCTTGTGATGTTTTCCGACGAGTCCAGGTTTAGATTTGCAGTCTGATTCTCGCCGGACTTTCATATGGAGAGCTCCAGGTACCCGTTACCACCAAGAAAACATCATTGAACGACACCGTTACGGTGGTACAGGAGTGCTCGTTTGGGGTGGAATTATTCTGGCTTCCAGAACTGACCTGCATGTTCAAATTGGAACCATGACAAGACAAATCTATTGGGACGTCACTGTGGAACAACATGTACGTTAGTTTCGGGGCGCCATGGGCGCACAATTTGTGTTTATGGATGACAACACCCGTCCTCACCGTGCAAACATCGTAAGCGAATGCCTCCAATCGGAGGATATCACCCGTATGGACTGGCCAGCATTCTCACCGGTCTTGAATCCTGTAGAGCACGTGTGGGACATTCTTGGTCGACGAGTTGCAGCCCGTCAACCTCCTCCTACATGTCTACCGGAACTTCGGAGAGCATTGCTTTTTGAGTGGTGTAATATCCCCCCCAAGATCAGATCGATAATTTGATACTCAGCATGCCTAGGCGTTGTACGGACTGTATTGCATCGTCTGGGAGACATACAATGTATTAGCAACAATCATACCAACGGTGTAATATTGGTTTTTTGTAAATAGGTTTTTTTTGTAATTTGCTCCAGGGAGAAAAAATCGCTAATTTTTTTAATAATATCAAACATATAGCATCTTTTTTTGCTCTTTACCTTTTGTTTAATAAATAAGCTTTACAAATAAGTCAAATTTGCTTTGCGCGTAACTCTTCCTATGCCTGATTTTGCATTATCCTTAATTTATGGACATGAGTGTAGTTTGATTGCTTAATTGGAACGAAACATTACAGAGTTTTCTCCTTAAAATAAGGATTTTATATTATCCTAATATATTAAGTTAAATTTATAATAGCTGAGATTAATATTCTAGCTTTATGATAGTACTGTAGAAGTTGTTAATAGTTATTCTTTAAAACCCTTGGCAAATTTTTGTTTTCATGAAATGTCTTGTATTTGTTTTTCTCAGTGACAAAAGATGTATCGCATCAAAATAAAAAACGGTAAATTTTAAATCTTCTATTGCATGTCAGTGTTTAAGTTCTTAACTGCATTTACTGAATTAAAGTGATTAATTTTTTTATTCATTTTATATCCTAATTTACATGGTAATAAGTATTTCATTATCCGTGTAAAATGAAACGCAGATAATTGTATGTTATCGCCTAGGTTTACTACATAACTTGTTCATTAAGATTATGCTTTTCAAACGTGCAAATTTTAAAAATGTATAAAAGTAAAGTTTTTACCGGCTTTTACAGTAAGCTAAGGTATACTAAATGTATACAAGTCTATTGCCTAAACACTTAAAGATTATTTTTAATGACAGATGTCTTTGAAAGCTTATATATATATATATGTGTGTGTGTGTGTGTGTGTGTGTGTGTGTTGTGTGTGTGTGTCTAAGATAAAAAATATAAAAGCAAACTTCTGAATTTAATTGGCTATATACGTATATTTTTTTATTTAATTTGGGGGCTTCATTTCTCTGTCTTAAAAATTGCACTGTATGTCTAAACTGCGTCATTCAAATTAATCATGCGATCCCATGTAACGCATAATGCAGATACCTCTTGACCAATCAATCACCAAATTGTAAACCAAAACTTTTTAAACTTGGAAATGAAACTTTTGACTGCCTCTCTTCTTCCTCTGAACTGATGTGCCCTTTTCGCTTCAACTTCTGTGCTGCGTAGATGCTTCGCTATGCTCGCTTCTATGTAAAATGTAAAATGTTCTGGAAATAGACACGATTGGAGTGCCAAGTGAATTGTGGCCACAAATGTGAATTTAAATAAAAAAGGAAATTAATCCGGCTCGACTTGTTCCTCTTTAATACGGACCAAGTATCTACGCTAAACAACATTTCTACGCTTCTACATCTCAGTTTTCTTACATCAGGTGCTTCCAAAATTATGCTTTCGTATTATTATAATTTAGCCGGTCAGGATTGGATCACGTGCTACTAACCTCAATGGAACATTTGTTCCTCACTTGGATTTCTGTAAAATAATATCTGCAAAAAGTAACGTTAAAGAAGTGCCTTCGTTCATCTGCAAGTCCAAAATACAAAAATTTGAACGTCTCGTGAAAAGAAATATGGATTTAGTTATTTCGACCACCTCAACAATAATGGATAAAATAAAGTGTTCATCACTACTTCCGAATCAGGTCAAGGTCACTGTAGCATCGAAGTACGGTGCTCGAAAATTTATTTTTAACAGCGTTACAGGCAATGTGTTTTTCAACATGTATGTTATTTAACGACGTTTTCAAAAGTGCTTATCTTATTTGGAAGGTGAAATAGTATTATCAAAAGTGGTATCAAAGTGTGATTCATTTCTTCGGTTCCAAATTAAATGTTCAAAGTTATTTCCATAGAGGAAATCAAGAGTGAAAAAATGTGTTTTAATCTTGCGTGCTAACAACATTGCTACGCTTCTACATCTCAGTGTTCTTGCATCAGTGCTTCCAAAATTGTGCTTTCATTACATATATATGTATATATATATATATATATGTATATATAGGTCCTACTGAAAACGAAATAGCGAGTTTTCTCTATATCTTGAAAACAAAAGCTGGCTGCCGACGAATGTTTCTAAAAATCTTTTTATTTTAACTAAATTGAACAAAACATGCACTCACTTCGGTGCTCACAATTTAGCCACCACTTTTGGCTAAGTTACTTAACACAAAATAGCCTATATAGCAAAGCCGAGTCTAGAATATCAATATTAATTAAACTAAGTCGCTAGCACAAAATATTAAGCAACAGAGCAACTTGCAAACACGCGGCATAAACTCATAACTAACTTTTCTACTGCAAACTCTTAAATTTTGCTACTAAAATACTATTTCCGAACCATTTAGATTTTCATGTACGTCATTTAAATTTGCATTCTGGCAGGGTACTGAAATCAGAAGGAAAAGGAAAGTTTCTTAAAATAAAAAATAATTGATTAATATAAAATAAGGTTTTTACAACGCCTGAGAAAAGGTAATACAAAAATTCAATAGCTGCTTAAATTATTATATTGTTGCGTTCTACGGGTTCGTGGATTTGGAGTGATTGATGACAACGCTTGATGAAGAATAAAACAATTTATTCGTCAGTATTTCACAGGACAGTTCCAAAGACGCGTTACAGGCGTCAAAAAACTACGATAAACACGCTGAAAGAATCAGCAACATAACCTTCAGGCTATCAGGCTATAACGGTGAAAACAACTGCACGGGAAAGCACATAAGTACAGCTTCCCACTCGGTCGATCGCTCTCAAGCTAATCTCTGAACTCAAAGCACTACTAGTGAACTCATCACACTCAAGATTCTCTTCACCATAGACTGCTACTCCGCGTACAGGCAGGGTTTATATAGATTTTTGACCTGCCTTTGAGAACATTCTGGGGAAAGACAGTAAGAATTCGTTCTAGAATGTTTTGCGCCGTCCATGGCATATCGCCAATTTTGTCGGCAAATGTCGCCAAATGGATGATTTCGCGCCAAATCTGGCAAACTTAACCAACTTTGGGGCAAGCTATGTTACCGCAGCTGGGCATTTCGCAACAATACATTATCTTGTGTTAAACATTTATTTTTTTTAATAAGTATTTGCATTGTACTTATTTACCGGACCGTAAATCTTGCTTCTTTTTCAAACCATAAATAATAAACGCGCTTTTAGTTTTTCTTATAAATCATCATAATAATATTCATTACTAATTTTCTTACAAACGTATATGGAGCAAAATGGAATATAAACAAAACATATTATGAAATGTATGCCATTCTCACAACATAGTCTTGAAAAGGTTTTAAACCACCTTATTAAATCAGAAATTAACATAAACGCTTGTGCTTAACAAAACAACTACCCCTTATGGGGAAGAAACTTAAAGAAACAGTCAAACTGAAATTTAAAACTGAGTCTAGCAGTCAAAGACTATACAATTATTTTAAATTCTAATTTGGCTCAGAACTTCTCAACAGAGTAACAATTGAATGTCGGCAGCAATAGCGAAAGGCTTAAGAATTACGATCTTATCAGAACTGACGAAACGTAGTAACGGTCCTCGAGAGGCAGAAACACGTTGTGTCTTACAGTCCAAAACCCTCGACATGAATACTCTCTTAACTGATTTGCATTCTGTTGAGGAAACGGAAAGGAGAAGTAAGAGTAAAGCTAAGCTGAAATTCTAAATAACTGGTAAATTAAAAATAATAATAACCCTACAAATTTAATAGTATATAGAATCTGAAAATCAAAAAGCGCTTGTGTAGACTGCACTCGTGGGTATGTGTGGTTATTATCCTTTAGAAGTTATCAGAACTCAGCTTAGGAAATGACAATCAAGAAATATAATTTAGACTGTTGCTTTCCATATAACATATTTTGCATTGAAATTTGAAAAAATATCTAGCTTCAATATGTAAGTCGAGACGTAAAATAATACAGCAAAGTAATTTCGATGCAAAAAAAAAACGGAATTTAATTAACGTGATTCTCAAAACTTAATAATAATTAACATGCAAGATGTATTCACGGAGTGCTTTAATATATTCGAACTCGAATGGTACCATACTTAGTATCTAAAAATCAATTAAACTTTGTCAGACACGGAAGCACTTGAAGAAAATATATATAAAGAAGTGAGGTTCTTGATAAATATATAGTTTAGGAAGGCATCTAGTAAGTTCGAAGCGCATGCATCATTTGGGACAAGACATCTAATTTTAGTTTGCTCCTGAACGAGGGGAAAGATTGTTTCCCAATTCCATGTTCCTGAAAGTCAATCCCCAATTTTATATCCCTTTCCTCATTAATGCTTCAGCGAAAGTGAAAAAAAAAGTGAGTTGCGTAGAAAAGCTACATTTTTACTTTCCTTTTTTGGAAGATAAATCACAAAATAGTGGGGCAATTTTTTTTTTGGAATTTTAACTTTCCAGCTTTTCTTAAATTAAATCCAGCTATCCAGGCATTCCGTTCAACTAAGCCCCTATATGGATGCTCAAATCCCAATTGTAATCACGGGCGCAAAACGCAGAATAACTCCAGCAATCCCATACTCCTAGAAGGAGAAGTTTTCTAGGAGAAATCGATAAATCTCCAGAATCTCCAAGACTTTAAATGAAGTAGTAAAATTCTTTTTTTCGGTGACTCAACAGATTCTCCCATGACTCAGATAAAAAATGACGTCACCGTTCACTCTAGTCCTCCCAGATGTCACAAATAAACAGATCAAGTGACAAGCAGTTCGGCCTTCAATCAATATGCAGATATGGAGATAGAGAGACTTCGTAGAGCTTGCACAACTGATTTTTTGTTTCTGTTGCTTCTTGGAAGACAAGAGTGCACCCACAATTTGCTCACGAAAGCGCGAAATTGAGTGTGACGCGAAGATTTTTTCGGATGACGTCACACCGTTCCCCATTGCGAGTGCATAGGGTGTGATGAAGTAACCCTTCTCTTTTTTCCGATTTTGCTTATTTTGGCCATATGAATAGATTTAGCGGTACTTTCATTTACCGTCCATTTGTCCGTACATATTGACAATCCCTCAGAGTAAATATACTACTTCTGCACACTACATAGCCGTATGCTTGTTATTTTCCTTAATACAAATGATTTTAAAAATAAAATCTCGAGGCTATTAATTGCTACTTTTTGTACTGTTGAAAACTTAAATTTCAGGTTTAATGTCGATTAGTTCTTAAGATATGTTTCACGATGATTATCAAGACGTTAAAAAGACCATTTTCTGCTTATCAAGCTCGTTAAGCGCATATTAAGCAGTAAGTAACCTGCGCACTTGGAAACTGCAAAGATACTTTCCACAGATTTGAAACATAATTATATTAAACAATTTTCGTTATGATGACTTCATATCCAGCCGATTCATATAACAGGAAAACTATAAAGCATTTTCAAGACTGGCTTTACGGTAACCGTGGAAGAGTAAATCATATATAAAGATACCTTGCTGTTTGTTTAAGTAGCGGTCTTGGTTAATGAAAGCTAATGTAAACTGGTGTAGATTATACGCTCAAACCTATACTCTACCGTTTCTACTACCTCCTGGTAAGTAACGGAGATAATGTTTTTGGCCAAAAAATTCGAGATTGAGTTTTTAGTGAATAAACACGAAATCAGGGTCCCTAAAACATGTTCTTATCATTTTTAGAATGATATGTGTCTGTATGTGTGTGACGAAGTTTTTATCCAAGGTAATTATTAACTGAAAGTTCTAAAAATTTCCATTTTCTATGCTTAAGCTTTCTATATTCATGTAAGGAGTTATTAGATTTTGGGTAAACTTGGACAACTGGAAAGGGTACTTTGATTGAAGAAATGCACATGAACTTTACGGCTCTGCTAAAGGGAAGAAAGGGCCCTTACTACTTTTAACTCCTGCCAGATTAGGCAAGGAATGCAATATTTTCGCTCTAAAACTTCGATAGTGAGTTTTCAGTGAATAAGTAGGAATTATGGTCCCCAGAGCCGCTTTTGTTTGCTGTTTTTACAATGTCTGTGTGTCTGTATGAGTGTGCCGATTTTTTCTTGCACGATTACTCTTACGTGAACTTCCCCAAAATTTCTATGTTCCGTATTTAGGCTTTTTACATTCATATGAAGAGTTGATTATTTTGTGTAAAATTGGACAACCGAAAGTGGCGCTGTACAGGAAGCCGTTAGCAGTCTTTAATACACAAAAGAAAGTTGTAGTTTACATGAAGTCCATAACAGTTTTAGAGAAATTCCATATTAAAATATAATCCAAAACTTTTCAATTTTAGTATTTAAGACTTTTACATCAATAAGAATACTATGTCAGATTTTTGTTAAGATTGATAAACTGAAAGTGATATTTTACTTGAAGTTCTGAACAGAATTTTGTGAAAATTTATTATTATCAGATAAGCCGAAACTTTTCACATTTGGCATTTAAAATAGGTATGTGACTGAGAGCAGCATTTTACAACTATAAACATTAAATGTAATCTTGGAATTATTTTAAATGCAACGAAAATAAGTTCATTCAAATTCTAGGTATGAAGTTATTAAATGTATTAGCCTCAAACCTTATTTCTGTGTTCATTTCATTTTTGTATCGAATCACTTCTTTAAATAAAAGGATGCTGCCACTATATCTATCACTATGTATTATTTTTAAAGAAATAATAAAGTGAATATAAATAATGTACGGAATGTAAAAATAAATGTTGGCAAAACTTAACGTGCTATAAAACATTTGCTAATTTGAATAGTTTAATTTACCCATTGGTACCAAGCTGGGTCTGTTCTAACCATGGCGTGTTCAAGCAAAAAGCGAAAAACTTATCACTTTCATTCAGAACGGGAAATCGATTACTTATTAACGAGGTAAAGGACAAATGTGTGTTTTTACTGTGCTATGCAAGTGTATCAGTTCGTAAGGAAGTAGCGATTTCAAAAAACACTTCTAAGATTTCAAAAGAATTTCAAGTGTTTATCAAATCGCCTTTTATAGGGATTAATGCTGAAGAGTTCTCTACTTGTGTTATGAAGCATTTTGATTTTCGAGGAGATAATGCTGCAGTAGGGTTGGAACTGATTGATTTTCAAGATGATATATCTGTAAAATCGCTTTCTTCAAGATCTGAAAATATTTGGCCTCTTGTTCCTAAAACAAATATCCAATTTTGGTCTAAGTTTGTCTCAAAGTGAAGGCAATATTCAGCTCCACATATCTATCTATGTGAAATTTCTGTTTTTCGGTGGGAAATTTATTAAAAATATGTACAGAAACAGACTCGCTGATGAACACTTGGACAAGCGTATTTGAATGGCAGCCACTACCTACTCTCCCAACACTAAAAACCTTGTTGATGGAAAAAGAGTTCCATCATTCAAGAGTTCCATCATTCTGATTAAAGCTTGTAGAAACAGTAGGTTATTTTGGAAGCAGGAGTGATGAAAAATGAGAAACACCTTCACCAGGAATCGAACCACGGATCTCTCGGTTACGCGTCCTAACCACTACACCACGAAGGCATGCAAAGAAGGCGGGAGAAATACCTTATAAGTTAATAAGTCTGATAAAAAATACTGTCATTATATTCATTATTTATTAGCAACTACACTTCATTTTCTTTACTAGTACAATTCAATTTCAGTTCCTTTTTGTTATATACAATTTAATTAAAACTGATTTCACATTTACTAGAAATGTAAGTTTATAAGCAATAAAAAGTGTAAGTTTTTTTTTTTTTTTAAATGTAGTTCTTTTGGTTAGTAGCTTACAGTAGGATTTAAAAATGGCACATCATCTCAGAAGCTTCATAAGTTTGGCGACCGCTGGTCTATTGTATTCAAATATAGTATAAGGTATTTTCTCCCTCCTTTTCGCATGCATTCATGGTGTAATTTGAAGCAGACTCGACGCGAATTTGGGAGGTCCAGGGTTCGAGTCCCACCAAGGGCACTGCACATCCCCCCCACCTGCTACTTCAAAATAACCTAATGGGTCGACAGTGATGCCCGAACGAAAAGATGGGGGACGATAATGTGTCATCACCAGTATTTGGAGATTGGGTCCCCTAATCTCCAGTCGCCCTTTAAAAGGAGAAATATATAAGGTATTTTCTCCCTCTTTTCCGTATGCTTTAGCGGTGTGATTGGAAGCATACTGGGTGTGGATTCGAAAGGTCTAGGTTTCGAGTACCGGGAAGGGCACTGCACATTTTTCATGTTCCCTGCTTCAAAATAAATTAATGATTCTACAGTAGAATGATAAATAGTGTTTGTAATTTACAATGAGCCATAAAGTTTATAAATAAATTATATTTTATTTACAAACTCTCATTCAAAAGTGACAGTTTACTTAAAGCTCGCTGATATTCCGACAGCTCCATGTCTTGATATGGCACTGGCGGGAGGTCATGTGCTGGCCACACTATTTTCTTCCTGCCGAATTGGCGATGTTTTGATCAAAACGTAATTTTAATGGCAACTTAGATTATATCCAAGCATAATTTTTTATTTACTTACCTGCATGCGATTTTATAGCATGCATATATATATATATATATATGTCAGAAGTATTATAAAATACGTTTTCCTTACTATTTATTTTGAATTCAATTATTTCTTCATATTTATGTTTCAACACCTTAACACAGCCATGAGTATAAACCTTGCAGGATTTAATGAAGATGCTCTTTACATGTTAAATCAATTCGTGTTGCTTATTTTAAACATTAACTAATTGAACCTCAGCCAAAAGATAAAGGAATGGAGGCTAACAGCCTGTAAGTTGACTTATGCAATTATATGCATTTGATAAAAATCATCCACTCATTCAGGATAGTCTGAATATTCAATGTACTCAAAATACTGTGAATTTTGCATAGTTACCACTTTAAAACCATTAATCTTTAACTTATTTGAATTTACTTGACAATAACTATCCTCAAACATATTACTTAGCTTGGTAGGAACAACAAACGCAGAATGCAGTTTACATAGCTGCTTTCTATACAGTAGTATTTTTATCTATCTGTTGTACTAAACCCTATATTATATTTATTTATTATTTTTGTCAATTCTAGCTGTTTTAATCAGATACAAATATTCTTTTTGATAAATTAAGAACTACTGTTTGAACTGTTTTGTTGCATGTTTTTTGGGAAACGGATGCATTATTATAAAATAACTGTTTCAAATGCTTTGAAGTAATTATTTTTATACCAAGTTAATTCAGTGAGCGATGATTTTCAAAGACACTATCTTGGAATTAAATTAATTTTCATTCCAAGTGCTTTCCATCCACTTATAATTTACTGTTTAATATTTGGAGCTTCTAATCATGTACCGATATGAAACCCAAACAATAAGTTTATGCTTTTTTCAGTCTTAGTGTGTCCTCCCCCCTCGGCAAAAAAATAGAAAATATATCGAAATTAAAAAGAAAGCAAACTTTGACCCTCTACAGTATTCTTCTTAGAGCATTAATGTTTTGATATTGCCGGAAGTTGAAATGTAGTCATTTAATAATCCTTCCTTGGATCAGGAAACATGAGAAATCAACTGTCCCCAGGCGACTGCATCCACCTACACTATAAGAGAACGCGTGGAAATATACTATGTTTTCTTACAGTCTTCTCCACTGCAAGGGTGTACAAGGGTGTTTCACTTGTAATTATGATATCATTTAAATAGATGAACATACTTTTGCCTAAGGCGGTCTTAATACGATATCCATTACCTTCTAGAATATAGCCGGAGCTCCGCTGAAGCCAAACGGCATGTTCAAAAAGGCATAGACGCCTGATTTCGTTATAAAGGCGGTTTTCTCCATATCTTCGAGATTTGCTTCAATCTGAAAATATCCTGACGTCAAATCAAGCGTTGTCTTATAATTAGTGGATCGTATTTTCGGATTATTTCATTAGTTATCGGTAGGGGATAGGTAGAATACTTCGTTATACTATTCAGTTCATGGTAGTCCACGGCAAACCTGCACGAATTCGGATCTGACGGTGAGAGGTCGCTTTTCTTCCTACATAAAATTACCGGGCTTGCGTAGGGGCTACTACTCGGGATAATTATTTTATTGGCCAGTGTCTCTTTAATGTGCTGTTCTAAAATATTTAAATTAATGTAACTTTAATCTGCTGCTCAAATCCCTCCATCGGATTTACTGGTGCCTCAGGAATTTGAAAGGTTGAAGGGGTCAGCGTGAAAGTTTTACTTTCTAACGACATAGTCCATTTAAGCTTCGGCCACCAAATGTAGAGTTCCTCACTTGTATTTTGCTAAACTAGCACTCGAGGAACCTAGTGAACTGTTAAACGAATTATCGCTTAGTTCAAAATAACAGGAATCGTAAACTCAAAAAGGGTTAATTACCATTTATTCACTCAAAAATTAGATGAACAGTCGGCCCCTTTTTTCGGGCTTACAACAAAACCTCCACTCGGGCTTGAACTCAAAAATAAGAAATAGGAACTAACCATTTAGCCAAAGCTAACACAGATCTAAGGGAGTTAGCCCTTAGTTTTAAACCAGCCGGCGAACTATCAAAAGGCATGTAACATACGGCCGAGCCTAACAGCAGTTAGAGAGACTTGGCCGAAAGGCGAAAGCACGCTACTCAAGATTCCTAGCTCTCTCTCTCTCTCTCCAAGTAAGTTGAACTTTCCTTTAATACTACTTCCTCCTCATTTGCATTCCCCCCGGGGGTTGACTCAGGAGAATTCCTGGGAAGTACTGGCTAGGATCTGTACTTAGACAGTCTCAACCACGGGGGTAAAATATCAGGTACTATTGTACCTTATTCTTCACAGGACTAGAACCCGGGTATTGTACCTAGGATGGGATCAGGCTCGACAGGGACCGTACTGGTACTGGCTTGTCCGCTCCCTTGGCTGTGGTGGAGCTGATATGAAAAACCAGGAGGAGGGCGTGGGACCATGCCCGTATAACCACAACGGTAAAGTTAGGGCGTCCCCGTCTCTCCGTAACGAGTGTCCTCATTTGCATTCAACGCGATTCTAAAAACTCATTTTCGTAAGGAGCTATAAGTTGAAACGAGGCAAGATAGGAAAGGATAACTAAATTAAAATAACTGTTATAAAATTAAAATATACCTTACGACATATCTAAAATGTCGATCTGAAATTTATTTTGAACGATTTCATGTTTATTTTTAATTAGTTAACTGAAGATTTTTGAAGCCACAGTACTGATACTTTGAATTACTACATGTTATTTGATTCTACAGATATTACCAGATATCACAAACCTAACCCATTGTTTATGTTCACATTAAAACTTGATGCATTTATCTGAATGTTTAGTTTCCTGATATTTGTTTAAAATATAGTAATTCCGATCTAAATAATGTGTGGTTGTTAATTCAATAATTCAATTTCCCTCTGAAATCAGTGTAAATAAGATCGGTACGATGAATTCTACCTCTTTATCCATTATTGAATGTTATATTGTTGACACTAAACCAGCATTTCCGGTAGTATTATTTTCAACCATAATAGAATATGAAACACATTTAAACGCTTACGCATAGCGTAGTGCGGGGTAAAATTTCCTTCTCGTAGATGTTAAAAAGGAATATTTTCTAGACCCGGCGACTACATAGAAAACTATGCCTTTTTTTAAAAAAACACCTGTTTCTTACATTCTATGAAATGCTATAAATTGAGGTTGCATCCATTGCAGGCAGATAAAGACATAACTAACTTTATAAATCTAAATGTCGTCCTTTTTTTAAACTACTTCCCACTCAGACGCAGTAGCAGCAACAGTAAAATAATTATTAAGCATCTTGACAAATACAAGATGCTTTTGTGTCATGATTTGAAGCAAACGTTCGTATGCATAGATGAGCATATGAACCAACAAAAATGTGTTAAATCAGTCGAATTTAAGTATAAAAATTACACAAAGAGCTTAGTATTTTTGTTTTATTATCTGCAATAAAATTAGTGGCAAATTCTATTGAAAATCACAAATAATGCTCCTTTTTATATGAACCTTTTTATGCAGTTTTTCGTACAACATCTGTCTATTTCCAAGACAAAAATTGCATATGAAAATTTAACTTTTCATCTGTCTGTATATTATTATAATGGACATGGCGGCAAGGGTCTCATTAGCGTCGTTGGTGTTGGAAATGATTTGCTTCTGATGCAAATTTCACTTTCTTCCGTAAATACGGTAATGGCGTTCTCTTGTTTTAATTCTGTAAAGTAAGCAAGACAGGAAAAGGCATCTAGTATCCTTTTCATTTAATTTGTTGTAAAAGTGCTTCAATAGCTGAAGGTAGCTAGTCTTACAGCATTAAAACTCTTGAAATTTTATAAAGATTTTAACATATTTCTTTTACATTTTTATTATTCATTACTTTTATTAATTTAATATTTAAATGCGTGAATGACCATATCGTACATAATACATTCTTTTTGAAAATGGCATTATTTTTTACAGTCAGATATGTTGAAGTTTTCTTACAAGTGATGCATTAAATATTGGTCCAATAAACAGTCCAAGGCGAGAATTGCATGCCTATGGTTAATTATTAGCTTTAGTTAGTTAGTTTTTGAAGACTAAAATTCTTATTAAAATACTTGTTTATAAAAACTACATATAAAATTAAGATAAAAAGGTAAAAAGCTTTTCTTTTAAATATTGCATTAAAATTTGATTTGATTATTTCATAGAGTTAATCTTGGCTTTGAATTTTTGAAAATTACATTTTATAAAGCAAACTTTATTCTGGAAAATCCATATAATGTAAAATTATAACAATTAATAACGCTAGAAGAATTTTTATTCATACTCTTCTTTCTAAGTTTCAACTCTTTATGATTTGTTTGATACTTTTGTGTTGCATTTGATGTACTACAAGTATATATGCAGTTCAGATTAACTAGTTTAAATTCTTAATCATCTAGAAATTAGGAATTAGTGTTTTCATTAGGATTTCAAATTGAAGCTTCGAGTAAATTTTTCTTTCGTACAGACCTAGTCATTTGTTAACATTTCATTCAAACATTGTCTTCTTGTACTTTCAACTTGTAACGCTTAGCTATGTTTAAATGCATTATTATTTTAACATGCTAACTTTACTCATTACCACATTAGTCTGTAACAGGTACAGGTAAAAGAATGGGGGACACCAGGGATGTACCATGGGTCAACTGGTAACGCCTTCCCATACTAACTAACATGCAAAAATGTTGCAAGTTTTATAAGCTTTTACAAAGAAAGGTTGAGGAAATTAGCAACTGAAGCTTTCCAAAGAATCTACAGTTTAAATATTATGGTACATCACGCAATCCTACCGTACACCCGGCTTCCAGTATTTGATAAAAATAACGATTTAGGACATAAATAGATTACAGTATAGATTCAATGCAACTTGAAATTCAAAAATTAAATTGAACATGTGTTTTGGTGTAACAAAAATAACAGATAAACATAATAAGATAACTATAATAAGTACTGCGAACACAATGTTATAATGTATAAGGTATATCTCCCGCCTTCTTCGCATGCGTGCGTGGTGTAGTGGTCAGCACGCTCAACGAGTAATTCGAGAGGTCCATGGTTCGATTCCCGAAAAAGGGCATTGCTCATTTTTCGTGTCTCCTGCTTCAAAAAAATTCCTAATGTCTCTACACCGGCGCCCGAAGTAAAAAGGGTGGTGGATGATGGTTCTCCGACACCAGGATTTGGTATATAAGGTATACCAATAGTTATAAGGAAAGTATATAAGGTATTTCCCCTGCCTTCTTCGTATGCCTTCGTGGTGTAGTGGTCAGCACGCTGGGCGCGTATTCCAGAAGTCCGTGGTTCGATTCCTGGCTAAAGCGTTGCTCATTTTTCAATACTCCTGCTTCAAGTAAACCTAATGTCTCTACAAATGAACTGTAATAATAATACTAAAGGGTTGTTCTTGGGCTTATTACAGTTATAAAAGAGTATTACAGTTTATAAAGTTCATAAGAGAAGTACTTTTGAACATATTCAAAGGAAGTAAATGTTCATTAAATTTATGCAGTATGAGAACTTTTACTTGACAGAAATGTAGGCCGTAGGAAGAGAGTTGTTGTATAATTTTTTGAAACTTCGGATACTGATGTTTATATTTAATTAGAAGCGTTTAGAATATCAGGAGATAAGTTTGCGGAGATTTTATGTGATTATCCTCAGCTAAGGGACGTGAGAAAGTGTAATGATCAGGAGTTTCCTGTTCCCCGCATATGCAGATGTCGGAGTTCGCCATATTCCTTGCTTAGATGTGGAGAAAGCTTCGTGTCCTGTTATGTAGTAATTTAATGAAGGATTCGAATACAGAGAGTCGAAGCTTGCATTGGGGATCAATTATATATGCGTCTTCTCTGTGAAGCATTATTCCACAAATCTTGCTAATATTTTGAAGCAAGTTGTGTTAGTTGGTACTCGAAATTTGAGCGAGGCCATGAAAAGTGATTTCAATACCATCTCGATTAACAGCTGTTTTTTTAGCTAATTCATCTACCTGATCATTATCAGAATGGCCACTATGTTCTTTAATCCATGAAATTGGAATTTTATAGTTGAAATTAAAGCGAGAAGAGAATTTATGTCGGAAATGAATGGAGAGGAAGGTAAGAGATTCTTAATCGCTAAAATGGTGAGAATTTACCATTCGTCATCACAACGATTTGGTTATCTCAATCACCGCTTTTATGGCTGACAATTTAGCCTGTAAACACTATTATTATTATTATTATGCTGATGACATTTCTATCGGATGGTATTTGAAGGGGCAGTTTGAAAATACACAACTGAACCAACGTTTCCTTCAAATTTCGATCCCTCATTATATGCATGATGAAAAACTGCTTTAAGGTTATCATTGTGTTGATACCAGTTTAGAGTTACATGAAGCTGATATGTGGAATTTCCTCAGGATCAGTGGCTTAGCTATAGTGTAGGCTAATAGAGTAGCTATAGAAAGCGTAGCTATAGTGTAGCCAGTGGTGTAGCTATAGAAAACAAAAGAGTACGCCATGTCTAAGGGCCCACGCGTTTTAAGGGCCCGTTACTTTTTGACTTTTAATAAATTAATGAATTTGTTGCCGAATCCGTCTTTGATATTTTATACGTACAGATTTAATTTGAAATTTTGTGGATAAATTATTTTATTAATTATAAAAGAGTTTCATGCCTTCTTTTTGAATAACATAAAAGTTAGATATAAAACTGAATGATACAACAGTCTATCTGTGCCGTTAATTCCAGTGCAATATAATGAATTCTTTACGTTACACGTGTTGGGCCATCTGCAGTATCGTAGCATTATTATCGTATGCGCAATCTAACCTACACAAACAAAACAAAACAGGCAATTTAGCCTGCTTTGTTTGTAAAATCCTTTCGTATTTGTTTTTACTGTCTTTTTTATATTTCAGTACAAGACGGCATTAAAGTATATCAGAAAATTCTGTAAGGTAAGAAATATTGAATAAATTATAACTCTTGATAAAATTCTATATATATAGCATTTTCTCCCTCTTTTCCGCATGATTTCGTGGTGTAACATGTTCGATCCTAGTGAAGACATGGCACATTTTTCACGTCACTGCTTCAAAAAAACCTAATAACTTTACAGTGCCGCCCGAACTAAAACGTAGTGGACAATAATTCGTCATCACAAGGATTTGGCGATTGTGTCCCCTAATCCCCAGTCGCCCTTCAAAAGGTGGAGAATGTAAGGTATTTTCTTCCGCCTTCCAGCATGCTTTCGTGGTGTAACGGTAGCACACTCGAGGCGTATTCGAGAGGTCCAGGTTCGAGTACCGGCGATGGCGCTACTCATTTTTTACGTCACCAGCATAAAAAAACCTAATGACACTGCAGTGGCATCCGAACTAAAAGGTGCTGGACAATTATTCGTCACCACTAGGATTTGAGGTTTGGCTCTCTTAGTAACCAGTCGCCTTTTAAAAAGTTGAGTATATAAGGTGTTTTCTCCCTCTTTCCAGCATGCCTTCATAGTGTAATGTTAGCACACTAAGCGCGTATTCGAGAGGCCAAGTTCTGAGTCCCGTCGAGGGCATTGCTAATTTTTCATGTCTCCTGCTTCAAAATAACCTAATGACTCTACATATATATTATTAATTAAAATGAATGAGAAAAAAAAACAAGAGTGGCACCTGAAAGCGAAAAGAAAAGACAGGCAGAAGAAAGAAAACAACTCTCACACAACATTTTTATTAAAATATGATACCCAGAAAAAGTTTCTTCAGTAGATATTGTCTCTGCCTGTAAATCTGAGTAGCCTGATTAAAAAAAATCGTATTATTGGATAAAGTTCCCCCTGATAAATAAGACTAACAATAAGCATACTGAAGAAAGAGATATATGCACATCTGCAGATATAAGCAATTATGTAGGTAAAAATATTACTGATGATGTGAAAAGCTTTCCAACTAATTGAGATGGAAATGAAGAAAAACCTATGACCCAAAAGATACTAAATAAGGAAATGGGCATTTTAGTGCAGCGTATTATATATACATGAATAAGTACCGACAAATGTCACGACACTGTTTATATTACTCTAAATAATATTACTAAATTGCTTAATATTAATTACTCAACATTATTGTATGCTGTCATTCTGCAAATCTTATCGGTTCTTTTCTAACTCTCATAGAAGTTGGCGTTTGGTTATAAATGATTGGAAAAACTCCACGATAAAAATTATAATCCACAGATCTTCCAAATCGCTTGTGAAAACAAACATTGTTTATGAAGCATTAAAAACATTTGACTGTTGTAAATGATCTCGGAGAATAAATTCTATACGACTCAAAATTTTGGAGAATGGTCTCAGAACGTTGCACTAAATTTAACATGCTGTCAAAAATGCATTAGCGTTTCGTGGGCATAGTGACGATATAAATACTAGTCATGATGACATTTTTTATTGCAGTTTAAATTATTAAGTAAATATAACAATGTTGAGAAAACGTTTTTTGAAATACCATTAGATACTACTAAAGACAAATCGAATACTGATTAAACGTGTGTCGTTTAAAGACATGTTTATATTGTAAGAAATGATTATTATGAACCCATAAATTTTATAATTAAAGAAATATTTCTCGGATTTTGAGCTGTAAAAAATCATTCTTCCGAAGGATTGAAAGTACTCATTCTCAGTTTCTTGAACAAAGACGAAATTTCAGTTAGAAAATGTTATGCACAAGGCTATGACGGAGATCGTGGCATGAGTGGAGTCTATTAATGGTCTCCAGCAAAAAACAAAAACAATTCAACCAATCGCAGAATATATGCATTGCTCATTTTATAACTTAAACGTCTTTATTAATGACGCTGTAAGTTGGCTGTAAGAAAATTAGATAATTTTTTATATATTACGAGATGTATACTATATATTCTGTGAGAAATGTATAAAAGGATGGGATTTGATAACAGATTTTACAGCCAAATTAGAAATAGCTTTAAAAGAACTAAACACGACTCGCTGGTCAGGTAGGATTATCTCTCTAAATACAGTAAGATTACGTTATGATGACATCCTGAAAACACCTTAAAATCAATAAGAAAGAGGAAAGGGAAGCAGCGCTGCAGATAGAAAAGAAAATAGCAAACTTTGAATTTATTGTTATTTCTATATTTATGCAAAAAGTATTAAAGGAAACAAATTACGTTTCAAAAATGTTATAGGAAACAAATATATGCTTGCATAAATACAAAGAAACTACGCACCGATTTTGAACTTATCTTAGCAGAATAGAAACAAAGAGCTGAAAAAAGGATAACACTTCAGAATTTCTAACCGAGAGACAAAATAAAGTAAAATGCCATTTTGATAAATTTTCGACACATCATAAATTTGAATTCCGTAAAGAATATTTTAAAGTGAATGCATTTACTGCGTTTTAGATATTATTTTAGATATTAAATAAATTATCGATTTATTGGTATAACAAATGTGAGAGATGGATTTGGTTTTTTTTAACCTCATTATAATATATATGCTAGAGAAGCTGAATTAATACGAAATCGTGACAATTTAGTAGACAATTATTCTGAAATATTGTGGCCATAATTTCTTTCACAATTTACAAACACATTACAGGTTAATAAAGATGTCCTTAATGAAAATACGATCATTTAAGGGTTGGAGGAAAGAGACTCCTGTAATATGTATACATTTTTCTTACTGTTCTTAACTATTCGTGTAAGTGTTGCTATAGTCGAAAGATCGTTTTCAAAGCTAAATAATCAATAAAGGTTTCCGATGAAATGCGACTGAACAAACACTATTAAATTATCTTTCTCTTCTTGCCATCGAGCATGAAGAAGAAAAGAAAATGGACCTGAAAAATACAGTGTATTCTTTTGTCTCAACAAAAGCATGCAAACGACCTCTCTGACTATATATTTCATAATTCCATTATTATTGCGAATGTAATTTTGTAAGGCATATTTTAATTTTATAACAGTTATTTTAAGTTTATATCACTTTTCTATACCTTCTAGCTTCAGCTTATAATTCGTTACCATAATGAGTTTTCAGAATTGCGTTAAATGCACACTTAGTTAATCGAATACATGTGAAGAACATTACAACTTGATACTTTTTTTCTTTTTTTTAGTAAGCTATGTTTATTAAGATTGTTTTGTTGCCAATAAATTTGATGTATTATAAAAGTAGTCTTGAACTGCTTAAAAACATCAAATAGAACTCAATTATTTGAATAAAATGGATTTTCAATTGATATGATTTTTACTGTATATAATATATATATATATATATATGTGTGTGTGTGTACTTATTTTAAGTTTTGCCTAAGGGTCCAAACTTTCTATCTGCGCCCACTGCTTCTATAACATCTACTAATTAGTAGTCTGATTTTAAAAGCAAAATGCTAATATAAATTCTAAAGAGCCATTCACACTGGGGTTTATTTGACGTAACGGAGTCAGTTCCATGTGTCGACTAGCTCCAATGTACGTGAAGTTTAGATATTTCAATACGAGGAAAAACTTGTTTTGGAGCTGCGTCGGCTATGTCAGATGTCTCCGTTAGCTCAGATAAACTCTAGTGTGAACTGCCGTTAACAGTAATTAGCGGACTCTTTCAACAATAATTAAACGTGAAATGGCTTCATCATTATCATTTGAAAATTTATTTCTTTTTATGAGCAGCGCACTATCTAAAGAAGAAATTGAAAAATAGGAATATTTACCATTTTTACTGCTTTGTGGATAAAGATTGTCTACTGAAATCGAAAGGCGTCGCGTTGGAACACAGATCGAAACACATTTTGTACGGTACTCCTTCTCCTAATGACAAGCATTACACTCAGAGGCAGTGGACCTGGAGTAGAAAAACATACGCATTGGACCACTTGGATCATAGTTAAGAGAAAAATCAATGGTTTGGACACATAAGTAACTGTAGCATTCGAACTACCAAAGTCGCGAATTCAATCTACAGTAGAAAGCGCCTAACATATTTAATACTTATTAAAGGCTTATTTTTCTTTATATCACGATTAAGGAATTTGTTTCAGTGTAAAGCACTAAGCGAAAGGCTATTTGCTTTCGCAGGCAATGAAACTTGTACTCATCTCGTGACTTGGAAAACGTGAATTTGCTAATTTTGGTAAAGAAACATACAAGAAAAATATTTTGCTTGCGCTGTTCGTACAAGGATGAAAACTGGTCATTTTATGTTTTAAGGGATTATTTACTTTTATGAGAAATTGACTCAAATTTTGCCTTTCTCATGAAGAAAACCACCCAATAGAAGTTCATTTTGTGGAATAAATGCAGTGTGAAATACATATATTATAGTTAACTAAAAAGTGCATTTTAAAGTCAAAATATTAACTTTATGACTTTAATGGATGCCTGATACATTCTGGGAGCACTTGAAATCATTTAACTACAGTGCGTCCTGGTAAATTCTCGCACAGGCATGAAAATGACTACAGCAAGGAAAGGGTGTAAATAGCCGTTTTTGTTTATCATAACTCTTTAACGAAAAGGCAAGAACTTTGTGCTCACAAAAACGCTGACCACTTGCGGTGAGAACTTAGGTAAATATAACAACAAATTCGAAAGATAAAAAGTAATGTTAGACTTCACAATTTAATTTAACTTAAAAAGGCTGACTTAGCAAACTACACCGGCGATAGACTAACTAAACGGACAGAACGCGCAGCCGCTGCTAAGTTAACAGCTGGAGGACAAAAATAGCCAACGTGTACTATACTAATGAAATCACACTATATCTAAACTATTTGTTTCAACCGTTTAATACTCTCTTTCTTCCCCTTAATTTGTATTCTGGCTAGGAAATGCGAAGGGAAATAGAGAATTCAGAAAGATACCAAAAATTAAAATTACCGATTAATCAATTAAGGGAAACTCTACGTAATTAAGTGACATGATTAAAGAAAGAACGCAAATCTATTTATATATAAACTTCTACGCCAAAACAACTTTAGAAATATTTCCTAAATCCCAACTTCGTGAAATCTTATTAAGGTATATTATTGCCTTTAACTTAATCTCCATTGTAATACTCCATTTGTAATACCTGCAGTTCCTAAGACAATTCTAATGAAAATCTTCAATAAAACCCTTGCAAGTATTAAGAATAAACCGAGGCTTTTAAATATCGGGTCAACAGGCCAGTTTTCTTTTTCTTTTCTCCTTTGTCTTTTTTTTTTCTCTCTGCCCCTCCGTTCGCTTGATTTCTTCCCGAGCATCAGGAGAACGAACGGCGGGAATGATCGATAACTTCTTGGTCCGATTCATCGATCTGCAGCAGCCGTTCGCTGTCACTTTTGAACTCATGGTCAACATAAAAGTAGATCTAGAAGTACCAGGACAGAAATTCTATAGAAGATGTAGAAATTGTTAGAGATACGATGAAAGGATGATCCCCTGTGATCTATTAACCTGTTGATAATTTCGGGTGAAAATATACCGCTCATCTTAAATTTTATGTTTTTTTAGTAGAACTTCTAACGACTCATCGGCGATAATGCCAAAATAGCACTTCTTCTAAAATATAAAATATATGCTAGTTGTCTTTAGTTTTCTTAGCGTTAACATTAAAAATCTCCTTTTTAAGCAAACATTCATTGAAATTTTATAGTACTATCTAGCATGTTGAGACAGAGACAAACAATAAGAACTGGAAATGTAGAGACACGGCTAACAATTATGAAATAAATGCTTTCTTAACACAAGAAACCACCTGCAGATTTTTAAGCAACAGCAGTACAATATTTCGCAGTATAAATACTTATTCAGTTTGTCATTATTGTTCTGAAACGACGGCTTTAAAGCATTTATGACTGGAATTTTGGCGCTGTAAATGGATTAATATAGTATAGTAGAGAATTATTTTTGATATTTAAATTAATAAATCTGGCCACGATAGTCTCTTGAATGCTTTTCGATTCTCTTAAGAATTAGCGATGACTCGATAAATTAATGCTGAAGAGAGGCTCATTCCTTATAAATTAAATTCTACTTTTTTCTCCTCGATTCCTTATGCTTATTCCTATTAATGAAAACATACGTTTGCTACGTTAACAGATCCTGAAAGTATTTAATGCAATGAATTTCATTCCTTTAGAGCAAACGAATCAAAATACATTTCAGCAAACACTTATAAAAATAAGAAATAAAGCTAGGCATAAATTATGAGAAGAGTGCATTTCTAAGAAATGTGAAGGAAAAAGAGATAAACATATCAGCTGATGGAAAGAAACATATTCTCCCTAATAATTTATGTCCCAAAAGTGTTAAATAAAATGAAACAAAGTAAATGCATTAAGTAGAAAACTAGACATTAAAATGGAAAGAGAAAAGTCAGAGACAGGATAACAGATGCTATGGGTATTGAAATTATACGTATGCTTTTGCAATAAAATCATACATAGGGCATATGTAAAATTTTATTAAAAATTAACGCTTCTGATATTTTACTCCATTAAATACGAGACCTTTTTTTATTTAAATAAATAGAGCCAAATATTTAATATTTTATTTACTATAAATGAAAATCACCTCCAATGCCAGAAATACTGGATCAAAGAATGGAAAAATGAGAAAATTGATTTCGTTGTTACTTTAGATCAGGAAAATCCAAACTTTTCTTTGCATCGACTCCCTTTAAAAGAAAGGTTTTCTTCGTCGAGTCCTTACAATTTTCTCTACAATGTACAGCATACAACATAATTATAATGCAAATAATTGCACCAAAATAATTTAAAGATAACAATTAGACTAACAGTATGAACAAAAGTTTTAAAAAGCGGTTTATTAAATTAATGTACTATTATTTTTTCGTTTATTACCATTTGTAATCTTACAAACATAAACAACTTTTCAGAAGCAAAATCGCAGATTGTAATTGCACGAAAGTTCGATTTTAATTAGTTTGATGTCTGCGCTTGATGCATTCATACAGTGTTTTAATTTTTAAGCATAAAACTGCTTAACTTAAATTTTAAATCGCTTCGTTTAGAAATGTAAAATATTAGACCTGTTTCTTGTTTTATGTAGTAAACTATCGATTTGACTAAAGTCTGCTTCTGCTAAGCATGATGAGAGAAAAGTAAATGATGTTCATTCTGTAACAACTTTCTTTGGGGATATTTCTCTCGGATAACTTTTCAATTCCAAAATTTAACGTACGCAAGTGTTTTAAATAAGACATCTGCTTGAACATATCCTTCAAAGCAATGAACTCTCCTTGCATTATAATTTTAGTACATTTTCCCCTTATATTTAATTTATATGATTTCTTCCTTATTATATCCCATAGCTTTATATCAATAAGCATTTAATTATCCATTTTATTAATACGTTTTTCAATTACTGATATCTTGATGGTCAATTACCGGTGCATATACTGCTATCGACTGCCTTTAAAATTTCATCGACTCTTAGGGCGTTAACACTGACCTGTTGGTGCCCCTTCTTTAGACCTAATCCATAAATTTTAATGAATTCAAATTAAGTAAAACTGAACTGGTGAAGAATAAAACTTAAATATGCATGACTATGCACTATAATACAAAATTTAAGACAAAAATCGGACTTTTTCAGTTATACGACACCCACGTCAAAAACATATTTTTAAAGGAAAATATATTTGCCAGTCTTAATTCAATGGATTGTACTTGTAGCTTAGAATAGTGTTCTTGGTTTCAAAACAAATATTGCTTCTAAGAAGTTTTTAACGTGTGCCTTTTTTTCATTTTTATAAGCTTTTATTTAGTTCACTCATGGTTTTTTGTTGCTATGGTCATAAGATGTTAATTGATTAAAATATTTCCTCATAAGCTTATAAGGTATTTCTCCCGCCTTTTTCGCATGCCTTCGTGGTGTAGTGGTCAGCACGCTCGGCGCGTATTCGAGAGATACGTGGTTCGAGTTCCGGCGAGGGCATTGCTCATTCTTCCCATTTCCTACTAAAAAATTCTAATAATTCTACAGTGACGCCCGAACTAAAAAAGGTGGGGGGATGATGTTTTTTCACCACCAGGATTTTGCGATTGGGTACACTAATCCCCAGTCACCCTTTAATAGGGGGAGTATATAACGCATGTCTCCCGCCTTCTTCGCATGCCTTCGTGGTGTAGTGACCAGCACGCTCGGCACGTATTCGAGAGGTCTGTGGTTCGAGTCCCGGAGAGAGCATTGCTTATTTTTCATGATTCCTGCTTCAGAAATACTTAATATCACAATCTTACATCTTCAGAAATACTTAATATCTTTTAATACACAAGCTATCAAATTCAAATTTCGTACACGCATTGGTCATGGATAATAACAGAATATTGTGAAGCGGTGTTTTTCAAAACTGTACTTAGAATTAAAAAAAATAATGTTGCAATGATTTTTCGAGGATACCGCTCTTTAACGAACAAACTAAGAACTTCAGAGTTTTATTGTTTGCATCATCAGATAGAGAGTAAAAATATTTTTCAAAAATTGTATTGAAATCTGAATTATGCTGAATCAAGTTTTCATCTTGGATAAGTCTCGTTTTCTCTCATTTCGCTAGTCCCAACTTGCTGGCGCCTGCTGCTTCGTCTGCCTTGATATATATTTGAAAAGTCTTAAAGACACCGATGCGCCTTTTTTCTTCAAGTTTTTTATTGCTTTGTATGTCAACAATGAAGAAGTTCCAACCTGATGACTGTTAATGACTGTTACTATCTTTGTGAATGAGCATCTAAGTCATTATATTGTACATAAGAGGAAAGCAATTAAAATGAGGAAATAAAATGAGAAACAAGAAACACAATCTTAAAAAATAAGAAAGTTTCTTTAATTAAGCTCCGATTGCAATAAAAACGAAACAGTAAAAATACACTCACGTTTGTGAAAATTGCAACACCATGAAGGACTTACGCGAGTGAGCTGAAATTTTCAGGAAATGCAAAGTAGCGCATGATATGCAAATGATTAGAATTGCAAATCCGTAGCGCATGCGTATGCTGAGCAGCGCCCTCTGAACGGCTGATGGATCCGAATAAATAGACGGCTGTAGCGAGGCGTGTATGGTTATCGGTGGTTATCTGCTGGTGGTAAACGTTAACTCAATCTGTACTTATGCCTCGTCGACGAAAGAGAGCGAGATTTGAACAACTTACAGAGTTTGAACGAGGGAGAATCATCGGCCTTCGTGAAGCTGGATTGTCGTATCGTGCAGTAGCCTCTCGTGTGCAGCGTAACAGCAGCACAGTGATGCGCGTTTGGAAGCAGTGGACGGACGAGTGTCGGACAACTCGGAAATCCGGGAGTGGACCCCGAAATGTGACGTCAGCTCGCGATGATAGACACCTGGTCCGCATGGCGCGGACGGACCGTACAGCTTCCTCTAGACAATTGGCAGCACTGTGGTCAATAGCTACAGGTGTTTCATTGTGTGCTTCATCAATTCGTAGACGTCTGCTGCAGTGTGGACTGCGCGCACGGACTCCTTTATACAGGATCCCCCTAACGCACGACCATCGCCGCCTGCGGCTACAATGGGCCAATCAGCATAGAGACTGGCGTGCTGATTGGCAGCATGTCGTGTTTTCTGACGAATCCCGCTTTAATTTGTGGTACCATGATGGCCGCATTCGTGTCAGACGCTATGCCGGTGAACGCCACCTTCCGGAGTGCATTATCGAACGCCACAGTGGACGAACACCCGGAGTTATGGTCTGGGGCGCCATAGCATATCATAGACGATCTCAATTGCTACGAATTGTGGGCAATCTGAACAGCAACCGGTATATCCGTGAAGTTCTACAGCCCGAAGCTGTTCCCTTCCTTCAAAGCTTGCCAGGCGCTGTATTTCAACAGGACAATGCCCGCCCTCATACTGCTCGGATTGTTAAATCCTTCTTTGCAGCGCAGCAGGTACAGCTTCTTCCTTGGCCTGCGTGTTCCCCGGATATGTCGCCAATTGAACATGTGTGGGATGTCATTGGTCGGCGTCTTGCTCGTGATCCTCGTCCTGTTGCGTCTGCAGACGAACTTTGGGTACGCGTACAAACGATATGGAATGCTCTTCCTCAGTCAGACATTCAAACTTTGTTTGACTCCATGCCACGTCGTGTAGCAGCACTTATTGCGGCGCGTGGTGGCCACACAAAATACTGATTCTGATCTCTTGTTCTTGTTTGTTTGCTTTGAACATTTAATCATTTATTTGTACCACTACCACTCAACTGTGTATTAAATTGCATTCAATTATGACGATTCCTTCTTGGTGTTGCAATTTTCACAAACGTGAGTGTATTTCGAGAAAATACTTATTTTCTTAATTTACAGATAATTCTCTATTTTTCTTAAATTTACTTATCGGTTTAAACAGCTATCATAAATAATGAGTTTTTTGGATATCCTTTTCATAGAACACTGCTTCCTGTGATGATAGCCAGTTATTTACAGCTGTTTTTATTTCTTCCTCGAAGTTCCGACTTATCTTGAAATCCCAGCTTACTCGTGTTTTACTCTTACTACACACTTCAGATATCTGACTATAAATATTCCCAATTTCATGTTTTCGGTTGTTAAGAACCGGATAAGTGACCATATTCTATATTCGACGGCCCGGGCGATTTTCTTAATTAATCTCACGCTACGAAATGTATAGATTGACGCCATAAATGTAAATAGTGGTGTCAGATTGTGCTCAATGAATACCAAAAGTCTCCTTGCGCTTTTAATCTCATGTACGCGTGGAATTTTAAACGGTATTCAGAAACGGACCTTACTAAAGAATTAAAGAAACACATAAAGTTATAGAATTAGGGTCCAAAAATTGCAACACGAATAATGCGCAAAGGTACAAAAGTTAGAAAAGTGTATAGATGATTTATTTCTTCAAAGATAAAGAAATTAAACAGTACCTAATATCTTCCTATTGCGAATCAACAGCAATACTGCAGAAAATAAGGTAATAGTGCTAAAATAATAATGCTAATTAAATATAAATAATAAATATAGTAAAATAATATAATTAGATTATTTATACTATTTCAAGCAAATCACCAGAAAACATAGAATAAAAGTTGTCTGAATATATAAAAATATACTAATGAATGTAAAGTTTACTAATTACTAATGAAGCAATAATAACTTATTTGTTGAAAGAAAACGAAAAATAAAACATGAGGTACAGTATACTCCTGATTAACCGAGTAATACCGAAGAAGACTTCAACGATTAACCCCAAATCATGAGAAATCTAATAGCAGCTGAAAACGAATGGAGAAAAGAGACATAACTTATAAAAAATTTGGCAGGAAACATTATTAACAATTTATCTGCATTTTTGAGCAGTTTAGTTCAGAGAATAAGTTCATTTAGTCACGTAAATTCAATTAGCTTTCAAAATAAGAACATATTTCATTATAAACAGGTAGGTAGAAGTGATTGGAGGACCAAAACACCACTCGCCCGCTTATTCGCAGTTAAAATGCATTAGGAATAGTTTGTTAATTGAACCCGGTAGCGAGATGTAAAAAATTTTATGTTCCTAAAGCCACTTAAATTAAAGCATTCCCTGCAGTAAGGAATAGGGAACGATTGGAATCGAAGCTGCTCCGAAAGTGCTACGTGTGAGGGTAATTTGTATGAAGAAAAGCAGAGATTGTGAAATTCTTACACGGAGAAAACCCGGATGCTGAAAACATACGGATGGTCATGCCGAGTTTGCTACCGTATGCGCAGGATTTTGTCGTGCAGAAGAATTTGTTTTAAGAATGTGGTACGTTGTAAGAAGTATTCGAGTTAACTGTAAAATACGGGTAAAATAGGGTGGCCGAAAATAGCACTATGCCGGAATGTGGTGATAGATTCGTATTCAAGTACAGTAATAAATTTGCGGAAGAAATGACAGAATGTTCAGTGAGTAGAACTAGGGATAAATACAAGCAATATAAGTGTTCACCATGGATCGCACAGATACAGCCTCGGCACGCTAACTAGCTTTAGAATTACACCCACCATGGAGACATTAGTATAAATTGCTGAGTTTGAATGGAAGAGGCGATGAACTCTTGTTAGGGACAAAATCCCTTTACTCGAGCCGTGCTCTCCTTATTAGAAGGTATTTTACTTTTTGAATTTTTGACCTTCGAACCAAACATCAGTCTTATTCACTTTACTCTCAATGTGCAATCACATTTTACTCTCAATGTGCAATCACATTTGAATTGCATCACGTGTTGCAGGATTTGTCATGCGCATAGTATTATTTGACGCACTGATACTTCTCAGCTTGGTAACTCTTCATGCAGTCAAACTTAATTAGGTTTCAAATCATTCTTTATAGCATGTCCTCACTGAACATATTACTTTTGCTATATATATGCATTTGAACGTGATGACAATGATGTGTTATTTTTATACATCCTTTATTTTCTATACTGTCACTATTATTTGAGGCCTATTTACATCGCCGATCCAGTTGAGCTTGCATTATTCTCTTTGGCACAGGATTCGGTATGTCGTCTGATATCACAGCTGATAACACACTATACGATGTGTTCCGTAGTACATGTTCATTTGGGAAATTTTCTGTTTTACTGATTCGTACTGTTGTACAGCCTGTTGTTTTATTTAGCACAGTGTGGACATGCACATTACTGTTACTCTTACATAAATTCTTCTTGCTACATCTGTTTCTTATTTATATATATTTTTTTAGTTTTCTAGAGCATACATGTATTTATTGTTGGTCATAGCACGCATAAACCTATCTGTAGTTAATTAGTTACAGATTTTCAGAACTATAGTTCTTTGCGAAAATATTCTTTGTGTCTTCCTGATTACGTTCGGCTTGTTTTGCGTTATTCTGCTTCGTTCGAGCCTGTAATGATTCATTTCTCCTATAATTTTTCTGAGTTTTGGCATGATGTTCGCTGTGCTTTCATTGTACATCTAAATGGTATGTCAGTGTTGAAGGCTCCTTTCAAGTAGAGTTCTTCCGTGAGCAGACATTTGAAAACCTAATGGTTTTCATCAACTAATTCTCCACATCAGCAGGTATCGGTATTTGCCAAGGTCCTCTTGCAAAACTAATTCGAGAATGCGCCATGGTCCCACAAATATTACGTAAGAAAACCTTATATACTTCTGGTTTTGCTGTCCACTTTTGGAAAGAATTCGTGTGTGCGACGAGGCGTTGTAGATTCGTCCTACTTTTATTGCCAGATCTTTCGTGTGTGCATACTTTGTGCCTCAGGTGAGTCTCGTGAAACGGAACATCAAGGAATTCTGCTATTTGCTTTTGCGCTGCCTACTTTTCAAAAACGTCTTCAGCTTCGGTACGTGAGTCCGCTGCTGTAACTTCTCTGTTTTTACTTAACTTCTGCGTTTTGAACGTTTTTTGAACACTAATTAATTTCGAACACAGTTTTAGAGTTGTTGACTAGGCTACGAAGTGAATGTCGCGGACTGGCTCTCGATTTAATTATGATATAAGGGATTGTTTGGTCATTTGCTATTCTCAGTATTGCTTTTATTGCCGAAAGTTGTACCTTGTGGATGCTCTTATTGTTCTTTAATTATCCTTGCCATTTCATACATTAAACTTTTTCATACATTAAACATTTTGGAGCCGTCCTTGAATGCTGTGGATTTGTTGTTGACGAAATCTCATGTTTCTTGTTCAGATTTTATCTTTATATGGAGAGCAGGATGTCTGCTTTAGGGAGAGGGATGGCATTCGTACTCTTCAGCTTTATATAGATGGTCGTTAAAGGAAATGTTTTATTTCTACTGCATTCTGATGTATAAATGGCTTCGTCTATTGTTTATGGATGTGAAGGAGCTGTTCTGACTAGGATGTCGAGCTCAGCACTTGAAAGTTGTATAGAATCCTCTCGTTACACTGTAATATCTGTCTCTGCTACTCCACATAAACTACTTATAGATCCTATAATGAACCTCGCGAATTCTTGCAAAGGCGTGAATAAATACCAGCACATAAGAAGGGTGAAAAGTAACCCCTTATTAAATCAAAGTTTAACAAAAAGGCACAGTCTTCGTGCGTTACAAAACATCGTCAACTTGCTGTGGGAACTTAAATGTGGAATATATTTAAAGTCGAATTTAAAATAGAATAGTGATGAATTAGCACGCTAATTTGCACCTAACAGGTTGACTCTCAAAACCCTAACAGGCCTGACGATAATCCCAAATGGGCAAAAGGCTCACTGGCGTAACAGCAAGCAACGAAACGTGTGCTGGCTAGCGAAAACACGCTCTGAATAAACTCAGAGTTTTTACCCGTTTAAATACTCACTTCACTTAACTTAAATTTACTTCCTCGCTAGAAAATGCAAGGGGAAATTAAGATGTTCAGGAAAGGTATGAAACTTAAAATAAATTTGTTATGCAAATTAAAGGAAACCATACATCTTCCTCGCCAGATTTATCTATCGCATACAGGGCTTTAAAAGCCTGGATAAGATATTTAAATTCTAAATCTAAATGAGAGTCTGCCTTCACAATCTTAAACTACATTTGCCTAAATTTAAGATTTTACAGATGCTAAGATGACACGCAATATACAATTCTTCTTCTCAACTTTCTGGTCTGGTCTCCTTCCAGGTATCTGGAAGGAAAATAGTTTAGAACTTTTTCATGTAATTTACAATACCACTACTTTTAACATTTTAAACAGTTCACGCTTTTTCTACATGGGCTCAATTCAGTCTTTCTACCCATATTAAGACTTCCTCTTGCTCTCCAGCATATTGTTCTGCAAATGCGAGCGTGCTTTATGTAAAATGAGTACACTTGTACCGACTAACCCACATCTACTTGTTAGAATTAGACTCACTAGACCTAGAAAGGCACCTTACAACCAAATCTCAGTCTGAGGAGCTAACTCTAGTGAAAGTTAATATAGAATATGGACTAGAGAGCCTAACGCTTTACTTTACATTCATTCTCAATTACTTTTCTTTCTTTTTGTACGCATTACAAATAACTTAAACTGCTCTTTCATTCAAAGCACATATTTCAAGCATGCAAAATACACTGGTGTGCAAAAATTAAGGACGAAGTCGAAAAATTAGCATATCAGCTGAAGGAAGAGGCAGAGCGGACAGAAAGACCAATCAGGAGATTAAGTAAGGTGATGTACGGTAGCACATGCGCAGATATGCAGGTAGACGTAATGGGGGAGTGTCTGATTAGTATAAAGCATGTATCAGTGTAAGATCAGTATTTCTGTCAAAGAGATTGCACGCCGTATAGCAGTTAAAATCACACCGAGTTGCTGCCTCAGCGAGAAATGGCGAATAATCAATCTGTTAGACGACATCTGGATGCTTTTACCCCAGTTCGAATCATTGGGAAGTTGGAGGAAGGCCGCAGTGTGACAAGTGTGGCTGCAGAGTTCGGAATTGCTCACAGCATCGTTTCACGACTTTGGAGACAATTTCAAACTACAGGAACAGCTATCCGGGGGTTTAGTAGTGGTCGTCCACGAGGAACCACACCCGCAGATGACCGGTATATTGCCTTACAGGCCAGAAGAAACAGGCGACAGACAGCGGGAGAAATCGCTAGACACACGACACAGGCGACTGGACGACCGATATCGCGTTTTACCGTGGCCAGAAGACTGCACGGTGGTGGTCTGTTTGCACGATGCCCTGTACGGTGTGTATCTCTAACGCCTGCCCATCGTAGAAGGTGTTCTCTGTGGTGCCGGGAACACCGAAATTGGAGAAACAATGATTGGGGACGAGTACTCGTTACAGATGAGAGCAGATTTAGTCTGAGTTGCGATTCTAGACACATACACATCTGGACAGAGCGGGGAACACGCAATAACCCCTTCAACATCATCAAAAGGGACTGTTTTGGAGGTCGCGGAGTTCTTGTTCAAACAGACATAATGCTTGGTAGCCGGACCGACCTTCATATCTCCCAAGGAGGTTCGTCACCTGAGACTGCTATTGTAATGACGTTCTTCTTCCTTACATGCGTCTTTTCACAAGGGCTATGGGTCCTCAGTTCCTCTTCATGGACGACAACGCTCCACCTCATCGCACAGTTACTGTCGAAGAGCTGTTGGAGAGTGAAGATATTGAACACATGGATTGGTCGGCAAGGTCTCTGGATCTAAATCCCGTCAAGTATGTATGGAACTTACTAGGGAGATCCGTGGCAGCACGTAACTTATCGCCAGTAACGATTCCGAAACTGCGATTGGTGCTACAAGAGGAACGAGCAGCAGTATCTCAACAGCTCATTAACAACCATATATCCAGTATGCACAAATGATGTGAAACCTGCCTAGCAGTCAGGAGAGATCATATCCCCTATTAAAGACCGGATGTTTCTTGCTGGACACCCATCACAGGGATGTTTCGGCCTTCAGTCGCATTGCGCTCCATGCTATTTTTTCAATAAAGCTTCTTTTTATAGCTCTGATTTCTCTTTTAGTAAGTGTTGCTTACATTACTCATGTCCTTACGTATTGGGGATCTTACGGTATTAAATGTGTTGATTTGGAAAGCTTTTGTACAAAGTTATATTGAAAAACCCGTCTCGTCCTTAATTTTTGCACACCAGTGTACTTTAAGTACTTAAAAAATGAAACATTCTTACATAAACAATTTCTTACATTACTCAGCTGAAAATAATCTCACATTTATTACATGCAACAAATTCTTAAAAGTTTGAGTAAAAAGTTCGTTTTCTTTAAATTGCACCTACAACAGTCTATAAGACCAAAGTTAACATTTCGTTCTAAATCCGCCAAGATTGCTAAAGTTTCTCGCTTCATACAAAAACAGAAAAACTTCTTACTAAACATAAAATTGTAAGCTTCTTGCTTAATACAAAAGAATAAAAAAGTTTTTGCTTAATTAAGTAAACATTGTCCTCTTCCCGAAGCAAAACTGAACTAAATGTTTTGAACCAACTTCCTATTAGTTTTAAAATAACTTCAAATAGAATAATTTTGACTTATCTTTTGCTTGGCATATTCCGTCATCCTTTTGTTTACGAATTCCTCCCAGAAAAGGTCTTGGTTCAGCTGTCTAACTCGGATTCTCTGTCGCGGCTGGCCACTTCCATTGTTGTCAGTCGCTGACCATTTCATCTTCAAACCTCTGTCCCACGCTTCTTTCTTCTGCCGTTGATCCGCTTCCGACTGTGCTGGACGCTTGCCGGCTATTGCCGCCGAACCTCCCTGGAGTGGCCGAAGACTTCTTGGTTAGTTATAGTTGGGATCCCCTCGGCTCCCCAGGAATTTCTTTCTCCTCCCAGGCTCTTCTTCTAAACGCAGTTTCCTCTGTGGGACTTGCGTTGCTCTCTTGTCCTAGCCTTCGTTTCTTCGTGGTTGACTTCATAACCTTTTGGACTTCGGGAACCGGATGAAGTGAAAAATGATTTTCTAAATTTTCTAGAAAGCTAGTGACCGACGTTCTTCCGTTGAATGTCACTGCTGGTTTCATTGAGGCCCGCATTGTTTCAACGAGGTAGCCGAAACCTTCCATTAAGTTTTCAAGGGCCAGTGGAGTTTGCGATGTTGATGGGGCTAGCTCAACTGCAGCGTCGTTGTCAATCATAGGTTCAAAAAAAAAACGGGCGCCGCTTGTAAAGCCTTCTCTACAACTCCACATAAACTAGTTCTCGCACAGGCGTGAATAAATAGCAGCACAGAAGAAGGGTGAAAAGTAACCCTTTATTAAATCAAACTTTAACAGAAAGGCACGATCTTCGTGTGTTACAAAACACCGTCAACTTGCGGTGGAAACTTAAATGTAGAATATATTTCAAGTCGAATCTAAAATAGAATAGTGCTGGATTAGCACGTTAGTTTACACCTAACAGGTTGACTCTCAAAAACCTAACAGGCGTGACGAGAATCCGAAATGGCCTAAAGGCTTGCTGGAGTAACATCAAGGTAACAACGAAACGTATGCTGGCTAGCGAAAACACGCTCTGACTAAACTCGGAGTTTTACCCGTTCAAATACTCACTTCGCTTAACTTTAAATTTACATCCTGGCGATAAAATACAAGGGAAGTTGAGGTATTCAGGAAAGATATCAAACTTAAAATAAATTTGTTATGCAAAATAAGGGAAACCCTACAGCACATAAAGTAAAGTACCTTTGAATGAGGTTAAGAATTATGTTTTTCCGCTCAGTCATAGGTATTATATAGGAAAAGGTTGCTATCGGTGGGCCACTTTTACAAAATGATCCTTAAAATCGTCAAATTGAGCAGCTTTACAGTTTTGTCCATGTTAATGTAACTATTACTTTCCATGCTACACATATCTAGGAATAGACATTATAATTATGAAATTTTCAGTAAGTATTAGGAAAATAAAAATATGTGCCACTGGCCCAATGAAGGAAACGGGTCGCCTTCATTGAGCCGGGGAGTTTCTATGAATGGGCCAGTAGTTATTTTCTTTTTAATAAAGTATCATCTTAATACAAGTTAATAAAATGTTTAAAACTATTTTGAGCATGATTCGTAAACATAAAATGATGACTAGAAACTAACACAGAGCACTGAAAATACATTTAAACGTACTGATAGCTTCGCATGTTTCACAAGGAATTAGGAGTTGGATTTTAGTTTAGTCTTTATAATCATAAAATAAGGCTAATGCGAGAATCTACGAAATAACATTGAATTTCTTTTATTAGAAACAGTTTAATGAAAATGAGAATTTGAGCGTAATTTGCAGTTAGGCTAGTATAAAAAGAACAATAACCATAACTTGAAAACTTTCAAATAGCATAAAATAATGATTAAGCCAACTATTAAGCTATAAATCTTACGCAAATTACTACATCAATTATTCTTTCTGGATGACATCAATTATTCGTTCTGGATGAGTTCAGATGCATTTTTCTCAATAATACATTTTGATCCCCTTTCTATACCAGCACACTTCTCATGAACTCACACTTTACAAGATAGACACTAATTCATGTCTTTTTTGAAGTAATCACAACAGATAACACAGAGCAATGAATCCTTACCTGACAGGTCTATTTACTGAAAGCAATGAAAGTTTATCCTTTAACTCTCTTCTCCGTCCCAGAAGTTTGCAGTCATCTTTTCATTGGTGTGGCCCCGATTTTATAAGGTTAACTAACATCAGAATCAGAGATGCACGATAAAAAAGCACAAAGCTACTATCATCGCAAAATTATTAGCATATATCATAAATTTAGTGCATGGCTTCTGTTGGCTAAACTGTTTTAACGTCACTAATAAGTGTACATTGTTGAAAGTTCTTGCTGAGAACAACATTTAGAATCACGCTCCGCTACCATTGAACATGTTAATTTTCTGATTTAATTCCTACTCTATGCATGTTCTTTATTCTATTTATAGTGCAGATACAATTTTAAAACAGCAAATAGCCGATACAATTTTAAAAGTACAAATAGTCATAAATTACGCAAGAAGTACATTGTGATAATTTTAATAAACAACATAGGAATTTTTTTACACACGAATTAGGGATACTCTGGTCTCAATTAAAATTAGATTAATAGCTTTTAATTATTTTTATAACAAAGAAAAGGCTATCATTATCTAATTATAGATTTAATCACTCCTGATAGCTTTTTACTAAATCAGATATAGGACAATTTTATTCTTCACCTTGAAAAAGTTACAAAATATTAGCCTCGATATGGTTTCCATTGTTGGGCTAGCAGCCCATTCATAGCATCACAGGCTGGCTCACTGAAGGCAACTAGTAGTGGTATGTAATGCATCCGTGATTTTGATTATCACAAACCAAAATGACGTCTTTTGTTTGCTTTATCACAAAGCAAACAAAAATTGTTAATACAGGAAAATAACGCTGAGTGAACATAGTTTTAAGTATTATCCGTAACAACTAAAACACTATTAACGTTTCACCGATATCTATATTTCCTTTACATTGATAAATTAGAAGAAAAGTACAAAAATCTTATTTTCTTCTAAAGCAACCTTATTTCAGCATGGATCAATTCCCAAATCAAGAAGGCGGTTTTCAAGCTTCATTTAATATACTAAACAGTCAACAGGTAGCGCTTACTCTCAATAATTAGAAAAAATGGAGGTGGCTCAATGAAGAGCCGACTCATCGATAGCAAACTTACCTTATATGGATATTTATGAATTTGTTTTTATTTATATCATTCTTGTATTTCGATTGAAGTCAATGTAAAAAACAGATTAATGGCTGTACATTTAATTTATTTTTATGATTCGGTCATTAATTTTAACAGATCTTTTAACACTGCTCATATATTCCAGTTTATATACGATCACATTGCATATTGTTGCGAATAAAAACAATTCTTAGATACAGTGACATCATCTGCTACTATGTTATATTACTGATTTTTTTCCTCTTTTTAAATTTCCCGTAGATGTTTTGCTTTATTTCTACTATTTTAGGACGGTAATATTTCTATCATTCCGCAATAAATAAAATCGAGCGTTTTTCAGATAAGGTCCCTTAACTTACTTAATCCTCCTTAAGTTGACTGGGCATATCTTAGAAAGATTTTTCTTCTTTTGTGAGTTAGGATTTGCTATACTGTGAATATTTGAAAAGCAAGCAAACTGTTGTCTCACATTTGTTATTTTTAAGCAAACAGCGAATCTCTTCATTCATAGATATTATTATATACCTGAAAGCATTATTATTACGCCTATTTTTAAGGAAATTAATTTTATCTCTGATTTCCTTTCTACCTCACCATATTTAACAGAAAATAAGCACATTTTCCTAGAATCCCAAGAAAAACGTTCTATTCATTAGGTTTTCCAAATTCAAACTTTGTCGATATTTGAAAACGAAATTTCAATTATTGAAAATTTCATAAAAACGAAATTTCAATTAACTTGCCATATTAACGCTTTTTCGTAAGAGAGAGAGAGTGAAAACTTAAGTTTAAAAGAAAAACAGCTGAAATTTGAAGCCCATGAAAACTGATTTAGTATTTATTTGCAAATTTAATCTTTTCCAGAATGGACTTTAATAAGGATTTATAGGAATAAATAATAACGTAAACTCATGTTCTACCTAATTTTAAATAATATTGAGATCCTATTTGAAAAACTGGATCATCTTTTTATTTGAAATTCATAATTTAGCGTGACATTTTTTATTCTCCCTCCGCCCCAAGTTATTTCTTTTCCCATTATTAGCAACCGTGTACAATTGAGGCGTTTCTAAAAACGCATTTCCATTTAATGTTTGGAAAAGTAAATAATTAGGAACTCTAAAAGTGTGTTACATGAAAAAAAGGGAGAAGGGAGGAAAAAAAAGACCATTTCTCCTGAAAGCTTTTAGGAAATAATGACGACAGTTTTTTCCTCCACTCGCATGCAATATTCTAAAACATGTTTGAGTGAGAATAAAAAGAATAGGAAATCTAATTTGATCCTTGCTATATAAAACGTCTTTAAAGAATCGTTCTTACTATTGGCAATGAATGATGACTAGAGTTTTTATAAGAACATAATAATTTCGACCAAAAATTAGTTTTAATTTTTTTCAGAAGGAAAAGAATTAAGTTAAATAAAAACAAATTGCTAAAAAACCAAAAACACAGAGAAGTAAAATGGGTAAGTAAAGAACTTGATGGTAAAAAATCTGTTTTGTTACTGTAATGGGATAATTGTAATTAAAAACGAATAACACTTTTTTAAAGAGAGTTAGAGTGCTTGTTTAGTGTTTAATTATCTGAATATTGTATTTGTCTTTTCAAAATATACTTACCGCACAATGAGCTTCAATAAGTCCTTTTCTTATTCTGTGACAAGTAGTGGATGATACTGTTTTTAGCAGCAAATTATACTAAACTACTTTCCATTCTTTTTTATGTTTACGCACTTCTTCTATGAACTCTTTTAAAATACAGAAGAGAACATGCTATGCACTAATATAATAGGAGAGAAATAAGATAACACTTTTCAAACATTTCGTTGATAAATCTGAAAAATGTATGTTGATTCTGCCAACCATATGCAAGAATGGTATATTGAAAAGGAAAGGCATAATGAAATCATGGAAATTATTGGGTTACAGCCGAAAACATCGCGAACGAAAATGTCACGGAGAAAATAACGCAAGGCGTGGTACTAAACATCGTGGGAGAAAATAAAGCAAAGAGAAAACATCGCAGTTCTAAAACATCGTGGTACAAAATATCGTCGTCGAAAATATCGTGATAAAAAATAAAGCACATACAAATCATCGCATGACGATTCACTCAGATAAATTGCGATTAATTAAATATTAGTTTTTTATTTAATCTTAACTATAATTTGTTGTAGTTAATACATTTTAAATGTAAATTGTAAAATACATTTTAAATAAATCAGTTAAAGTTATAGCTTCAATAAACTTTTTGTATTCAGTTAAGAAGGCCTTACAAATTAAATACCGTACTTTCCGTTTTAGTACAATAATTTGGTGCCCGCCGATAACATCGCAGCAAAAACATCGCTTTAGTTTAACAGGTGTAATTTTATTCTAGTAGAAGGGCAACCAAAACCGAAAGTGACAGAAAACTTGAAAAGATTATTAAGCGACCCGAATACCATCTTTAAATGGGAAATACTGAAACCAAACTATGGATGCGGATATTTCATTTGGTAAGAGCAGATGAAGGATTTGATACCAAACCATCTTTAATCTGTGTCTCTTAATTCAAGAAGATGCTGAGATAACGGTTTCTTAAATACACCCTAGTATTTTTATTTCAAAATTAGTACATTTAAGGTAGAGATTCACACTTGCATTTATTTCAGAAATTTTAAGACATTTTTATCTCCTCCCAACCTATATGCATAGGTAAAGAAGGCAATGTTTTCCGTCAAAAATTTGATAATGAAATTTTAGTAATTTTATAATGTCTGCCTGTACATGTGAGACGAATTTTTGTTCATAATAAAATTTTAGATCAAACTTCCAAAAATTTCTGTTTTCGCTATTTGAATTTCTTTATTCATATAAATGGTTGATTATATTTTGGATAAGACTAGACAAACGGAAGTGGTACTTTACTTGATGTATGTAATAGATTTTAATGAAATCTGTATTAAAATATAATCGTTAACGTTACAATTTTAGTATTTAAAATTAATATCAATGGGAACAACATATTAGATTGGGGATAAAATTGATAAACTTGATACTTTGCTTGAAGCTCTGAATAGGTTTTCGTGAAAAAATATATTGTTATAAGATGCAAAACTTATCAGATTTGATATTTAAAACTCGTATATGCGTATACGGTGCATATGGAATCAAAACTATGAACAACATTTACATTGTGACTTAATATATGATAAACCGGAAGTTGTACTTTATTTAGAACACTTAACAGATTTTTGTGGAAGAATATGGAATCGCTTTACTAAGAGTTTAATCTAAAATAATGTAGTATATATTAAGTTATTTCTATTATCCGTATAAATGATGTTTTTTATATCAAGTAGAAGAGAATAATTTTTAAAATAGCGTTTCATTTGAAGAACTTCAAAACTCTTGTAATGCACGCATGTTGCCAAAAATGAACTTATTATACTTCTGCACTGTTGATAAAGACGAGATACAAGCTAATTTGGAAACACCTATAGCTTTTCTTCTTATTGATCCCGTAATGCCCAGTAGTCGTTGTTTAGTCGTAAATATCACGGGGATATACGAGCAGATCAAAGTAAATTTATATTTGGTGGTACTACGCAAATAACGTAGAAGAAAATTAAATTATGATATTCGTTTCAAAGTATTTACTTTAAGTACATTATAAACAGTTAACTTTCTTTAGTTAAAAATCAATGAAATTATATGTAATTCAATTGCTGAATAAAATACAGTTTTTAATAAAACAAAGAGGGAAAACATTTTTTATGTGGCATAAATGTAGCAAAAACAGTTTTTACACACTGCCAATTACACCTAACAAAATATAATCCAAAATTTCGTATTACAGACATTCATATTTATTGGAAAAGCAGATTAGATTTTCCTTATAAACGACCAACCGCACCTACTTAAAGCTTGTTGCTACTTAAAACAATGAAATCACAGGAGGTCGTATACTGACAACATCAGATTTTTTCAGAATTGATTTTATGTTATATTAGACGCACTTTTTAATATCATAGCTAATAACATAGTTAAGCCTATCCATATAAAATCCATAGATTTGAGACAACGCATTTAATTCATATTCTCCATTAAGGTGTGGTTCAGAATATTCTTGTGATGATGCTTCAGAGACACCGTTATCATTTAAGCAGATAAGGAAAGATTTAATTCACGTCTTCAAGTTGATTAATTGGTATTTCGCAGGTAAAATGTCAAGCTTTTTGGCGGAAGCAAATGGCTTTATTATCTGTTGCAAGAGCAGGAACTTTAGCTAAATTTTCAGCATTTCTTTTTTATAAAAGTTTTACAGCGTAATGTATCACAGTTCTTTACAAAGTTTATCCTAATAAAGTAATAGATAATAGTAAGACATAGTGAAGAGTTCATAAGGTGATAATTTTCATTAAGAAATCTCCTGTTCTTAAAGAAATGAGAAATTTTTAATAAGAATTTTATTTGTCTGCAGATGGATCTTTAATGGCACCAATTATACGTAATATTATTAATGGCAAGCAGACTTGTTTATATGTGATTTCTTATTTAATAAAAAGCCTTTTTTCTACAAAATAGCTTGCAATATATATTTTATTACTAACAAGTTATGAGTATAAAATTCCATCCGTCCCCTGAATCTTTCAGCACAAGTAGGTTGCCCGTTTTCAGAAAAATGTGAGAGTATTTAAATTGAGTAATTTGATCTCAAGGAGTTCACCAGCAAACTGTTTCCACAGTAAATTTTAACAGAGCTAGACATCATTGAGTGAATGCACTGTAATAGTTTGATTAGGGTAAATCTATGAAAAGTGTCCCATTTAAGAGTATTTAAACAATTATCGGGTAAAATTTAGAGAAACCTAGCATAAATATTTTTTGTATGTATTCAAACTCTTATATATCATAAAAGTAATACGGTAACTCGCAAACAATTTGCTCAAATTTCTGTACAAGTTTTTAACTTCTTTACATTCGAGTAGTAAGCATGCTGAATTTCTGACGTATATATAACAGATCCACTTGAAGCGGAATATTATACAGGATTTAAAAAATTGTATTTTGTTATACATAAATAAATTATACACAGTCCAGTCACATTAATGTGACCACCACGTACTTTCCATGTCAGAGTTAAATAACCAATCACAGAAGGCAGGTGGCAGCACAGTGCAGTTGAGCGTATATAAAGGGTGTGTGAGGGCTTCGGAAAACATTTCAATCGTTGGCGTAATGCAGAAACGAAGCGATTTATCCGACTTCCAAAAGGGCATGATCATTGGCTTTCGGGCCAAGGGTGGAAGCATTTCCGAAACGGCTGAGTTTGTGAACTGTTCGCGTGCCGCCGTGGTAAAAGTGTACCGTGCATGGCAAAATGGGACTGTCCAAAATCAGCGACGTGGCAAATGTGGTGCACCACGGGCCATAGATGACAGAGGCGAACGACGGTTGCGGAGATGCGTTCGGGCAGATAGACGGGCTACCGTTGAGCAACTGACCACCAAAATGAACCAAGGGGCTACCAAAAGTGTCTCCCAAAGTACTATTCAGCGAACATTGCTGCGTCTGGGCCTCCGAAGCAGACGCCTGGTTCGTGCACCTATGCTGACTGCTGTTCATCGACGGCGAAGGCTAGAATTTGCACGCCAGTACAGCAGCTGGACGTCCACTGAGTGGCGACAGGTTGCGTTTTCGGATGAATCGCGTTTTATGCTCCATCGGACAGATGGACGTTGGCGTATAAGGCGTGAAACCTCTGAAAGGAACCACCCTGCAACCATTGCCGGAACGGTCCAAGCTGGAGGCGGGAGCATTATGGTCTGGGGAATGTTTTCCTGGCATTCTCTAGGTTCACTGATCATTGTGGAAGGCACAATGGATCAATACAAGTACGCATCTGTCCTTGCGGACCATGTTCACCCCTACATGCGCATTGTTTTTCCTCAGGATGATGGCATCTTCCAGCAGGACAATGCGAGGTGCCATACAGCTGCCAGTGTACGTGCGTGGTTCGAAGAGCACCAGGATGAGTTTACCGTCCTCCCCTGGCCAGCAAACTCACCTGACTTAAACCCAATCGAGCATCTGTGGGACCATCTCGATCGAGTTGTTCGCGCCATGGATCCTCAACCGCGTAATCTAGCGCAGCTGGCCACGGCATTAGAGTCGGCATGGCTCAACATCCCAGAGAACACCTTCAGGGACCTATGTGACTCTCTTCCTGCACGTCTCGCAGCAGTCCGCTCTGCGAAAGGTGGTTATTCTGGCTTTTGACAGATGGTCACATTAATGTGACTGGACTGTGTATGTACATAATCATAGACGTAATTGTTAAGCTATATGCAAAATAGCAAAACGTTTAGACCAGCGGTTCTCAACTTTTGATAAATGTGTACCATCTGAACAAAAACTGAAAAACTTTTGTACGACGGCTACATTTTGCAATCATTATTTTTCAGTTTTTCAATAGAAATATTAAAACTATATATATATATTTTGCCATTTGCCCATCCTATTGGCTACTTGTATTAAATGTGCACGCAAAAACAAATTATTAGATTAAAAATTGGTTACCATTTTGATTATCAGAATTTAAGTCAGTGGTTCCCAATCCTATGCCCGCGGGCACCATGGCGCCTGCCGATCGTTTAACGTGTGCCCACCGCTGTGCGATCACAATAAAAATGTTTTAGTTTTCAATAAAATTCCATGCGAAAGTTTTCTCATTTTTAATGAAGTAGAAAATGCGTCCAACGCAGATACCAGTACAAAGCGAAATGAAACCGATCTGTTTTTTTAAGCATGTATTATTATTAACTCTATCCAACTATAAATTCAGCTTGAAAAAGTAAATGGTGCCCGCTATCCAACAGATATTCTAGAATGTGCTCTTAGGGACAGGCCTTGTTTAAGAAATATCAATTTCTCGATGTCACTTAGTTTAAAACCGTAAGTCAGTATCCACTTTTAATTTTGTTCTGTATTTATTTTTCAAATATAACATAGAGGAATTTTTTTTCACACGAATAGGTTGTGTAAAATGAAAATGAAAAAAGGCAATAAAAATCTAATAGTTTCATTTAAAATGCCTTTAAATTCTTTTTTTTTTTTTTTTTAGCCAAAAGTTAACGAGTGTGTTATTTTTGAAATCTTTAGTTAGAGTTCGATCACAGGAAATTTCTATCAATTGTTCTTTTTCTTCATGGAATTTTTGAATTCAATAGTTAAAAATACTTTGTTTCTTTGCGCACCACCTATTTTACCCTTGCGTACCACCAGTGGTAAGTGTACCACAGGTTCAGAATACCTGGTTTAAACGATTGTTTAATAAAATGCTTTACAAAAAAATTTTCAGAACTAAAGGAATTTTCATTTCACTTCTTTTTTATTTTATACGAAGTATATCTTTCACAGTCCTGGAACTCATATTACATTGTTTTGCATTCTTGAATATGGTAGTTTTGTGCACATTTCCCCTTTTCTCATAAGTGACAAAAGTAAAAATTACTCTTTTTCCACATCGGACTCTTTTAGAAAGACGTCATCTCTTTCGTCACCAAATGAAACGGATCATGTTGTTTCTTCAAAAGCAGAAGCTTCGAATGAAACAGAGATGAACTAAAAAGAAGATTTGAACTAAACTTATGTAGCTATCTTCTCATTGCCATCTATTCTTCTCTTCCTTTTCTGTTATTTTTTCTTTCTTCTTTTTTCAGTATTCCTTTCCTCCTTTTCAGCATGTTCAGTATTTTTAATATCTAATCTTATAGCACTGGAGCATTTGAAAAGAAGTCATAACAGTAAGAAGCTGCTCTCGCTTTCTCTTATTCTTTACTTTGTTTTCTTCTATTTCTGTCCGGAAATGTACTCACTTCGAAGAAAATGGTACACTTTTGGGTAGCCCAGAAATGACAGTATCCAATAATACTGGCAGCAGTGCATTTTCAATACGTTTCAACTGACCCTTCTTGAATACTAATATTGACCTTATCTCTACAGTATTTTTATCGTGCTCCTACTGAATAAGGTCAGTTGACACTTCACTGCAAAAATATACGCGAGGAATAGATTTAATAACCACAGTTTACTAAATTAGATCTGAAAACTTTTAGATTGTTTATCAGTAAGCTAACATTGGTGGCAGAATCTCGCCATCTACTCTGACTGTTAAAAAAGCAATCCTATCAAAATGTTTCATCAAAACCGGTTTCCAGCAGTTTCGTATGCTTTGTGATCTTTCTTCAGCACATTCTTTCTTAGTATATAAAAAGGAAACAGTCTCAACACCACTGAAAAACGCTCCGGGGATGCTGTGAAACACTTTCAAGTTTACTGCAACTTAAATAAATACTAATCTTAAAAACTAAACTGTTTATATTGTTACATTTCTTCTATACTTACAGTTACAATTTCGCATGTCATTATTCCGATGTCAGAATGGCCTCTTTAAAATCCTCAAGTTATATTTCCTGAGAAATGACCTGCTTCTAAGAAAGTAATTTGACATTATTTTGCCAATTTTCCTCCACTATGTGTAAGTGCTTTCTTTTGAAATAACAAACTCAATATTTGACATCTGTCTGATCCACAGAACAATGCTGCTTCCTTGATATGTGTGAAACCAAATATATGGGCCTTTTTACAGCTAATTTTCTCCTTTCATGTTCCTCTGGAAAATTGTCCGAGCAATATTTTATTGCTTAAATGCCAGATATTTAACACTGTGTGCCTCAGCCTCTGTTATGGCCTCTTTTCAGTTTTTCTCCATATAATTTTGCTCCTTTCTTTTATCCATTATCCTACGATGAAACAGAGTAAACATATCAGTAAGATTTAGTTATTCAAGTTTTGAGCCATAACAATACCAGTAGAAATCAATGTGGCCCATGTTTGTTTTTTATTGTTGTGAAGCTGAATGAATTGCATAGGAGGATTTATTCGAAAATAATTTAAACACTAAATCGAATAATTCGATTTTAGCAGTGATTTCAAATTATTTTAACGATGAGCCACCTTCCTCATTAGGAGAACAATCTGAAAAGTCATGATAGAGGTGTGGGCTTTGCCTCATAATTAATCCTATATTCATTTTATATTTTAAGCTTAATATACAAAATATTAAATACGAGAATATAGGAAAAAATACATGTAACTTAGAGAAAAAAGTTATTGAATTAAGAATTACTCCTTAAGGAAAGCAATGAGCCAAAAATTACTCTTCGTTCGACCATTTCAGGAAAATGGCAATCCAAACTCATAAAATAGAAACGTACTCAGATTCTACGTTAGTAATTTAATAAATAAGGGTGCCAATCAAACCACTATTCTCTGTTATCCTTCACGAATAATACTCTAAGTATGATACTATTCAGTTTGATATAAATTGAAAAATAAACTAGCTTATTTTTCAGTTTACATATATTACCTTCTGTCAACGTCCCCAGTATTTTTACCTACATTAGTAAAAGACGTAATACTTTCGGTTCCAAAAAATAGTGAGCTTCAGTGAGTAAGCATGAATTAGGGTCCCCGAAACATGTTTTTACTATTTTTAGAATGATATCTGTCTGTTTGTACATGTGTGACGAATTTTTCATTTACAATAATTATTATTTGAAACTTCTAAAAATTTCTATTTCCCGTATTTGAACTTTCTGCATTCATATATAGATTTGACGAGACGTTGGACAAGATTGGACAATCGGAAATGGTACTTTACTTGAAGTCTCTAAAGTCCTGTTTACACTGGTGGTACTTTGAGTCCAAGAAATACGCGTAAATTTGCCGGCTTCGCTAAAGGGAAAAATGGCACTTAGTACTTTTACGTCCAGGGAAGCTGTAAACATACGTAAAGGAGAAACGTAGGTAATATTTGTCCTTTGCAATTAATTTAATGCAATGAATTTGTGGACAAACATTACACAAATTCAATAACGAGTTGGAACTTTACAGTAAGCGCATAACAGTCTTTAATGACAACCGGATGTGGTACTTTACCTCAACTTTACAACTGATTTTATTAAAAAATCCAAAACTTTTAAATTTTAGTATTTAACACCTTTATATGAATGGTAACAACATATCAGATTTTGGTTAAAATTGATAAACCAGAAGTGACACTTTACTTGAAACTCTTAACAGAATTTAGGAAAAAAATATATTATGAGATAATCTAAAACTTTTCAAATTTCATATTTGAAACAATTGTGTGATTTAGAGCAAGGTATTACATTTATAAGCAATAAATATGTTTTTTTGAAATCCTTCTCAGAGAAGAATAAGCTCATTTTGAAGACAAGCTCTCGTTGGGAAGTTACTAAATGTATTAGCCTCAACCCTCAATTCTGTGTTCGTTTAAATTTTGTGTCGAATAACTTTTCAAATAAAACGATGCTGCTACCAAGTGTTATCGCTATATATTGCTTTTTAAGAAAAAATATAGTAAATATAAACAATGTACCGAACATAAAAATAAATGTATGGCAACACTTTATCGATATTTCTAAAATAATTCTGCTTTTAGAAATTTTGCGATTTTTAAGTTATTGATTTGTGAATTCGAAACGCTATGTAGATATAATACGATGGATGCGAAATTTTCAAATTAAAGCGTGAGAACTGGGGTGTACGTGAACACTTATAGTTACAATTGTCTACTGTATGACTAACAAAAGTTAAATAATAAATAATTACTAAGGTTTATAATTTATATTGAGCCATCAGATTTTATTTACAAACTATCAACCGAAAGTTATAATTTGCTGAAAGCCCGTTGATATTCGGCCAGTTCCGTGCCTTAATATGGAATTGGCGAGAACTCATGTGCTAGCCACATCAAAAGTTTTGATGATATGTATATTTATTTTTCAGTTTGAAATAAAATCATTTACTCTATCTGAATTAATTTCGTTTAAGTAAACGAGTAAGCGTTTCTAGAGGAAAATCGAAAGTTTTCTGTTTTGGTTAGACAAATTAGGTAGAAATTAAGTTAGTATGAAAGGCTGTGTCAAAAACTCTCCCTCTAGGTGTCAGAACGTTTCTGTTCTCTTCAATATTTACCATACTAAGGAGGCATTTTTCAATACAGCAAATAAAAGTTAACGTTATAAGTGAGTTCTGGCAGAAACGAAAGCTAGGCCTCCCAACCGGGATATCGGTTAGCGACTCTGGCTCTCCTACCGGAAAGCCTGCGTTCGAATCCTGAGGAAGACATGGATGTTTGTAAAAGTATAGTGTATGTGCGACATGGAGGCACTCTAAATATGCGGCGAGACGAAAGTCCTCTCGAGAGGTTGTGGTAGGAGAAGAGGGGTGGGAGACCCTCGGACCCGTACCCCCCCCCGGGGTACTCTCCTTAAAATTTGGGGGTAGGAATTCAGCAAAGTTGTAGTGTAACCTGTATGGTGCCCAAGGCTCTCGCCAACGACAGGCACAATCTTGCCTCCTTGCCACGATGAATTTCGTGGGCATGTTCTGCTGTTATTATCTGACAGTGAGTTAAGTCACACAACAACGAAAGCAGGTACATCTTTACCATAATCCATCGTAATAAATGTATAATAGTTTATTGTAAAAATTCGCAGGTTATCACTTTTCATGTTGGTGCTTGTTCTTAAGCTGCTCACTTGTTGTGAATGAATGTTTCAAGATTTTATTGATACGGATAACAATCTCATGTTGTGATTCGCGCGAACGTTTGAGCAGCTGTAGGGGGAATCAGTACGTATCAAAGAATGAAGAAGAAAATGAAGACTGCGTAGTTCACTTCTTACGGTAAGATTCTAAATGTTTCGGTCCACGTTTCGAGACTTTATTGGCAACGTTCTTGAAATTATTTTCAAAAGCATTTGAGTAGTTAAATGAACCTAAACAAACACTCAATAAGTTGTAGAGACATTAGGTATTTTTGAAGCAGAAGAAGAAAAAATGAGCAACGCCTTCCCCGGCAATCGAACCATGGACCTCTCTGTTACGCATCGAGTGTGCTGACCACTACACAACGAAGGCATGCGAAGAAGGAGGGAGAAATACCTTATAAAGTAATCAACTGAAATTATTTTTTTACTTCTTTGCGTTGTTTAAAGTTCCCTGCTTATATATAAAAGAAATTGATTTTTTTCTATTTCTGACAATAAATGTAGCATTTTCTACTTTATTGTTTTAATAAGCCTTACATTTTAATAAACCTTCAAGTTGAAGAAATTCCTAACCCTGTGGCATTTGAAAAACTGTTTAATAGGGTTCTATTGTATCTGAAGTTTTATAGCAAATAATGGTAGATAGCAAAATGCGTTTCTAATATAATTTAACGCATGAATTGATATAATTCGGTGCATAAAAGGAATAATAATCGTTCCTGTCATTTGAATGCAGTTATCCACAGAAAATATGAAAGTATCGACGAATACAATCTCGTGAAAACATAAAATATTCCTTAGTTATGTAATACGGTTTTCTCTCATTCTTTTGTAATGAAATAATAAAGTAATGAATTGCGATTATGCTAGATGGAATTGGACTTGAGTTATGTTTCTAGCTATCAAGCTCACTTAAATAAGTAAAAAAGTATTTTAGGTAGGTGATAAATAATGGCGGTTTTGTGAAGATTCTGTATAACGCATCATTGAAAGTTACTTTTATTTTACTTAACATTCTTTTATTTTACAGACTAATCTGCATCCCAGTTCCATTACTGTTAGAGCAACAAACACATAGGGCGTAAAAAGACAAAGTAGTATAATTGTTGTGCTATATTTACTATTAAAAAACAAATGAAATACCATTTTTTATTTTGCAAATACCGAAATTTTTCTCATGAAATAACGAAAGATAACGAAAAACAATCATTACTGCTAATGAAACATTTAACTGCTCATGTGAACGATTTTTAATTTTCATGTACTGTAATGTAAGTATGTTTTCAATATGAAGTAAATGTAAGCATGTTGTTCTAAAGGAGGTGTTCTGAAGTCGAGGGAATCGTCTTTCTGTCAATTAATACCTAGTTATTTGATCTTTATTTCACTGCAGTTTGAAAATTTAATAACAAATTAATAGCTGACACAAAAATTAAAAAATCTGATGTATAGACCACGAGACTTCCTTGTAATGAATATTAGATTATACGCAATTTTCCTCCATTTCATTTAAACATATTGAATTAACAGTTAACGAATTTTAAATTAAATCTACTTTGGCATTAGCGCATAAGTCACAATAGAATAAATGCACTCATTAAAGTTCACAATATTTATTTACCATAGCCACACTTCGGCTCTAGGTTCACCAAACAGCGTTACATCTGATTCATTTTATAATTCAGAGTGCGCAAATTTATATCATCTGAAGAATTACCACAAGTTCTATTCAAATACTATATTAAATATAAAACGGTGCGTAAAAGAACTTAAACAAATAAAAAAGAAACAGTTTTTCACAGACGATTCAGTGCCGCTTACCTAATGCGCATGCGCTACTAATTAATTCAGTTCCCACTTTGCAAAATACATAAAAATTCAAAATATTTTCATTAAAAATTGAAAGATATAGGAAAACATAAAACACTAAGTACTGTTAAAACAATTAAAAACCACTTTTCACAATTAAAATTGCAGCTTGTACACAAAAAGAAGCTAATAACTTAAATGATAATTCCAGAACGAATTAAGCTTAATTAAATTCTCAATAATAAAAGAAGACATTACTTGGCAACAAATCCACTATTCTTCTAAGTTTCAAATGTAAACAAATATGGCTGCTATCGTAACCAAAAATTAGGCTTATCCGCAGTTAAAAAACTTTTATATTGTTGATAATCCCACAATTATTGCACTCAGGTTAACTAAAGGCATAATACTCTTAACTGAAAGATAAGACCAACCTAATTCAATCATTTTTAAAGCAAAAAATACACAATTTACAAACATATAAGAGTAAAGAAACTGAGCTCACTGAGCCTAGTAACAGAGGGGATATATATATATATATATACTTTTTGGTGCGGCCGATTGCAACCAAAGTATGAGGTGCACATCTACATGTTATAGCAGTCCTATATACAAAATTTCAACGTTATGAGGCAACTCGTTTTTGAGTTATGCGAGATACATTCATAAATACGTACGTAGATACGTACAGACGCTACGAAAAAAATCTCTTCAGATTTCATTTTAAATCAGTTTTATAATTTTTTGGGGAAAAAAGAGTGCGTTATTCTGTTCTTAAGTACAGATGTCACTCAAACGCATCGTTAAATTGCATTCGATAGCTGTCAAAATAAATATTTTCGTTGAAATATGATACCCGAAATTTTTCGAGATTACTATACTTCCTTTTTAATTTGTACAAGGAAGTAAAAACATTCAAACACTCCATTTTATATAAATTTACCATTGGTTCATCAAAAATAGGTATTTAATCAGAAGGAAAAATATTCGAATGGACTTGCGTTTTTGTAAAGGTTGCATTTCGTTGAAATTTTATATGCTTAAAAGGGCATCTGATGGTTAGGTTATTTCATAGCTAAGAACACGAGGCCTATCTGCCTAAGAGGACGTGGAGCTTTTAAGAGAAACTGACCCGTACTCACGTTACACAATAGAAAAACCACGAAAACTCTTACGCAGCCACCTCGTTTCGGCGGGATTTAAAACCAGGACGAACTATCAAAGATTAGAATTTTAACCGTTCCGCAACCTGTGGGCTCAAAACGTAAGTTTGAACAATCAAAAGGAAGGAAACAAACAGATTTCCTGAAAATACAGGTTTTTAATAAATTATGCTATCTTGAAGCACGTTGAAGAATGCTTTTGTAATAAGGAAATGCACGGTGTATTCTTCCGCAGCATTATAATGCAGGATTCAGACTTTCTGCATATTATGTGTTTAAAAAATAATCACTTAACAGAAAAAGCAGTGGCTTTTGCGTGAGTGGTGGTAGGGCGAAAATGATTCGAAATCTTCGAATAAATCTTTTGGGATAATATAACTAAAAATGCAATAGATCTTTGACAACACTTTTTATCTGTTTAAAATTAGACAAAAAAGTACTTTTAACGTAGATTTAAGAAAAATTTTGTGAATTTCTAGACTTGTTCCTCCGTCCCTCTTCTTCAGCAGCAAAAACATTTTTGTCCAAAATTATCTATGCCCTATCTATGCTCCACTGAGTAATTTTTTCCAAGTTTTTAAATTTTACATTGGTGTATTTCTCTTCTATTTGGTTTGTTTTTATCTTTTTTATCTTCTTGAAATTCTTCGACAATAACTCCATGGTACATAAGAGAGAAATGTCAACGTAATATTGCAGCAGTAAGTCCTAACTTCTTTCTTATCATTTATAAAGATGTTTTTATCTTGTTTTATAATTCTGTAATTTATCCGTGTGAAAACGTACTAGAATAAAGGTTAAATGTTCAGGTATATTTAAGTTAAATTTCCTAACAAAGTAAATCAAATGAAGGATTGTAAATTTTAATTTTTTATTCTTCGAATAAAGTATCTTAGATCTATAAAACATTAATTTCATAAAGTCAGACAATTCCCCAAAGCATTTCATGCTTTTCTAACTTAAATCTTACTGAGTATATAAGAAATAAAAATGGTGACAGTTGAATGATAGATAGGCCTTCATTATGGAAACTTAAAACACAGAAACTGAAAGACAAGAGAACTATAAAAATGTTAACTGAAAGGAATAAAAGATGAATATTTATCGCAACACTAGACATTTCCTTAATACAAAAGGCAGTCGCTTTAACTGGAAAAAAATCTAAGCATTCTTCAAGATGCTTCAAGATTGCAGTAACTTATTAAAAACCTGTATTTTCAGTAATTTACTTACTTAATTAGTTGTCTAAATATCAGATGTTCTAAATCACTGTGAACTTTGTGTATCTTCTTTCAAGAAAATGTGTCTCATTTTTAAGTTCAGAATTTCTTAAACCAGAGCGAAGTATTCTCTAAATACGCTATCTGAATGGTATGTCGTTACAAGACTTAAAAGTTAGGACGAAAAATCTTAAAAAGATTCTCCTTTTCTTGTTCTTCTTTTCGTAACGGGAGCTTAAATGAAAGTGAAAAGGTGAGACATTATTCTAAAACAAACTGAACATTTGGAATTAACGAAATGCAGTCTCCGTGTCGTCATTACCCTTGCAAATTTTGCCAGAGGAACTGTTTTCAAAGATGTCAACTAAGTAAATATAATTTATATTTGTAATTAATAAGCCAAATAAAAGGAAGCGACAGTTCGGAACTTGCTCCAGCGATAACGCGTAATTGCTTACTAAATCATCCTCGACTAATTTGCATATTGCAGGCGGAAAGGGAGAAGAAACCGGAGGAGAAATTTGATTTTCTCCCAACTTTATATTAGAGAGCTGTTTTAATGTTGTAGCTATGCTTCTAGATAAAAGCTACGTTTTTATTTAGATCTGCAAATCTGACCGCCATGCTTTTTGTTAGACAGTTTAATGATGATTTGATTCGGCTTCCCCTCTCTGTTTTAGTTTTGCTTTAAATAAAACTGGAACTAGGGAAATTATCAGTGGAGTTCTTCTCCCTCTTAACTTTTATCTATGATAAAAATTGCATTCCAGGCAAGACTTATCGCTTCATTCCAATAATTACAATCCATTAAAAATTGTTTGGTCAGTTGGTTAAACTTCTGTTATATAATTTCTTTTATTTGGAAGAGACCATATTTTATGAAAATTTTCCTTTCTTAATAAATATTTTTAATACTGGCAATGGATACAATAACCAATGTTTTTATTTATTGCCACTTGCATTGAACTATCTAATAATTTCAGAGCATTTGCTAAATTTTAGCACGTTAAATAGTAACCGGAAAAAAGTAGAATGTATCCCTTGTGGTTTTGCGTAGTTTATATACTGTATGTAGAAAAGGTAGATGATTCTAATTATGCCACTAATTACATCAGTATTGCAGAATGGGCAAAACGAATGAAGCTTGTGTGCAAAATTACAGAAATACGCGCGTCATGATACTGCAGATAGTTGGTATACTAATCAGAAAATACAATATTATATCATAAAGTTATTTCAGGAAATATTTATATAGCAGTATTTTGGGCAACGAACTAATTAAGGCAAAACCTTAGACACTATTTTAGTATGTAGTCAAAGAAAAAAGACTCCAATAGCATTACTGCGTATCAATAACGTTTCATGAATCTTTTTAACGTAAATTATGGTTTATTGTCATTTATTTGCGATTAGAGCCACTGAGTGTTTACCAATGACAATTCCCTCTTCTTCTGCATCAGACACGGCCCACTAGCAGCCGAGCGGTAAAGTTGCTGAACAGTTGTAGTTCGGACCAAGGCGTTTTGTTACGGAGTACCTTTGCAAATAAATTCAATTGCCTCCACATCATCGTTAATAGAAAATGAATTGAATAAGAGTGATGCATTCGCTAAAGAAAATGAAAGCAAAGTCGACGGGTTAAATTTAAGAACCAATCAATTGAACTACCAACTTCTTATCGATTAGATCGATAAGAAGTTGGTAGTTCGGTGACTGGTTAAAATTCTGGTGAACGAGCTGGCTACCTTGGACGTTATCGTGGTTTTCTCCATGCGTAGCATGTATACGAGCCAACTTCCCTTAGAAAGTCCTTCATGAAGTCATCTCTCCCTTTAAGCATATAACCCTCGAGTGCTTTGCTATAATTAAATAAATCAGTCTACATCAGAGATATGAGAAGAAACCGGTTGGTAATCAACCAGATAAAGAGGCATATATTATTTTAATATTTTTTCTTTGTTCTAATAATGAAATCTTTGAAAATTTCTGAAAATGTTTTTAAACTTATTTTTAAAAAATATATGAAGTACGGAAATATAAAAAATTAAATCGTTGTGTTTGCTAAAACTCAGTTTTTTTCGGTAATTAGTTTAAAACCTCTCATAAGGTCAGTGCTGCAAGAGGAAATGAAGTGAAATTTTATGAGAAATATTTTATGACTGGAAAAGAAATATCAAGTATCTATTACAAGAAAAAAAGTGAAACATCAAGACTTTATGGTGCAACCTTTATTCTTGTCATTGTGAGAAGGTTTAAGATCTTGAAGAATCTAAGATATTCTCACTGTGAAGGTTACTGTGTAATTAAGCGTGGAGCACAAAAATCAATGAAAACATACCTAGTTAAGCTTCCTTATGTTTCTTCAAGGACGAAGCATCGCACTTTGCTACACAGAAGTGGTGTCAAGCAATGATTGAAATTGAAACCATTTTGAAATTAATATTCTCATGTTAAATAGCTTGAAACCGTCTGGACAGTAATCCGAACATGAAAATTATTAAACTGAAGACTGTCATGCAAGTCGCCTTAGCTTTTATAAGAAAAAAAATTGTCTTGCACTCATAAATAATATTAATTTATTTTATGATGATAAAATCTTAAGCTATATATTTCAGATGGGTTTTACTCTTACTGGCATCTCCTAAAGTCCACAAAAGCACTTCCTGCTACACCTTCGAAATGGGCCGGGCTTGAAGGCTGATGAGGAGTTAGTAAGAGAAAAATTTGCTTCATACAAGACATGTTATGCTTTAAGGAAAACGCGCATATTAGAATGATAACACTTTTATTCACAAATAAACTTTCATAAACAGTGGTTTCAACATCAAAATATTAAAGTTATTTCGTAGTCTTTGAGGTTACATTAACATGAAACTATGGAAAATCAATGGCATGTAAAATGCAGAGCTGTTTGCCAAAGCAGGCAGCCATTTTCAGTGGTTGCACAAATAAAAGTTACGAGAACGTACATACAGGAAAACATTTTCTAGGAAACCTATACAGACTTGATTGAATCGATGCCCTATTGCATTTTTGAATATATGCTAAATCGATGCTGTACAAATCATTAATTCCCATCTCTATATTTTATTTACTGACTTATATTTCCCGCATTTTATATTTTATGCTTGTTTTCCATGCAGTAAATGCTATTAAATTAAAAAAACTTTGTAAAATAGGATTTTTGAATAATAATATTACTATAATACTTGTACTTTACTTATTAGTGTTTTGTACGTTTCTTGAAAATTCAAGTTGCCTTTTAATTTTTTCACATTTCTATTATTTTACATAATACAAAAAGAATTACAAAACCAAATTGCCGTAAATTTCAAAATAGGAAGTTGTAGAGTTTGACCTTCATTAGCAGCCTAAACCAGTATCAAACTCCTAACAGACTTTGAGCAAATTATCGCAGTGCCTGAACTAGCAGTACAGTCTTGAACAGATTTAAAGTAACCTTTTTATTAAAACAGAACTTAAACATAAACGCATTTTTTATGTTTGATAATATCAGTCACCACTTGTGTCAATGTTACACAAAGTAACAAGCAAATTCAAATTTAAAACTAAGCCTAGTAGTCATTGAGTACACAATTAATTTTAAATTCTAAGTTGGCTCAGAACTTCTGCCCGGTGAAACAATATAAATGCTCTCAGATATAACGCAAAGCCGAATAGTTACAATCTTATCAGAGCTTGAAAAACCTAGGAACGTGGCCTCGAGAGGCAAAAACACGCTCTGTCTTACAGTCCTAAACCCTCGTTTTAAATACTCTCCAACGCATTTACATTTTTGGTGAGGAAATGGAAAAGAGAAGTTACAATAAAGGTCTGAATAATAATAACTGGTTAATTAAAATAATAACAACCCTAGAAAGCAATATAAAATTTATTAAAGTATTGCACATATGAATGCTTGTTATGCTTTTGTAAATTTCTGCAGCAGTTAAGATTTTAATTACATATACTTTCAGAATGCTGAGCACCCGCAGCATTGCATTTTACATACGCCCAAGAACATCTAAAATCATCATCTTATCGCGTTTAAATAAAGTAATTTTTATATGAACAATTAATTGAAATAGGTTTTAAGATTATTATCTCAGAAATTTATGATAAACTAGAAAAAAGAAGAATATAGTTTAGAAATCACTGCATAAGTAAAACTGTATGATATCATTCATTAATTTTCAAAAAATGTAAAAGGTATTTCGCCTTGTAGAAAGCAAATCTGGAAATCTAAGGGAAGTATTGACTTCTTTGTTACGTTTATACATAAAAAATTAAAATGGTCATGTGAAAAAACATTAAAATCGAAATAAATATAAAAAATATCCGCATTAAGTATAAACAGCTATCACTGAGCAAACTAACTATTCTTGGAACATTTCTTTAAGCGTTCATAAATAACCTTCATAAACATAACTAACGACAGAGTTTTGGGGTTATCTGGGATATTTTGTGTTTCCTCAAACGCAAAATCTCACGTTTATTGGAAAGCTATTATTAAATTATTGCAAGATATTGTTACGAAATCAAAATATTTTATGAAAGAATTTTTGTATAAATATTTCGTGTGTTTTTTGTTTAGCGTGTTTATTAGTGATGAGGTCTAATATGCTATCTTAATCTGCCAATACAAACGCAGAATATACACAATACAGCAAACTTGGAGAAGTAAGATTTACCGTCGTGTGATTAGTCGTTTAAAATTTAATAGCAAGTATTCGTGTGGTTAATAATAATATAGACAAACCATAATGGGAAAATATTTTGACGCGTGATAGCTAAATGTGTTAAGGAGTCCGAGAAGGAATGTTTAGATATGCGCATGTTACTTCCAAACATTTAGCTCCTCTTATTTTGTTCTCCGATTTTTCCGCTTTATATTCTTCCAGGATTTACTGTACAAGGCAGATTCTCTTTGTTCTTGAATATCATGGCATTTTTATATTTCTCATAGTGAAATATTCTAGGAACTTATCTTTCTTTTATTATATAACTGCCCCTTTCACCTTTCTTTTCGTTTCAGAAATTATAACGTGATAAGTCCAGGATTCGGGATCTCTTATGCCTCAGCCAGTTTCAGCATTTTTATACTATTTTCGTGTAACTATAAGGTATTTCTCCCGCCTTCTTAGCATGCCTTTGTGGAGTAATGGTGAGCACACTCGGAGAGTATTCCAGAGCTCCGAGGTTCGTGTCCCAGTGAGGGTATTGCTCAGTTTTCCTGTCTCCTGCGAGAAAAAATTCCTAATGTCTCTACAGTGACGCCCGAACTAAAAAGGGTGGTGGATGATGATTCTCCACCACCATAATTTGGCAATTGGATCCCTTTCTCCAGTCGCTCTTTAAAAGGGGGAGTATATAAGGTATTTCCCCCGCCTTCTTGGCATGCCTTCGTGGTGTAATGGTTAGCAAGGTCGGCGCGTATTCGAGAAGTCCGAGTTGTGGCGAGGACATTGCACATTTTTCATGTTTCTTGCTTAAAAAAACTCCTAATGTCTCTGCACAACTATTTAAATATTACGCTATTAATTGGAATATGTATTTGGGGCTGCAATTACCTTTTGCTTCTATCTTATACCTTTTTTTCAGATCTTTTTAGGCGCAAAATGTAAAATATTTGCACTTTTTATTCCATCCTCATTTATATAGCTACGTAGATAGACATAAAGCTATTTAATACAACGTGAAATTTTTGTTTAAAGTTTGAGAAACTACTTTTGAGAAATCAAGTTTTTCAACGTAGTGATATATTTGTGTTATTTTTTATTCTGCATTATTTTATAGTCTATCACAATGAAAACTGAGTAACTTCCCTTTTTCTCGAGTAGGCAAAAAGCCATCGAGTGCTTTGGCGTAATTGAATAAACCAAACTAACCCTTTTCTCGAGAGCGTATTTCTGAAATTTGTGCTATTACGAAATCAGCAGACCTGAAAATCTTCTGCATGCTTTTTCAGGCGGTTGATTTGCTGACGATTTTGCGGAAAACCCTACTGGTGGCAACATTTATAAACTGGAAGATCGAGTTATAACAGATATAACAGAACTAAATTCCAGGAGTCGTCTATGTTTTCTGTTTTTACTTGCATTTTGATGACCGTATGTACGAAAGTAAATCTTAGCTTAAATATATAATTATAATACTGGTGTATGTGATTGATTATAATGCTGTTATATGATTATAAGAAAAATGGCTATGTCACAAAGATTTTAGAGTAAAGTAGACTTTGAAAGGAATTTCCATTACTAGACACTTAACATGTCATGGCTTTCTTTTATGCCTAAGAACGTGGGAAGTTAGGGTTTTTCTATCAAGAATCCGGGAACTCCTGCTTATAAGTTTTCATAACTTTGAGTTATATTATATTATCGGTTTTACCTTCCTATGTAATCAATTTTACCTTCATATTAACAGTTTAACTTCCATAGCTAGGAATTATATAATCGGCCTTTCATCATACATATATGCAACAGTATTCCTAATTTATATTCATAGGATTGACTTAAAGTATTTTTCTTTCAATATCTCATTTAATGCTTCAAAATTGGAAGTATAAAGCAGCAAATATATCTATGCGTCGCATTGATTATAACGGATACCGGATTTATAATGTAATTTTTAATATGAAAATATGTTTCGGTGAACTGCAACAAACATTTTTCAGTTTGAAACGGTGCTATATTCCCGCCCATTCTGTACAACAAAGTCATGAAATCTGTCAGATTCTCTGCCCAGAGTTTATGAAGCATTGGAAAATCTCCAACAATGAACATCCACAATTACCGCATGAAGAAATTTGGATAACAGAGGCAATGCTCATTCTTAATAAGAAATAGTTGTCACTTAAACAGCTGATCGCCATCATAAGATTCAATGTATATCGTTTCATGATATCTACTATTCTGGAGTATCCGGCCCGAAGATTTTGTTGGCTCATTCTGTTTTTCAAGAGACTATAATTAATTCAAGTAAATATAAAGAAAGCCGACTAACCGGTCATAAAATGGGCGAAGCCTCCAGCCCACCTAACCGATGATTCGGCCGTATGGCTTATGAAGGGACAAGCCCATCTAACACAAAAACGAGGCAGACAGCGAGCCAGCCGTGCTCCCAACTATAAGAATAAAAAGTAAAAATTTAAATAATTCAAAAGCTATTACTATATAAACAACCAAGAAGCCAAGCCCCAAGCCCCGAGTAACTAAAAAGGTTATATAATGAAAACATAACAAACCAAAAAATACTAGTTAATATGGTTGCAAGCTCCAAATTCTCACATTCACACTAATAACTAAAAATAATAATAACATCACAAGGTTAGTAAAAAGTAAAATAAAACAAGACTACATATAACCTTGCATACAACATATAAAAACTACCAAACGTCAGATAACTCAAAGGGATAAGCCCAAAGAATCCAAACAACACATCTCAAAGACGCTAAGTATCAGGTCTGTGATAAATCAGGTTTATCCATACCTCAACACCAGGGCAAGAAACAAATAAGTAAATCTAAAAATACAAAAAGGAAACACATCACCAAAAAACAAACACATAATAAAAAAACACATATCAACACACTAAAACGAATCAATTGGAATCAAAAAGATATCAATAAAGAGCTCACTCTCACCACTACCATAGAAGACCAATAGAATTAAACACAAAAAACTCAGGCAGAGTCACTACCACCGATCAGATCGCACTAATCCAAACCAGAAGAAAGATCATCTTGATGAAACCACTGAGACTCTAATTCTCAGTGATTCAATTTTAATCCAACAATAGTTTGTTTTATAAAAAAATTTGATATTTGTATACGAAGTTTGTATTATTAAACAAGTATAGTCTTAATTTTAGTCTTCTATTGGTGAGTAATATTAAGAGCGCAAAAATGCATTGGTGATATCTCAATGTGTTATCCATTTTAAAACTTCAGTTAAATGTAAAATCTCAACATAAAATTTAAAAATTTTTACAGTCCCTAGGTAATTAGATATAAAAATGTGTATATGTAAATAAAAAACACTTAATACAGAAACACTATACAATATCTTGTGGTATACAATATTTGTTACAACATCTTACATAACATATCTCAATATGTGTATCTGTAAATATGGGCATCTATGAGGTATGAGGTAAATTTTCATTATACATCGATGCCAATAATACGGTTATTCTTATTAATTAAGGTCATAATTTCATAGGCAAATTTCTGAAGTTTATCATATTTGATTTCAGGGGTTTTAATATCTTTTATATTATACTTTGCCCTCACACCCTGGATTAGAGTACACGACTCGACGAAGCGTTCAGCATTTCCAAGTTTATTACACAAGAGGCATTTTTCATTTCCCTGGAGGTGGAATCTCTGCAAATAATAGGGAAATCTGCCATGATTAGTTATCAATTGATTAATATCAATACTGGAAAAAGTCTTCATACGATTTTTAACCTGTATATTCTTTAAATAAGATTTCCTTTTGACTGATATTTCCCATTGTTCTTTCCATTCTTCTAAATAATAGTCTTTCATTTTTCTTATCATTTTCTTACGTGAAGGATTTACCATGTCATAATCAGTCCATCCCCCAGGGCGGCTTCTTTGGCCAGTGCATCCGCCCTCTCATTACCCATGTGCCCAACATGTGCTTTGATCCAATGCAGTTTGACCGAATGTTTCTGAATAACTTCAAAATAATCTATTTTGATCTCTTCCAGTAATTCGTTCTTTGGCTCTGGGCGGGAGAGCGCCGTTAACACAGATAGGGCATCAGTGTAAATATGAATATAATGTCTTTGAGTAAGATTGTTCCTAATCCATAAAATAGCTTCCTTTAATGCAATAATTTCTTCTTGATATACAGAATTGGTATCTCTCATCTTAAATTTTTTATTATCAATCTCCAATCCAAAGAAGTAAACCACAAAACCCCTCAAACCCGGAGCCATCAGTGTAAATTTCAACTTCACTAAATGTTTGTTTTTCAAGGTCAAAATCAATATTGGTATAGTTTTTTGGATCACATTTGTTAAAATTGGAATAACGAATAAAATTTGCACATATCTTGAAATCATAGAATATATTTAAATCAATCACACCATTAGTCAATAAAAATTTATCATAGTAAAATTTATAGTAATTTATAGTATATAGACAGAGGGGGTACACCGGCCAATATGCAAAGAACCTCCGTCGAGATCGTTCTAAATGTTCTTGTTATAGCCAAAAGCCAACTTCTCTGCAAGGAGTCCAGTTTTGTTCTCAATCTAACAAGCCCCCCTGCCCGAAGTCCCCATGCGCCAATTCCGTATAAAATTTTAGGTAAAATAACCATTTCATATATCTCCTTGAGAGTATCGCTTTTGCTGATTAGAGTTTCAGGAGTGAATGTACTTATATAGTAAATCAATATTCTCTCTATATTCCTTTGGATGTTTTTAAAATGGGGAATAAAATTCATTTTCTTATCTAGTATAACACCCAAATATCTAATTTCTTCTTTAAAATTTATATTTACTCCATTAAATTTTAATTTCGGAGGCCTTGTTTGAGCTCCGCCTCGAAGATAAAAGACAGCATTAGTCTTTTCGAGATTAACGACAATATTTTGTTTTAAGCTCCATGTATTAAATATATTATCGACAATTCTGAATTTTTGTTCTAATTTTTCTAGTGATTGTTCGTAAGTTATCACCAGGATATCATCAGCAAAGCATATTATTTCAGTATTTGGCATATCGATTAAGATTTCATTTATCATGAGGCTCCAAAACAGGGGAGCACTGCAGGAGCCCTGTGGGCATTCTCTTTTTATCTCGTATTGAAGATGAATTTTATTATTTTCTCCATGATATACAACTTTTCTATTTTTCAAGTAATCATTGACTAGTTGAAACATCTGGTCTGTGATTCCAACTTTTTTAAGAGTGGAGAGCAGCAAGCACCAAACTATGGAATTAAATGCTTCTTGTGTATCGAATGATGTCAACGCCACATGAAAATCAGCCCTTCTTTATCTAATAATTTACATAGACTTATGGAGAGCAATTTCCGTGGATCTTCCCTTTCGGAAAGCATACTGTTTATCACTTATATAGTTCTTTGTTTCCAAGAAGTAACTTAGTCTATTGGTAATCAACTTATCTAAAATGTTTGCAAACACTTTCACTAAGCAAATTGGACGGAATTTATCCTCAGATTTTGGAATCAGAATTCTTTCCAATTTTCCAACTATCTGGGAACACCTTTAAAGACAAACATTTATTATACATGATAACAATAAAGGAGAGGTAAAATTCAAACAATTTCTTAACCAATATTACATTAACCCCATCAAGGCCTAATGCAGATCTCGTCCTCATACCATTTATAACACAGTAAATCTCTTCATAGGTGAAAGGGTCTTCCACTGTATCATTTTTAACATTTTTTATTTCGTCTTCTATAATTTCAAAGTCATCTGTATCTAATTTCAATGTTCTCCTAATAATATCATCATAATATTTTTCAATAGTATTAAAATTTTTAGATATATCTTTCTTCAGAGCAATATGTTTTTTCCCTTATTAGCAGCAATTCGACAAAATCTATCATAGTACAGTTTGTTTTCCAAAAAGCTGTTTTCTCTATATTTCCTCTTTATCTTCTTTATGGACTTCTTATAATTTGCAAGGCCTCTTTTATATTCAATCTTTCTTTGTGTACGCCGACTAACCGGTATAGTGGTTAGCATCGCTGACTGCCGTACCGAAGGGCTCGGGTTCAAGTCCCGGAGAAGGCATGGATGTTTATAAATGTGAAGTGTCGATGCGGCATTGCGGAACTCTAAATATGCGGCGTGTCCCTCGGACCTATCTCCTCCCTGGGTGCTTGCTCTCCATCAAAATTGGGGACAGAACTGAGATAAATCGCGCTGTCTCCTGAATGGTGCTCAAGACTGTTGCCAAGGGCAGGAGTGATCTAAAGTTCCTTGCCACGAAGAATTTCGTGGGCTTGGGCTCCAGTGTCAGACAAGTGAGCATCAACAACAACAACAATAAATAATGAAATCTGGTCCGTTGTTAAAAGGATGTCAAAATATCCATTGAAAAAAAAATTGCTGTCAAGGTATCCATTGAAAAAACAAACAAAAATAATACCCCAATCTGAAACTTCCGTAAAAAATATAGTAAATTTTAATCCAGAGATAAAGGCAAGTAAAACACAGTTGCTCAGTAATTACTTTTCCATATGCGAACAAAATATACACTAAATCGATTTCAGACTTGCAATAAATCATACTGATTTTGTAGCGTTTTCAAGCTTTGCAATTATCAGCCGAGGAGTTATTTTTAAAGATACAAAAGAAGTAACTTGGGCTACAGCGAAAAATAAAATTTTAGGTAAAAGACGAATTCGGATATTATTCCGTACGCGACTGACAAGCAGAATATTGCAATCAGCGGAAAAGATGCAATCACATACGTATCACCGTTTTCTTCCATATGTGGAAAATGTTGAAGAGCTACTGGTGGGAAAAATGAGTGGAGGTATAATAGTAGTAAAATGGTAAGAATGTGTAATATATTATTTGGATCATGTGACAATAAATAGTTTTGCTACAGTAAAAACATTCATGTATCAATTATAAATCAAAAAATTATTAAAATGGAAAAAAATTATTAAAATTAAGCATTAGAAGAAGATGATTCAGATTAACGTTACCATGTCCAAAGCAGTCTTTAACTGCACACAAAACCTTTGTACTTGGGTTGCATACATTTCAGACTAAGAGAAAGAGATTTGTAAAATACAGGTATATAATAAGAAGAGTAGTGGTAGACTGTTGGTGATGAACTTAGAACATAATCTTGTTTATTCTTACCTTCAAGCTTGTAACAGTTTCGCTTATTTTTTTGCTTGTATAAGAGGTATAAGTTTTGAAATCAGGACTTTATGATATTGCATTGTCAATATTTATAGTTTAATACAAGCTGAAAAATGAGGTAAATATTGTAGACCAAGTAACAATTTAATGGCTAAAAGCCTTTGGAAATTTATTAATGGCCTTTGCACTGTTGTAGTAGCTAAATTTCTCTCTGTTATAGTACCAAAGTAGAAGTTAAACTAAAAATAAATTTTTTGTTAGCACAAGCTCAATGACTTTAGGAGAAAATAGCTTTAATATACATTTATTGGAACTAAACAGGGCAATCTTTAATTCTTTGCTGTTTGGTACTAACAAAAATGTCGAGTTTGAAACTCCATTCTACACGAAAAAATTTAACATTTCATTATAATAAAAAATAGAGTCTTACAGTTTCAGCTCCTTTAATAATATACTGCGCCATTGCTAGATTGAACCTACAAACTTCAGTTTGCATCTAAAATTGTGATTTGAATAAAAAATACTTTATTCAAATCACTACTTTAAAGTTTTATTTTAATATTAACGGAAGATTTCCATCTTTGACTTCTACATTGTCTTTCCTGGTATAAATAAAATACTGCCTAAAGATCTTTTTAACAAACTTTATTATTTAAAGGAGAAGGAACATCGAATCCGATCTTTTTTAAAATGCCAGACAGCATGTCAAGAACAAGTGTCATATGACACATTGCGTTTCTCTGTGATTAGCCATCATATTTTTTAGTTTCTTACACTTAACTCCTTACACCAGACGCGTAGTTATAAGTTTTACTTTGGAATGACAACGGATGTAGGAAATAAAAAGCAAGAAGCGTAGCTCGTGTTTACTTCCAAACTTTAATATTAAACACGTCGTTTGAAATCTCGGACTTATTACATATACACCAGATTGTAGGGCGCGCGAGTCTGGAGAAATCTAATATATCAGGAAAGTACATGTCATCTGCCGGAAGGATATAAATGTATTTTAAATTAAAGAAAAAAGAAACGAACTCCATCAATGTATTATTTTAAAGTTGACAATATGTTTAGTATCTTGCGAATGAGATGAATTACATCGTTTTCAGATTTTTATCGAAATAATTGAAAAGTCACATTAAAATTAAAAATTATTTTTCTTTCCATATATACTTTTTCTAACTTCTGTTATTTTTATGCTTTGATATCCTCATATAGAAGGTTTAAATAAACTTTTCCCTTTTCGCAAATGTCATTTTTTAAAATTCTATATAATATTTTTTTATTTTCAATGTCATTTCTAAATAAATAGCAAATATCAAACTTCAGGATTAAATGCGATAAACATTAAAACCGTGTTTATCCGAGCTAACTGAGCTGGAATCATTCCAGACTTACTTTTCTGATGACAGTCGGTAACGTTTTCTGCAGTGAAAAATAGAAAGAAAGAAATATATGTAACACAGCTAAGAAATTGAGCTTCATTGAATTTGCTTATCTAAATCGCAGTAATACATATCTAAATTGCGGTGTATTTCCATAACTACATTACAGTATATTTATATATTTAATTTAACTAGATAACGTGTGATCTGATTTGTTTTTAATTATTCATTATTTTATAATTTACTAAGCCATGCTTATTAAGTGCCAATTCACAAAACAGCTACACTGCAAAACAAAGACAGAAATTACACCTAAGTACATTAAATGTTCATTAAAATGTCCTCAATTTCCTCAAGATTTCCATTATTATGAAGAAACCTTCCCATGTACTAAAGAAGACACTATCATGTCCATGTAAACCTCATATATTTCATAACTTGCATTATCAGTAAGATTTCGAAAATATTTCAATTGTCTGAAACAATTAAAATAAAAGGAAGTATTCTAAGAAATAAGTATTCTAAGACTATGACAATGAATTAGGAACTGCACAACATATTTAATAATTAGATGATGCTTTAAAATATTCAGGATCTAGGTATTTAATATAGCTATTATATTTGTGATAAGATTTGTAAAAGAACCATCGCACGCAGTTTATTATTTTACTGTTATTAATCAGCACAATTTATAAATTAATGTTGCCCGGCTTATTATTAGCAAAAGCATGCCGCTAAAACGAATAACTACCGATATTTCAAATCTATTCCATAAACTGGTAACTTTAGCTTAATTAGAAATATGCATTTATATAATTATGTTTGCAATTTTTGTAATGCTGCCAAGACCACGGCAAGAAGTGTAAAATACTTAATATGTATGATTAAAAGCGCAATTAAGATGCCATAATATTAAGAGCCCTTAGTTGCTTTCTATACTATCCTATTCATATTAACAGTAATTTTACGTATAAAAAATTAAGCAAGCCAAAATATTTTGATTTATGGTGGCTCTCAGATCTACTGTATGGTCTCATCTATATCTGACTATTAACAAAGGACTTTCAGAATAGGAATTGCACTCCCTGTAGTCTTCGACCGGTTTGTAATCATCCTTGCAGTGGTGATTGACTCGAAACGAGCGCAATAATGTCCAATGGAGTTCTGCGGTCTACACTGTTGAGTCACGGTTAGGGTATGGGTCGACAAACAGCAAGTACTCGCCTGCAGATAGGCTGTCCAGTGAATGAATTATGTTTTGATTACTTTTCTGTGAAAGGCTCTCAAACCGGGAGTGAATATCGTAGAAAAAATTTCCTATGACCGCGGACATCCTTGGGATTCTCATTACCAGTTTCACAGCAGCATAATATACAGATAATCTTCTGCAACATATTCTATTACAGTTCTTGTTGCATATTATTATCGCAACCATTTTTCAACAAGACAATGCTCAACCAAAGCAACATCACTTTCCCAGGACTGGCTTCGTAGGGACACTCTGTACTCCAGGACATTGTATGTGAGTTATATGCATCTATTTCACTCAAATAACCGCTAATATCCGTTCCAGAAACGGCTATATAGAATACTACTTTATACAGGTAAATAGCTTCTACTGTTTGAGGATCGTAAATATTTCGTTTATTACTAATGTAAGTGTTACATATCAATTTTCAACATTCTTAGGTGATCCCTTTCGGATATGTCTTTTTCTTGTAAAGAACGATTATACGTAACTACTATAATTTTCATAAGCGCATTGTATTTACTGATTTTAATATCAAACCTTTCTCAAATAAAACACTGGTAAGAGATCACTTGTCAGTGAATTTTGCTTAATGAATATGTAGAAAATAGCTTTCTGCTTGTGAATTTGAATATTAAAAATAACAAAATTTCAGTAATTTTTTATATGTGTTTCCATTATTTTCACTTTTCGTTTTTAGGGGGGGGGGCGCAATTTACTTGTGATTCTCAGGTTAGATTTGGTTTGAAATCGATAATGTACAAAAATGTCCTTTTCCTTCATACCCTTTTCTTCATTCTAAATGTTCCAGTGTTAAAGTTAGTCTATTTGAGTATGGCAAAATCCACAAGGGCTATCTGCCTAAAGGAAGGGATGCCTTCGGGAAGGGCTTCTCAAAGGGAAACTAGTTTGTATTCATATCATATATGGAGAAAACCATGTAAAACAACGAAGCAGCCAGTCCATTTGCCTACGATCAAACCCTGGCCGATGCCTTTTATTCATTGATCTTAACCATTGGCCACTAAGATAAAGCATCAGTATATTTTTAACTATATATTCAAATGATATAATTATACTATAGCTCACAAATGGACTAACAAAATGCAAACAGTGGTGAGCTATTAAAATCCTAACTAAAAACTCCCATTTTATCTCATAAAAAATATCAGTTTCATTAAGAGCTTCATATTTCACAAAAGCAGAAAATACAAACAATTATATAAAAAATATTTTTAAATTTAGGTATATTGCACAATTTATCCCAGAAGCTGCCACAGAATATTTCTTCTTCTTTCGCGTCAGTTATCGTCTAAGAGGTTCTAAAGCCGACCGATGACTTTTTAAAAGGTTTTTACATAAGGTTTAGAATTTCCCATTTACACAATGAAAGAACTTATTTCATATTTAATGACAATATTTATTGTCATTAAATATGAAATAAGTTCTGATATGGAAATATTATTCCTCGAACTCATTCTTGTTCAGACTGACACAAAAAAAAGGAATGACATAAAAATTCAGTTGATAACGTTAACAGAAAGACAACTAAAATATAGTTATGACACGCTAGACATCCTTCTTTCTTTAAATAAGCAAGAATAAAAAAGGAGCTCGCAAATTAGAGACAAATAATACAAAAGGCTCATGGGAGCCTTTTATAGTTGCTTACCACTAGTTGTAAATTATGCGCTGAAATATATACGAAGAAATTCTTTTTACCTATTGCACCAAATTTTGAAATGCATAAAGATAATCTGAAATGCATCCTAAAACCCATGTTCTTATCGTAAAGGTATTTTTTATTCGCATGCTATTTTTTAGCGAAATTTGTAGAGGCATTAGGTATTTAGAAGGAGGAGACGCGAAAAATGAGTACTGCCCTCGCCGGGACTCGAACCATGGACCTGTCGAATACGCGACGAGCGTGCTCACCATTACACCACGAAGGCATGTGAAGAAGGCGGAAGAAATACCTTATAAATTTATTTTGTCTTATAACGCTAAGGGGTAAAAATTCCAATTAAATTATAGGAAAGCTTTTGTTCTCTTTAAATGCTTATTTGTGATATGATAACAATATGGTGCTTGATTTAAATTCAGGACATTATTTTCATATTTCCTTCTAAATTTCGATAAATGAATCTGCAGACTGCAGGCAATCCATACTCATAGTATACTCTCTGCTTACAGCATCCTCTTCCAGTTCATTGATCATATCCACTATTGTTAACCGTAGGATTCTGTGGGAAAACGTTTTAGTGTTAATGATATGAAAGAATCTTAGGAACTACAGTTGTAAGGATCTTAAGTTTGACTAATGTTTATTTTATTTTAAAACTTTACTATCATCTCTTATTTTCAACTTCCGGCCAGAATTAACGCGTGAATATGTTTATGCAAATTGTACTTGCTAACTCTTTAGTATTTAAGTTGTGGCTTTTGCCAGGAGCGTAGTAGAAGGAGAGAGAGTGAGCCATCTTGCCACGAATTTTCACGCGAGCCTGCCATCAGTTACTATCCTCTTTTAAGGCCAGAGGTTTCAGTCCTCTTGAAAGCTAAAGACGTATTGTAGTTTTCCCCAGTTTGCGTACTACAGACGTAGTAATTTAAAAGGCCAGTCTTAGTGTTAGTCACCTGTGTAAAATGTTAAAAGTTAGCTCTTATTTAAGTTTTATTTAGTTAGTAGTCTTATATTTTTGCGTTCAGACCACAAATGGTTGGTCTTTGTATCCCGAAGTGGGGGAGCGACTGTGAAAACGTAAAAAAATCAAGGGTAATTTTAACCCTTCTCATCTTGTCGTCTTTGCTACCCTCCATAGGACAAAGTTTGCAGTCAACTCACTGTCCAGTCAGGACACGCCATGTTCGCCAAACAGATAAAAAGAAATACGAGTCCTGATACAGTTAATTAAAAAGAAATTTAAAAACTTGAATTTTATACAAAAGACGAAATAAATCGGGAAACCTAAACGTGATTTAGAGCCCATTATTGCTGAAAATACAAGGTCTAAAGCAAACTCTCCGACAATGAATTTCCACACCAAGACACTGTTCCCATATTGCAAATGCCGAATAAGATTTTAATTAAAACGATTTAGTTTCATTATCATAAATTTTGGGAAACTATAAATACACGTGTTAAAACTATTAAAACGGTTTGTAATGGATCTTACACACCTGTGTCAATAAATTGCGTTTCCGAAATCATACCAGCAATTTCACTTTTAACTTGGAAACGGTTTAAAAGTATGTCGCTCTGAGGTATATTAGAGACACCAATAGTTGTTTTAACAACTGAAATCGTTTTCGCAAAGTCATACAGAGAAATGCGTACAGAGAAACTGATACATCAGAAAAATTAAATGTAGAAAAACGCGATTAAGGAAATAGTCCTTAAACTACTTAGGATTTATCGCATCACTTTCATTGAAAGCCATCAGCTTATCAAAACTCCCATTAATTTCATTTCCAAAACTTATCTTTTACACAAATTGCTTCATTAGCTGAGACTAAGGTAGAAAAAAGGTGTCCTTTACTAAAAAATGAGACTTAAAAATGATTTCATGATTTCAAATTAAGTATTCATAAAAGTAGGACTTCACTATGTACTTTAACCACAAAAATCTGCATATTTACAAGGACAAAACGTATTAAAAGTGGTGAAACTTTATGCACATTATAGTTTTTAAAATTTCAAGAAACTAAGAATTTAGGACATGAGGAATATTTACTGCGTTTGGAACAATTTTTCTCAGAAAATATAAGTTTAAAATAACTCGGGATACTTTAATAGATTTTAGGATACTTGTTTCTCAACTCCTACATTAAATTTGTTTCGTAGAAATAGATAGTTATAAGTTTATTAAAAAGTACTGAGAAGTATAAATAAATTCTGAGATTTCAAACAAATAAAAAATATGTTCAAACATAAAAAGGAACCTGAAGAAGAACTTTAAAATTCAAGTTTTCAATGATTCTAACGTAATTTATTGGTAGTATAGTTTTCATGATATAATTTGTTTTCTAGCCAAATGATATCTCAAGAAGGAATAGTTTATTTTTTAAGAAAACTTTTCATTGCTGTTAACAATACACAGCTATTAGTAAAAGACATTGGTGTATAGAAATTTCTTGAAAACATTTTAACATTATTTGTGCTTTAAAAGTGTTCCTAATAGTAGGAACCAAATAATTTTTAATATTTCAGGCACGATAGTAGAAATAGGAATCTTAAACTCAGAGAAATATCTTCAGGGGTAATATAGTTTCCTCATTACTATACTTCAAAGTTTCTGATTCTGAGTCTGTTCAGTCGCAGTTCAATACTGCAACTGATGTATTTTTCATTACGGCTCGAAGTTTTCAAACCTTACGTATAACAGTGATTGCGATGAAATCAAAAAATGAAATGAGTTATTCTATTGCCGATTAGTATATTCCCAGATGGTAATAATGTTCCTGTTTATATACAATTGAAGCCAAAAGTTCATAAAGTCATACAAATGCTTTGGAATTTTGTCGAATATTTCTTATTTCATCTCTTTCATTGTCTTTAATTCTTATGAATGTTTAGCTTTATTAATAAACAATCTCAGAAATAACGAAGTAATGTTTAGAAATCAGGTTATTGGATTTACAATTACAATTTAAAATTTTTATTTTGATGATCCATATTATTTTAGTATAATCTTTTATTTATTTTATTATGTTAAGATCTTAAAAAACGAGGTAAAAAAGAAGTTACTCCTTTTAGGAAGAATGGAAAACTAAAAACTAATATTCTGAATTTTTATTATTTCAGTTTTTTATTAAAAGAGAGAAGTACTGCATTTACATCTCTTTGTTTTTCAACAAGCAATATACTCATTTTAAGAACAAAATAACTAATATTTTACGTTACTTCTAAACTATTTTCCTTTATTACTTTAGCTCTTAGACACATACAGCATAGGGTTATTACAAGCCATACGTTGAACCTTACATAAACTTGCTTTTTTATTTTAATAATAATTGGTCAGCAGAATTAGTAAATACTTTGGCTGTTAATTCATTATAATTATTAGTAGCTTATGTGAATAGTAAAAATAAACACACAGAAAAAAGTCCAAAATTTCAAATAGTCTTTTAAAAAGTGAAACTGTAAGATCGAATGTTTTGACGTTATTAATGGAAGACTAGATAAGATTTGATTTAATTTATTTAATTATGGCAAAGCACTCGAGGGATTTTTGCCTGACTATTTAAGGAAAGTTGCATGTAACTTTGGGTTAGTGTTTTGTATACGGTGATTTGTTTTTTCTCTGGTTTTAAATGATCACCTCAGTTTTATGTATGACTTACTAAGAAGCTAAATTTTAAAATGCAAAGTATACAAGTTGTGAATTCCTTATCCTTTTCTCTAAACACTTATAAAACAAAATTACTATTGGATTTTATTTCATTGTTCTATTTCAAATTTCTGTTTTCGTATAAAGAACTCAACGCATATTAAAGTGAAGGTTAATTTGGAGGAACCCAATAACAAAAAACGTAAAACGTTATAAGGAATTTTATGAAAATAATATGCATGAATTAATAAATATTTAAAAAGACCAATAATAAAACAGCATTAGTAGATTAACATATTATCTATGTGCCCACACCCTGACTGAACATTCGTACTTAGTATAGTTGCATAGTTTATTTTATTTATTTTTTTTTAATTTTAACTTAACCATTGGAACACTGAACATAGGATTCTTCTACTGTTGTGCCAAATTGCTGAAAAAGTATCCAAATGTCTTCAGCAATTTCGTCAGATTTATCCATTACTGAGTGAAAGCGCTGAAGAAGTATTCAAATACACTCACAGTGATCTGTATTTTTACGCAGGTGGTCCAAATTAACATTAAAAATACAATTCTATTCCAAAACATTGTGCGATTGATTTGTAAACTGACAAAAATTATCCTTGTGGCCTGTGGCTCAGCGTTATATTGCTACCAAACGGCAGCTACAGAAAGCAGGAACGATGCAGAAGTGGTCGCATGCGCCACGTTAAAGTAGTAACCTGTGATGCGTAGTTTGAATTGTGAAGAAGGTAAATCAATTAAAATTTATCTCAAGATGAAAGCACGTTACAGTGATACGTATGTGTCCCCAGCAACGAGTGTATGAGTTGTGTAGGAATTTTAAAACCGGCTTCTCTTCTTTGGAGAAACGCATCCGATCAGAAAGATACGCTCACTCTCTTTTGGCACTCAAATGGGATAAATCTGGAATATAACATGAAAAGGGAGTAACAGTGCCATCTTATACAGATTTTCTCCCAGATCACCTTAGGCTTGTAATAAAAAATAAATGACAGACTTCTAGTGTGTTGTTAATGCATGACGATACTGGACATCATACTTCAGGTTTGACAATTGCAACAATCCAGGACATGCTTTCTGAATATTTCGCGCATGCCTTCAATGAATTTAACGACTAAATGTGTTCTGACGACTAAGAGGCGATGGGAGATTAGCATATCCGAAGTGATGAAAACCGTGGTGCACGATTGGTTCCAGCAACGAAATTCTTCTGATGAGGTATCCATGCACTTTGAAAGTGCTGGAATATTTGCACTAAACGTTATGGGATACATGTACGTATAGTTTTTCTGCATTTCCTCATTTGCCTTAGAATAAACAATTAAGGTTTTTCATTTGACTCCCTCTAGTATTTATCGCATAAACTCCTTCTAACTTAACGTAGAATCAGGAGTTTTGATAATATTGCGATAAGAACTCATAGTTCTGATACTGAAATTATTTATTCTTATTTTAAATGAAAAATTAATCTTCCCTTTACGTTTCTGTGTTCTTCTATAAAATGCTAGTTAAATTTGCATTTTTCATTTCTTTTTTGTATTCATAAGATCTGATAAATTCTCGTACAAAATAACTGTTGTGGTAATAAAGAAAACAATTATTTTTTTCCTTGAAAAATAATGTTTCTCTGAAAATCGGACGAAGGTCCTAAAATTATCGGTTACAACAAATGCTGGGAGAAGATTCTAAAATTGTTTGCGTTCCACATCATTTAAAGAACAACCGAGGGAGAGATGACCCTAGTCGACCAATCCAATACACTGTTATGGTGAGGGAACATTTTGAGAAAAAAGAATGAATCATTGGGAATTTAATCTTGATCTTTAGGTTACTATTGCACCATAAGAGCACAAATTTTATTAAAAAACTAGCCGCTGCGCGGCCAGCCTTCGTCTGGCTTTTAAGTGTATCGGAAAAATGCCTAAAGAGAACACCAAACATTAAATTTGAAAACTGCACAGAATTTTACTCTGCATAACAATTTTATCGAAAAAGAAACAAAGAACAACGTTAAAAAAATTCAGTTAAAAATGCATTACATATAAAAAGCATACAATGAAATAAGCAATATCCCTTAATACAAATATTAATCATCCTAATAAATAAATTAACCAACTTCCCTTTGCAAAATCTTAAGAACTCAAATGGTATAAACAGATTAAGAACTTAAACAGATTAAAAAATATCATGCAAAACTTTTTATAATTAAAGTTATATATAATTAAAACATAATATTACAATGAAATAAACAATATCCCTTGTAAAATGTTAATTATACTAATAAAGTAATTAAACAATTTACCGTTGCAAAAAGAAACAACTTTTTAATTTCTAAAACTTTTCAGTCTCTTAAAAACAGTAACATAAGAATTACGATTAAAGATTGTTGCCAATCCGAAATTTTTAAAAGAATGAAACTATTCAAAATGATGCAATTTCATCAAAAATCTATCAACAACAATAAGAAAGGAAAATTGATGCCAAACTACATTTTAAAATATCTGAGATGTGAGAAGTGTATTCGGAAGCTTCATTTAAAAAATTAAAAAAAAGTCCCGTGTCCAAAAATCAAAGGAAAATAAACAGCACATTTTTTAAAATAAGTTTTTTTTTTTAAATTCCGCCGAAAAGGTGTTAAGCTCACCTTCCTAAATAAATTCGTATTTAATCGATTTATTGAAATACGAATTTTAAGTTCGTAAAATAGCTAAGTGTCTACGCTTCACGACGATGTAAAAATGAAATGTATAGAGTGAAATCTCGCTTTACTGTAGCCCATTATGTCTCAAAATGACGCCATTTGGTCACAAAACATAAAATAAAAAATATTCTAATTCGAATTTCGAAAAAATCGCTTCGAGGTGCACTGGCTCTTATGTATCAAATTTCGTGGCCCTGGGTCTATTAGCTTACTCGCAACACGAACGAAAGACACACACACACACACTCACACACACACGCACGCACGCACGCACGCACGCACGCGCACGCGCACACAGACTCTTTGTTTTATTATATGTAGAGATAGTCCGTAAGTTATTAAAAGAAAACTTATATACCTTTCTTCCTCTCAGATGTCTCATAATCTTAACAAAATGAAACTTCAAACGTAATTCCATATCACAGTCAGAAAATGTAAAACAAATCACTGATTACATAAATATACGGGCATGTTTTAAAAATATATCACATGCTTCAAAACTTGTAAATTTAATTTTAATTTTATACGAACTTAAAATGATTATTATCAGACTTCGGATGAATCGTTTCATAATTCTCTTCTGAAATTTAGTTATTCTAAAAGTAAATTTCAAAGTGTCTTAACGTGTCTGGTATTCTCATATCATAAATAAAAATATTCGTTCTGGAAAATTCTTCAAATTATGCTTCAAGCGCCTCTTATTTTATTCATAAAAATAAAACCGTAGGTAACTGAAAGTCTGCTTCGTGCTTCTGCTAACAAGATTAATATAGATACATGTGTAAAATTTTTTATTTATGATCTGAAGCATGAACCATACAAATCAAAACTGATGTCATCATCTATTACAGGTATTTTAAAATAAATATGATGAGCTTATAAAAATTAATATTTGGGGCAATGGTTTTAAATAACGCGTTCCTTTAGATTTTGATACTTGGAGAAAAATTATTTTCTTTATGCTTGATGTTAAAAGTAAAATTCAAAGATTGATGTAGAATTTGGAATTGAAATTTACAAACTTAAAGCCGAAATCTGGCTAAACTATTCAGCAGTGGAATTAATTTAGAGTGTTAGTTAGTTAGATTGTGTTAGTGTCACGCATTCAATCAGAATCGTGTTTCAGGTATTCGTTTCTTCATCCGAGACAAGAGGGTAAATGCGAGGCCTTACATACAATGCAAGTTAACTATATATATATATATATATATAGGCTAAAAATTTGAATAATTTTTTTAACCAGTCCTGCACTATAGCCGCACGATTGTAGTAGAATAGTTTTTTTCAATTATTGTTTCAAATTGGTTTTCAGTTTTTAGCTATTTAAAGCTCAAATTTACTTATTGAAATCTCTAAGTACAGTTTTTCGTTTTCTTGATAGTAAAAGTTCAGTTTAACATAATCGGGGATCTCCCAATTTTTTAGTTTGTTTAAATGACTATTGGTTTTGCTCTTTATTTATACTTGATTTTGAATTTCGGATTAACGCATATGCTTTAGAACAATCAGTTTTGGTTTTAAATTTCAATGTACATTATGTAAAGTTCTATGGTATTTTAATTGTCATTTTGGCACTATGTAATGTTTTATTCTTTTTTTCCAGTGTTTCGAAAAGTTGTAAGGAAAATTCTGGTAGAATTGAGATTCGAGTTTTCGGTTTTATATGAATTTTAAAGTCTTTAATAAATTTTGATGAAATCGTTTTACGGTTTTTGATCTCAAATGGACCAGGAAAACGAAACATATTAATCTACTTTTATGAATCTTTAATTCAATTTTCCCTGATGAGCTCTGAATCTGAGTGAGAGAATCAAGAGTGACAAAGGAGATTAATTTTTATTTGTATAATTTTGTATATTTTGTCCTTCGCATTTTTATTTTTCGAGATTGTTCTACTATGAATTCTGTCTTTAATTGGATTAGTTTGATATTGTCTTAAACCTCTTATACACGGTTGCAATTATTATATTATAGAGGAATTTTCTTGCTTTTATTCCAATTTACTAATTAATTTAGATGCTTTAATTTTATATATATATATACTTTTATATTCAATAAACATAACTGCATTAAATCATAATACAACTTTCATAGCAAAGTTTAATCCTAACCATTTTTTTCCCAATGGCGGGCACTAGCCGTTATAGACCTCGGCCACTACTATGGTCGGAAACGTGGTTATTTTATTATGGAAGCACCAAATAGGTGGGCCAGAATTGCTTTCTATGAAGGGACAGACAGTGCACATCTATGTCTTCTCCGGGATTTGAAACCGGGTCCTTTGTTCCGACAGTCAGAATCACTAACCACTTTCCCGTGGGCGGCAATTCTAACCACTATACTGAAAAAAAAATAAGAATAAAATGTTCATAGTTTTAAAAAGAAAAAAGGAATAAAATATGTATTTTTGATCATTCAGTTAACATAATTAACTCTGTAAAGTATAAATAATAATGTAACTAATACAGAAAAGGATTTGCTCGAATTTTAAACTCTTTCTTTCACAATTTAATTTCTTTTTTATTTTATCAGAACAAACTCATTCATAATTATTTCAGAACAGAATTGATTACTTAATTCATACGCTATTGATAGAATATAACAAGTTTTATTGTCTTTGCTGGAGAAACGCGCTTTTTAATCTCTTTTGCCAATAGCTTAAACCAGTGTTTTTCACGTGAGAATACTTTTATAAATCAGAGTATTCCGCGGACGTGAATTATTCTTGCCTCCTTCGAACGTAAGGTTACTATTAGTGTATTCATATCTTTTGAATACAGTTCGTTAAAGTTCATTTAATTTTATACTAATATTAAGTAATTAGTAAGCTGGTAGAAGAATTAATTACGTTTTTAATTATTCAAGAATATTAGAGTCTGGATAATCTTTATTTTGTTAATTACAAATTAAATAAATTTTGACGCCCGAGTCAATGAGCTAAATCAACATTCCTGTTCTTGCACAGTTATTCTATGCATGTACTATGATCGTAGGCTTAAATTTGAGACCAGGACATTTATTAAGTCGATTTTGGTTCTTCGTTTTTATTTTAGTTAGTAATAAAAACTCTTTCTCACACAGATAAATAGATATAAAGTGGATTATAATGTTTAAAGTACAATTGTACAGTCAACAATATTCTGTTTTCACTGGTAATGAGCTCAGCGGCGCCAGATGTACAGCGAACCAGTTCTGAGAAGCGCCATAGTCATACAGCTTTAAATGCTACTTTTGTAACTAACAAGGGAACTACTCGTCATCTCCGATTTCGCTCAAATTTATAGGGCATGCAGGGCTTGGCTAGAAATAAAAGTACCGAAGTGGGAACTCCAGATGGCCAAAGCGTTTAGAAAATAAAAATTTTGACGCTGCTCTCGCACCAAGCAGCAGTTGGCGCGGCGGTAAGAGCTCGGAGTAGTAAGGCCATGATCGTGGGTTCGACTCCGCTTGTGGAGACTTTTTTTTTTCTTTTTCTCAATTTTTATATTATTCTTTTTCCAATTAAGCAAAAAGGTGAATATTTTATTTTATTTATTTATTTATACTCAAGAGGCATAGAAAAGGTAAAACTTTCGGACATTTCAACATGGGGTTGTAATTAAAGAGCATGCGAAAAGACTTTGCGTGTGAAAATTCGAAACTTTATATGTCGGCATTCGACGATTACATGTGTCGGGATGATATTTGTTCTCTTGGACGTACGTCAAGAGATTTAACTTGTTTTAACGTGTACCAGACAACAAATTTCTTCTGCTGGTTGACTCGTGGGAAGGACAAACAAATCCGCAATTATACGATGAACCCTTCCAAGATGAAGAAGGATTGCCAACATGTAGCATCAAAGTAATTCCCCCTAAATGTACACCACTGATGAAACCCTGCGATGTATATTTTTATCATCAGGTGAAAAACTTTATTAAAAAATTAGAAAATAGTTCTTATCTCATCGAGCAAGAAAAATAAATAACTTCCTGAGAAGACTGCATAAAATACATTCGATTGTTCATCATCAGTTATCCGCCCCAATATTCGGTAACATGTTACGTTACGCGTGGTTCGCTTCTAAACTTTGCGATGAGAGAGAATGCTTTATGAATGTCAATCAAGTATGTTTTTCTATGAAGACGTTGAAACAACGATGCTTTTGTGGAAATGCGGCTTTATAACGTGTGCTAGATGCAGAAATAATTATTGTTTCTTCTGTTTCTACCATAAATATCATCCCGACACATATAATCATCGAATGTCGACAAATAACGTTTTGAGTTTTCATATACAAAGTCTTTTCGTATATTCTTTAATTACGATCCAGTGTTGAAAAGTCCGAAATTTTTGCCTTTTTTATGTCTTTTGAGTATAAATAAATAAAAAAAGTAAAATATCCACCGCTTTGCTTACTTGGAAAAAGAATAATATAAAAATTGAGAAAAAGGAAATTAAAAGTCTCCACACGGGGAGTCGAACCCACGATCATTGCATTCCTACTCCGAACTTTTTCCGCCCCGCGAACCGCTGCTTGACAGACGCCCTAATGTAAATAAATGGCTTATACGGTGCGAGAGCAGCATCAAAATTTTATTTTCTAAACGCTTGGCCATCTGGAGTTCCCACTTCGGATACTTTCATTTCTAGCCAAGCCCTGCATGCCCTATAAATTTGAACGAAATCGGTGATGATGAGTAAGGAATGCCCCCTTGTAAGACTATAGTGGGAAGTCCACACACAAGGTACGTGATAATTCATTTCCTAAAATGCCGGTCTTGGAAGAAAAAGTGATAGACGATATGTGTAATTTCCATTCTCTGAGATTCTTGGATAAAGTGGGGTGGTATATGCAGTTAACTCGAATTTTTTTTTAAATCTAGGAGGACTACAAGCATAGACTTCGAGGAAGATTTGTGGTCCACGGATCACAGATTGACGCTGGTTTAGACTTTTTAATTATTTTATTACTCATTTAGTTTAGAGTGATGTAAAAGAGTTTTCTTTCCATGATATTAAGCTTTTCCTAGATACTATTCCATGCACATACAGACTGCGTTTATGCTACATGTGAGAAAATAAGTATTTAAACACCATTTTCGAAATGTTTTAGATAATGAAGTAGAAGCCAATCGTAGCCATCAATGGAATTGTTATGGAGTGAATGTCAATACGTGTGCAGTGATTTTTTTCAGTCAGACTGTTAAACTGCGATGTTTATTATGACTTGTAACATATTCCTCTACAAGTTATCTATAGTCGTATGATGGAGAACGCTTTGGGAGGAGCTCTTTTTTTATCATATTTTTGAACATACGTCTGAGGGAGGGATCTGAAAATCTTAGTGAAATATTCCATTCACGCAAACATTATTTTGCGTGAATGGAATATTTTGCATTTTGTCTGATTAGTCATTCTAACACTGAAATTATTAACCATTTAATGTTAATTGAATTAACCTACATGCCTGAATTTTATTTAAGATATGCTTTATTGATAGGAATATGACTGAGACGCTATTTTAGTTAGCAGATCCACTCTAATTAAAATATAAAAAAGTACGAAAAAGTAGAATTATAAATCATTCAACTAATATTCCGCTATGGTATCGAAATCTGACTAAAAACGGCATAATTATTTTTTCTTTCTTTCCTTCTTTTTGGTATGTGTGGGTTAAAACTTGACATTATCTTGACATTGTTTTTTTTTATTCTAATAAACTATTAATAATGTTTAGAAAAATTTGGTAGTTTCTTTTTAAATTTGAATCAACTATTTACCTAAGAATATAATAACTCGATGAAACAATTAGCCGCTGCATGATATACAAATCTAATCGTTGATCGTAGGAATAATTTTATAACAATATTCAATGTAAAACTTTAAGTAGCACGTGTTCTTAAAAATGCTGCTTTTTTAATTATGAAATGCGTTACTTCCACAGCTCATGCAGTCAAAGTAACATTTGACCATAAAGTATGACTTTGTAGCTATAAACTTGATTTTAAAGGGCAAGACTCAAAAATAATTAGATATATCAAGTCTCAGATATGCATTTAGAAAGACTATTTCGGCCAGATTGGGAAGACACTGACAAGTAGTAATGGAAAGAAGTTGCTTTCATTTCCATTTTCAAATGTGTAGAACTTTTCTAATAAAATAAAAGAGGAGTCTCATTTTATGACATTGGAAATCTCCCCCCCCCCCGGAGATCGGGGAGGGAATATCTTTGTATTTTTATTTCAAAGATTGATTTTGTTTTTGTAAGAAATTCACTCAAGAAATGTGAATGATTTTTCCTGAAATAAACCTTTCAGTAAAGGAACTCAAGACTAAAGGTAAATACTTGTAGCGGGCATGCGTTGTAAATTTCTTATGTATGTATACAAATATTCGCAGCGGCATGTCTCGATACTTTGAAAGAATATCATTAGTGATATGCAATTTGTGGCAATGTTTTGTTGTTCTAGAGTTTCATTACTAAAGAAACATCAATTAACATTGCATGTCCACAGATGAAGAGGAAAAGTAATTTTAAACAGGAAGCCATACCAGGTGAAATCTGCATCTGCCTCGTACTGTGTGAACATCTTAATGAAGCATGGCGCTTTTTAAATTTTATCAGTAATAATGTTAGATGTTAGTAGTGGATGTTTCTATATCTTAGACGAAAATTTAGAATACTTCATACATCTTATTCGCCTCTGTATGGGAATATAATAGAAAATATTTATTTTTAATGCTAAATGTTTCATCTCTTTCATTTAATATTATATTCTTCCTTTAAGCGGAATACATTATTGCTCTGTAAAACGTGCGACCATTCAGAAGCAATTTTGTATAACAAAAATTTTTATTTCTTTTTTAGCTTTGTAAACCGAAATGCAATAAACACATTGATTTCAAATGCATGAATTGTTTTTGTACGTAATATATACACAGTATGTCTTTCCCGAGTATACTGTATATATATAACATACGAAAACTAATAACTAAGAGTTTTATGTTAAAATGTCTGATACACAAGAATACTAGAAATCAGTCACTGATTAAGAAAGAAAAGTGTTTAGACTACACGTTTAACTTTCTTCCTTACGATAACTACTTTCCTTACGTTTAACTTACGTTTACTACTTTACGTTTAACTGCTTTCCTTACGATTAATTAATTATTAAGCGTAGTTATCAGATTTCCATCTGGCCTTTTTCTAAATATAAGGAAATGTATGCTGATCGGATAAAATTTTCCTTACTTTTATTTTAAGGACTGTAGAGTCATTAGGTTATTTTAAATTAGAAGATGTGAAAAATCAGCGATGCCCTCACCGGGACTCGAACCCTGGACCTCTCGAACGCGCGTCGAGTTTGCTTCCAATTAAACCACGAAGGCCCGAGGAAAGGAAGTAGAAAATGCCGTGTAAGACTGCTACTGCTAATAAGAAAATCAGAAAACGTTAACCGGATCACATAATTCTTTTGTTCAGAGCTCCCACAGAAATATGGCATTATCTTGAGAATGATGGTAAACTGTTGATAATGCAATTTTTCTACCAAGCAGTTTAAACATAGACAGGAAAATAAGTACATACTCGCATACGCATTGCTATAGAAATTTTACATCAACTGATCTGCTAGATAATATATATGTCCTTATTTGTCGACTGGAACACTTCGTGCATAAAATATATTTCCTACACTAATCATGATTTATTAATTCAATAAGAGGAACTACATTTTTAATAATAGCAGAATGTACATGTTTCTCTCAGTTTAATGCACAAATATTTTAGAATATCAATCTTAGTTCATTTCAAGAAGAAATTAAAATGGTAATGCATATAAATGCTACCTAAATTAAATTTCAATATTGATCAACTTGCATATGTATACTTCTCATTTAGATTTTCATAAAAGAAGCGTAACAATGGCAAGAAATTCGCTTTTAGAATAAATGCAAAACCATAAGTAAAACTTCTTTTCAGCAACAATTTAAGATTCCTTTCTCTACTTACCTTTTTTTCATTACCACAGTTGAGAAAGAGAAGTTAGTAGCAGCTGATTCTTCCAACCGGCGAAGGCTTTGAGCAATTAATTTTTTGCTCTTTCTGACGAGCATTTGATTAGTTCTGTCTGTTTTTGAAAACGGTGAAAAGACTTAAACAAGGCAACTTTACACTACTTGCATTTTTAACACTGTAAAATTGCTTTAGGCCCCTAAAACCAAAGAAATTAAGAAACACGTCATTCATTTCAGTATGAGGAATGTTTGAAACAAATTTACATAGTAGGTAACTGTGAAATGTTTTAGACAGAGATAAATAATACTTGCTAAAGGCAATTATTTGTTAGATATGTAAATTTGAACAACTTTATGTCCGGAGACGATAATTTGAGGTGATGACTGCAATTTATCTATTGTAGAATATTGAATGAAAGGAAGGTGGAGCTAACGCAGAGCATTATCGCGCTATGATTTTAAAGTGAAGTTAAATCCCGAACAACGCTCTGAAGGTCTACAGTTAGCACACAGAACGTAACCCGAAGTCTACAGTCTACAGTTAGCAAATTCGCTCAGAGTCTACAGTTAGCATATGGAAATGAAACTCTACCTTGTGCCACCGTATTCATATGGTTTACAGAATTTCACAGAAGTTGAAATTTTCTTCTGTATGAACAACATACAGGAAGGCATTCTTCAGTTATAGTTCCAGAAAATGTATCGACCAATCAAAAAACACTCATCTATGATAATCGCTGTATGTACCAAATAATATAGAATGAATTTCACACTGGAAACGCAGACATACAGAAAAGTACATATACGTTTACCTGACAACAACATGAAGGTATGAAATCTTTGTAATTTAAATAAAAATATTTGACTAGTTTTCTTGCAGAAAAATTCAAAATTATTATAAAGAATAAATCTCACATAACAATAGTATTAAATTATATCTTATCAAAAAGAATTATGAGTTAGTACATTGGGAAATAATTAATCTAAATGCCTGAAAGAAGACTATGGCAAGTTTTGTAAATCGCAATTTAACGATAATATAGTGAATGCAGAAAGCTGTAGGGGGAATAGTTCGAGAAATGAGAATAATTCCAAAACCGAACAAAGTCCAGGGAGAAAACAACAAAAAGCTGAGCAAAACATAATAGATGTTTTAAGGAAATATGTAAGTAATGTAACCCTCTAATACAAAGCGAAAAAAGTACTTGTAAAGCTCCAGAACGGTAAATATACAGAAAATGCAACAGAAAGCTCATAAAAGTACTAAAAAGGGAAATATGAAATTACTTTTGCAATTTCACACACTTCAATCCTAAGACGGGGTGGGAGCGGAATCTTCGTTGCATATTACATGATACAGCGCTTACAGTTTATCATTATGAAATGGCACTTTAACCTAAAACCAAACTGGAGTTTGACACAATGAAATGTATTTCCTGGAAAGGAATTATTTTTCTGCGTCCTTTCTTTATATATACAAGACAAAGGTTCAGCTTAAATACTTCTCTGTTTCTCATCGCTCTCTTGTCATACCTCTACATTTCTGCTCATATTTGTCCTGCACAGTATTCAATGTTAAAAACAGAACATTCGAAACCCACTGAGCAATTGCATCGATTCTATATTTTTCATTTATTTCGCTGAGATGCGGAATGGCTCACCTCATATAGTTCATCATACTACAAATTATACAGTGGGCCACACTCCAATGTTGCATTAATAATAAATTAAGAGAAGCAATTCCAAATTACCGTCAGCTTTACAAACGAATTAACATATTAAGTGTTACAGAAGAATTAAAAGAGAAACTTAGAAACTTCTGTCTTTGCAGGAAATGAAAAATGCGCACATATCCAAATATCAGAGCTCAAGAAAGTGAGTGATATTTAACGCTATTTCTTAAGTATAAAATAAGGTAAGCAGTAAAAGAATATTATAAATTTTTCATAGTGCGTTCAGAGTCGTTATTGAATTAATAGTTACCAGAATATTTATTTACAATTTTTTTTTCATACTAACTTGCAAAAGTCAGTTGTCGGAAGCTAAATATTAAAGTATTCTTGAATTACGCTTTTTGAAACTGATAATCGAAATACTGTGTGAGTTAGCTATAAGCTTAAGATAGTTTAAATGAAGATGTTTCCTCTTTTGAACAAACATGAAGTTGCAAAGGTTGCTAGGGTTTGAAACCGTTAACTATTCTCCGTATCGCCCTGATCGGCAAAGCGACTAGTGTTCTGGCTATTGTATTGTTGACCTGGGTTTCGAATCTAGGAGGTGGTATAGATGCTTGCAAGTGTACGGTATCTGTGTTTCATGAGGCCATTCAAAACTCACGGAGAGCCGAAAGTCTTATCGTGTGGTATGATGGTTAGGGAAAATGGGGTTAGAGATGAATTTTTTAATCCGTTCCAAATTCGGATTATTAACTCACTAAAATTATATTTTACATTTTTTGGTTGCAATAATAATTTTTATTGTAATAGGTTTAGCATACTCATTTATCAGAAATAAGTCTTTAAAAACCTTTTCAGAATTATAAACAATTCCAGTCCGTTGCCGTCTACAAGCGCTCTAAAATTTTATTTACAGTGTGGTGTATGTTTCCTTATGCATATTTTTATTTCCTATTGCTGCCATTTTTATGCCTTTAACCAACGTGTTTAAACGGTGATGTTGGCGCCATTTAATGCTTGGGGATTATTTCTTTTATAGAAATGTCTAGCTGAATGACATCGCACTGCTCATAGCTGAACTTATACTTTCTGTCACGGTTCATTTATAAAGACTCTGCCTTAGCGTAAAGGTTATTTTAAACTATTCGCGTGATAGCTGATTACTAGAAGAATTCAGTAAATCTACAATTAAGAATATAATGAAAGGCATGCCGTAGTTATTGACTTTTATTCAAGAAAGTTGAACGTCAAAAGCAAAAAACGGAAAGAGAGTATATTAAATTTTTAAACAGTCTTATTCTAGCTGTAAGTTTAAGAGTTCAGATTTTACGTAAATAACTGGCAGCACTTAAGCCATTAAAAGAAAGCTGTTCACATAATCATCACAAAAGCTTAAAAACCTGGATTCAACAAGAGAAATATTGGCACATTAAAGCAAGCTATGAAACATTTATATCATAAAGGTGACACGACTAAAGTGTTTAATTTTATTTTCATCGCTATATTTAAATCCTCTAAATATTATAATATAGCGCACAGCACATATATCTTCATTTCAACAAAGACAGAAAAAGGCCTTATAATGACTAAAACGATTTTACTACAAACATTACACAAAATGGGCGCCTGTTTATATGATTTGAAATTTAGAACAAAAAGTAATAAAATCTGACGTTAAATTTGAGAGGAACAAGTCAATTCATTGAAACCAATGACATGAAAGTTACCAGCCGGCTCCCTATTCATTTTTTCTTTCCGAGAAGATAAAAGATGCTATTATGACAATAATGCCGTTGATTATTTAAAATACAACTACTACATAGGATTGGATAAAAACTTTTAAAATAATTGTTCGGAATTATACGGCTAAACATTTGCCACCAAGAGCAAACTACTTTATGTTAATATGCATGAGACAGAGATCGGTGTTCTAATTAAAAACTGTAATAAAAGGAATATAAATCGTGGAAAAGAGATGATGGATGAAAGAGGTTTAAACTATTAAAATTACAATAAAAAGACACACGTTTAATAAATCAATGTAGAATTGTTTATATACTAGAGTATTTAGAAAATGTTCGCATTATTCATAAAATTTATAAGTACCATCCTAACCAGGCCTGTCAATACCAATAACCAGGTCCTTTCTAACCAGGCCTTCAAATAACTTTCTTAATATGAAACTTTATTAAATCAACTAAACTAAAGGCAAAAAAGGCAGTTTGAAAATAAATGTATTTATTATAATATAAGAAATAAAACTAAATCCATAATTTGTGAAGGATATTCCTTTAGTTTAATTAAGGTATAATTAAGAATTTTGTCTATTAATTTCAAAATTCCTAATTTATGGAAAGAATTAACTTATTTTTGTGTCGCACGTTAAACGACTGAGCAGAAAGAACAAGGTTTCTAAGCAATACCTGGTGTAACATTATCTGTATATTGATACAATCTCAGAATGCGCTTGTCTTCATGTTTTCTAAAGATATTTGTTTTACGTCTTTTGAATCATCGCTTACGAAAGCCTTTTTTTTAGATGCATTAAAAAATAGCAGTTTCTGCAAATAACCAGGGACCACTGAGAAATTGAAAGTAAAAACTGCTAATATCAGGTTTTGCTAACAACTGACTAATCACAAGTTTTTCACTTTTATGCTACTCAACTAAAGAAATGTACCAAGTAAGAAGGGAAGAAAAATTCGAAAGGAAACATGAAAACTAGAAAATGCACAAGCGTAAGGAAGGTGGAGGGAGAATATTTTAAACTAGTAATCTGATCACTTTGTGCTACTTTAGTTACTGTAATTACTAAGTTAGACTTCATTTTATAACTTAGAAACAAGAGTTTTGCAAAATTAAATATTATGCTTATCTCCGAAGTGGATAAATACTCTTAAAAACAAAGCATTATTATTATGACCTAGTTACTTTTATGCATTTTTGTATAAAACAATTATTCTGATTTTAATTTCAGTAAGGATAACTATTTGTAAAAACAGCTATAGAAAGAGTAAATAACAAAGTGAAATAACTGTGCTTTAAAGATTTAAAGCTATAGTAAACACTGTTATTTTACTCTATGAAGGAATTTTATTCCT
>KK120144.1:226364-353871 GCA_000611955.2 Stegodyphus mimosarum
TTGTTTTATTCTTATATATTGGTAAATTGTGCATTTTTTGCTTTAAAAGTAGTTGAATTATGTTGATCTTATGCTCCGGTTCAGTGGCGGCTCGTAATAAGCACTGTGGAACTGCAGCAACCCCTGTTTCCACTTATTATTATTTTTAATATTTAATGTAATGAGCCCTTTTTTCTTTAATTCTTTCTTTATACTTCTACAATATATAATTCTTAAACTTAATGTCAGTAGCCATCCTCCAGTTTATGAAAAAGATACGAAAGTTTTTGTATGGAACTGGGCTTCACAAGGCACAGAAAGCAGCACTCGAGCCAGGGAGATAAATCAGCACTGTCGCTCTTGCAGTGCCGAAATTCTGGAAACGTGATTATTTCTTACTCCGCGCGTGTGGTATTTGGCTGTTCTGCGCATGCGCTCTTAGGAAGCAGCGTACGAGGCTGAAAGGGAGAGAGCACTGTCGCTTTTTCAGTGCCGAATCTGGAGTATCGTTGGGAGCTGGTTCTTTGTTTTTACTCCGCGTGTGCTGTGTTTAAAAATCATACACCATATTCTTGGTTAGATTATTTTTCAGCTATTCTATTTGATACATTTTTTTCGGTTCTTTTATTTTACAGAAAACTTTAACCATGTCCTTGCATCCTCAAGTAATAAATTCTGTGACTGTAAGTGAACTTCAAGAGCTTTCGTTTTCATACGCTTACAATGCTTTCAATATAGAAAAATTTCCTCAGTTGTCATCCAGAGATCAAGGAGAAAATTATTGATCTCTTCGCGCAAATTAAACAAGAAGAACGGATTTCATTTTTAAATGAATAGGTAAAGCTTGAACTGTAACAATTTAAGTTAAAGTAATTAAGAAATGTTTAATTTTTCTTTTGTAAAATTTCATGGAAGTTTCAAAATAAATTTTCTTTTTATACATGTTTGTTTCCCTTTACACAGGTTTAAAACAAAGGTTAAATTTTTTTTGGAACAGCAACCCCACTGATTTTAGCTACGAGCCGCCACTGCTCCGGTTAACGTTTTTAGACCTTTAGTTCATCTGCATGCAATAGTTGGATAATTATCAGAAATTTAAAAGTTTAAGTGGTGATAAGTCGCCATTTGTTTACATTTGAAACTTTTAGAAAAATAGTAAATTAAGTCAGTTTGTGCACCAACTTCAGTATCTTTTTGCCGAGTAGGATCAAAAGTAAACTTTCAATTTTGTGCACCGAAAACTCTGTCTTCCAGCCCACTGGCCGAATCGCTTGTTTTCTGTAGAAACTCGAATTTTAATTGTAAAAACTGTTTTTTAACTGTTTTAACTGTATTTGGTACCTTATTTCTTTTATGCATTTTACAGTTTTTGATGAAGATGCTTTTTGCTTTTACGATTTTTTCCTCTTCGCGAAGTCAGAACTGAACTGATTGAATGAAAAATATATCTCTAATGAAATACAAGGAAATAGGTTTCAATAAAATGTGTTTATTTAATAGGCTGTACAAGGAAGTCATATGGTGTCCACATTAGATTTTTTATTATTACAAATGTTCTAGATATCATTTCAACCAGCATTTCACATTTGAATTCATTTTATATATTTAAGTAAATCATAACCATACGTCATAAAACATGAAAACGTAGACTAAATTCCTTGAGTAATTAGCAATATTACATTAATTCTATATTCGTTTATGAGATAATTTTAAGCAATTGCTAAATTCAACTGCTAACTCACTTCTAGATGAGTTTACTTGATTACAACTGTAACATTCATTATTTAAACAAAATTTATTTTTAGCTATCATATTTACTAAAATGTATTCAAATGTCAACTCTTTTTAATGATATTACATCAATTACAGTTATTTTAGTTACTGAAATTTATTTTAAATTAAAAGTAGTGTAGTTAAGGAGTTTTTAAAAGTTACTCTTACTATTTTACATTTAAGTGCCTTAACAATTTAATTTTTCTTTCTTTCAGCGAAACGTTATTTTAACTATTACCTATAGATCCAAGCACATGTAATAAAGCAGACAGTCATTGTAATGAAGACTCAGGTGTAATGATGTTGTAGAAACATTGATAGCGTAGAATGTTGATCCATAAGAGCAACTTGGCAGCCGAGGCAGATTCTTTATACTTCTCATCTTTATATTTAAAAAAATATGCTGTGGCCAAAAACAACTTAGGACACTAATCGTGCCTATTTCAAAGTGTTTAAAAGTTTTATAGCTTTACAGTAAGAAGAGAGCAGCAGCGCAGATAGGGCGAACTGTAGAAAACAAATAAGTTGTGTTCAGTATGAGTTCTTAATTCAGAAGGAGTTAGTTTCGGTTTTCAATGCACTTGACTGGATAATTAATATTGCTGTATTATTGGCTGTTTGACGTTTAGTTCCTTTTACATCACCAACGTTATGCAAGAGTCATATGATATAGATTAATCTCGAAATGACGCAGTGCAGGAAAAGTTTACTATTTTTATAATAGAGAAGAAAAATAAACAAATCAAAATTCAGAATAAAGGGGCTATTTGCTAATTTAATTTCTACTAATTTAAATTCTAATTTATATTTATACATTTTTTATCTCATACGCACGTATATATATATATAGATATAGTTGAATTTATGTTTCTTGGAAATGGTATATGAGAAGTTTTCTTATTACATATTATTATGAATTATTGGTTTATATATATGTAACAGACTAATGTTGTTCACTGCCTAGATAAAAGGATGACACTAGCAGACAGACGTAGCCGTAGATTCAATATCTTTTTATCATTGGGTAAAGCTAATTATTAAGGTGCATAATCTGTTTCACGTTATTATGGATGCAATATGCACCCACCCCACATTTTTTATAGCTTAGTACATCTTCAGACAATGGACGATTAAGAGAAGCGAGCGACGTGCATGTTAGCAAGAGTAGAGCATGTGAAAAAGTGCACAGTTGTCCAATATAAAGGGCTTAGTTTAAGTGATTAAAAGTTTCGGGTCTCAAACTGAAATCTTATTCAGTGATTGGATGAAAGATATCTGCACTGCAGACGCAGTTTGTATTGATATATTGTAAATAGTTACTACATATTTTTCACTTTACATATTTTTATCTTACACACGCACACAGCAGTGCATGCACATATATGAAACATTTTGTGTCTTACGCCGGTGGCCAATTCCTTATAGCATAAACATTGTAATATAGCATTTTCAACCTGCAGCCCACCAGTGGCCGAGCGGTAAGGTCATTGAAACTGGTAGTTCGACCAGAATTTGAATCCCAGCGAGCGGGCTGCTGCGTGAAAGCTTTTATAGATTTTTCCATGTATAACGAAAATACGAACCAGTTTCCCTTAAAAAGGCCTACACGAAGTCATCCCTTCCCACAGGCAGATGGGCCTCGAGTTTGCTTTGTCTTAATCAATTAGCCTAGTTTCAACATAAACAGAAAATTTTCCTTATAATTACGTAAGTATTTTCACTAAACGTCTTATGAAAAGGACATGCTTTCATAAATGGACTTAAAATATATGTGACATGCCTATATAACTTAAAATTTAGAAGGGAGAAATTACATTTAATTTAAGAGCTACAAGTCGATTCATCGAAACCAGAGATAAGGATGTTAACAGACGATACCCTGTTTACTTCCGAACCACTCTGAGACTGTACAAAACACTGTTATGACAATAATGCTGTAGGTTATTTAATATACAACAATTGCATAGGACTGAATAAAAATTTAAAAACAATTGTTTGGAATTATATGATTATGCGTTCCTAATAAATGCTACCAAATGCAAACTGCTTCATATCAATCTGCATATAATACTCTTTAAAAACAGTAACGAACAGAATGTAAAAACGAGAAAATATATGTGACATGAAGGGGTTTTAAACTATTAAAATTATGATTAAATTACACGCGTTTAATAAATTGATGAGAAAATTCTGTCTTAAATCTTATTTCGACCTTTTGTGTCATAATAATTATCATCTCTTAATTTCGTTCTGCTGCTAAAAATTTTGTGGAACGTCATGCAGGGAAATGAAGAAAAAGGAATTGTCGGTAGTCTTGCGTCTGTCTAACTTAACTAATATAAAGGGTTAGAAGTGTTCCATCTTCTGCAAGTTGATTCAGATGATAAAAGAATTGCTTCCAAATTAGATCCAACTAATAGTAATTCACTACAGTTTCTTGACACAAAACTATTAATATTGGTTGAGAAAAAAGGGTTTTGAAAAAACCTCTTTGTTGAGGGTCTAAAAATACACCTGAAGTATATTAAATGGTATTTAGAGAGCATGCGGAATAATGCAACAGTAAATTCAAAATTAGCCACTTATTTATATATAAATTAGTGGTTAATTCTAAATGATAAATAATGAGCTTTTGAAGTATTTCAGAAGCATTAATTTATTTTGTGCTATATAAATATAATTCTTTTTTAAATAAGTTATTCTTGCTAGCTATAAACAATGTAGACTCTAAAAGTAATTAAAAACGAACTAAATTATTTTTTTCATGAAATAGCATGTAGAAAATAGAAAAACTAATGCAAATAGAAAGACTCCAGAAGAAGAATACCGACTGTCGTTTTTAACTCATCACGAATTCTCTTTAGCTCGTCGTTTTACCTTGCTTTTTGCCGGATTAGCTTTCGAGCCAAATGAAATACATACAGTATTGCTGACAGCGACTGCAGAATGCGTTTCCATGTGTTTTTCGAAATGGACTTATGAATAGTCTATAACATTCCATATAACTTTTCTGCATTTTGGGTCATTTAGAGCAATATTTATTTACATAAGTATGTGAATACTTATTAGCTTTACACGCGAAGAAACCTCATTAATTTAAATCAATTACTTACATGAAGGAAAAGAATTCATCATAAAATTAGGTGATTAACAGTTAAGAGAAATTTTGCTGTCTTTTACTAGTTAATGAATTATATTTAACGTAATATTATTCGTAAAGGAGAAATTACATCAATAACTAAACAAAAAGTCAATATTTGTTTCAACACATTTAAAAGAGGCAGGCGTTTTTAAGCAACAGATAAATTTAATCATAAAGCGTTCCGCTTAAATGACGCAGGAGCTTGAAAAATACACGACGAGTGACAAGTGCATACAAGCCCCGAGGACATCCGCTTTTATCGAGATTCTATCGCTGCGTTCTGTTTATTCTGACAAGTGCAAAATTCTCGAGAGTTATTAACGCTAGAAAAGAATGTAATTTTTTTTAAATTAAACTGTTCGTATCTAAGCTGAATGTATTTTTTTAAGACGAGGCAGTTAGCCTTAAGCTGGAATACGCACTTTTCTAATAGTACCTTGAAGTAGTTTCTGGTTTTTGTTTATTAGCTTAGCTATTGGCAACACTTGTGTTTAAACTTGAGTGAAACTTGCTAACAACACCATGCCAGAGGCGTGAATTCTTTATATTCTTGCTATAGAATAGAAATGAGTTTTCTTGATTCAGATAGCTTTAATATTTAAAGTTGTCCTAAACTATAAGTCACATATCTTATACAAGAGTATCTTGAACTACATGAATTTTATTTGTTTAAATTATATATTACATATATGTTTTTAAATAATTTAACGATTTATATTTTGCTTATATGTAGTCATTAGATCTTAAAATAAGGATTATAATGTAAGTAATGAGGAATGATCAAATATTTCTTGAAAATGCTTACAAAATCTGTAGGAATAAGTTAAAAAAAAGGTACAAAAAAAGGGTTTATATTTTAATTTAAGAGGGTTCGGAAACGTAATTCGTTTTCTTCTTATCATCTGACTCATAGAACGTAGTTTCACAATTGCAGCAGCGAAATATCATTAAGGACAGTATAACGATGGCGCTCCATCCCATGTCACCACATGTGTTTTGAAAATGCAGTCCAATTAAAGTTTTCTTCCTTGTCCTGCCTTGTGTTGTCTTTCGTCTTCAACAATGTTCCTCTTTGCAAATGCTTTCCCCCTCCAATTTTTGTCATACGTATATCGCTCCAACGCCATTTATGGTTTTTTAATGCGCTGATCAAATTTCACAGGAATAAAGCAGTTGTTGCCATTGGAAAATTTCGATTTTTTTCTCTTTAACCGTGAGAATGAATACGCTGCTAGGGGTTCATATATCGGGGAAATTTTTATAGGAGTAATCTATATATATATAACAAACAAAGCAAGCATACCCTGTATATATATATATAAGGTATGCTTGCTTTTCTTGCTTATATTTATAAGCAAAAAAAAGAACTTTAAAGTTAGTAAATTTCAAAAATTTTTCAAAATGATCAGAACGTCTTTAGTTATCACACTTTTTTATCAAATTTTTACCATAATAGCACTCTTTTGTATTCCAAACTTCACTTCAAACTTCCTATAAGATAATTTCCTTTATTTTCTCTACAACTATATACAAGTAATGAAAAATAAATTAAATAAACATGTGTAAAATTCATCCCATACTCAATTCGGAACAAACCATAAGCAAAAACAGAAAATGAAAAACAAAAAACCAGAAGCACAGAGACAAACTGCATTATAGGCAAAAAAAATGCCAGAACTAAAAATGAAAAGACAAAAAGAAATTTACATATTTTGCTGAATCTTCATCAGGGGGTTGGTGAAATAAAAAAAGTAAATGCATCGGCCTATTTCTGAACAAGCAAAGATGCAAATTAAAGTTTAATACTTAAAATAATCTCAGAAAATTAATCACATTAATCTGTATTTTTATAAGGAAACCCCTACAGGCAGTAGTAAGTGGTGCAAAAAAATTGCAAAATAATAGCATCAAACTTATAAACAAGCTTAAAAAAGCTCATTTTTGTTTTTAATTTTGAGCAAACCGAGTCTAATAGCATGAAATTACAATCAATCCAACAGCTAAAAAATATGATAACCAACGAAAACGAATGAAACCTTACAGGCCGGAGTAAATTTTTTTTCAAAATTATAACATCGAAATCATAAGTAAACAGAAAGGGTTAGAAATCCAATAAAAATTATTTTCTGTTAAGGCGGACTGAGCGCAAAAAACGAAACGTGTAAACAGTAGTAATTCAACATATGCAAAAAGCAGTAACAAATGAAAATTTTCATCCAAAAAACATAAAATAAAAAGAAGAGCCCGTTCTTAAAATCTGTAACAATACAGAAACCGAAATTTCGAAATGAAGAAACATTAATACGACCTGCTCAGTAGCAAATGACAGACGTTAAGCCTAACACGTGATAAGTGATCAATGTTATGCTGCTTTGAAGAATAGAAACATCATGTTTACAATGGCATTAAAAGTAATATTAACATATTTCAATTCAATAATATAAATTGCATCAAATTTAATTTCAAGGAACTTAAGAAAAATATAGAACAGCTTAAAAAACAATTTATTGTTACCACTATTGACAAGCCAACAACAGTTTTAAAGTAATTCGTAAAAAAGTCCGATCAAGAAATTTTTAGCAATGAACTGAATAAAAAAATTACTTACAATAGCTCTAAAAGAAAAGAAACCACATTTTGATTGATTTAAACACACTTTGATTGAATTGATTTAAAGCATTTTTACGAAATACTGAAAATTACCTGTAAACGTCACTATAATAAATTCTCCAGTTTGTACGCACTTTCAAAGTTTCTTAAGAATCCAGTCAAATTCAGATTTATAGCTAATGGGGTAATTAATTATAAAAATGGGATCGATATTAATTTCGCCAAAATTCTCAAAAACGTTTGAATTGATGTCTAGAAACAAACTAATATTCAGTTACATAATAATTGGATTATCAACAATAATTAGGAAGTTATTAAAGCCATTGATAAACAAAAAATTTACAATGTTAACTGCTGCTGTGCTTATGAGAGCTTATACGCCATCTAGACACTTAATGAAACTTACAGTGGTTTCATTGATTTCTATCAACTATTTCCGAGCACTGAACCTTAATTCATTTCAATAAATGCGACTTTTATCTTATACACTTTCTCACAATTTTTTTAAATATCGAATTAAAATCATTCTACAGATTAACGATATTCAGGTACCAACTATTCCATTGCCATCTGTAACATGCTCCGCTTTGTTAATGAATATTATTTTATTAACAATTACCATAAATCAGAACTTTCTTAATTTATCTATGGGTATATAGATGACATTACTGCGATTAATAATTACAGTGAAATTGAAAAACAAGTTATCTATCCTAAATGCCTTAATCGTAATAAAACTAACAAAGATAAAAACGAAGCAGAATATCTTGACCTACAAATTTATAATCTCAACAATGTACTTTATTAAATAAAAGAAGGCTTTTCAATTTCAAAACAATTAAGGTAATTAATTGGAAAGCTAATGTATCCAGATAAACTATTGCTAACACTATTGTTAATGAAATAAAAGGAATAAAATATATTTCTAATAACAGTGGTGAAGTACTAAATAGCTTAGTTTATAAATAAAAACGCTGAAAGATAAAAAATTCCACATAATTTCATCAAGAAACAGCAAGCTGCCAGTCTAAGAATATTTTTTACCACAAAACTGCTGTTTTTCATGATAGGCTACACCTAAACTTTTATGGCGGTATAGTCTGGATGTTCTTAACTCAGTTGAACTAGGAATCCTTGTCAAAATTCTTACAGAAGTTTTAACTTAGATCAGACTATATAATAATTATGTATCTATTTTATTAACAAATAGGCCTACTTCAGTTTCCAGTTCTCAACAATGACCTCATGAGTGAATTCTATACTTTGTAACATTTGACCACTTTTTTGTTTCCTGTCCTTTTCACTCTTTTTTTTTTTTCTCTTTTAGGTTTCCTGTAATTTGTAATGTTTTTGATAAATTTCGCATTTGCATTCTCTAATTTTTCTCACTATTTTGCCCACGGTTTACTACACATTGCTTTATCTTCATATTTTAAATACAAAACTCTTCTTTTCTTTACTGCAATTATTTTTTAACTTCTTCGACTTTAGTTATTTTTTTAATTCAAAATCTATTTTAACTTCTTCGAAATATTTTTAATCTACAACCTGACGAAAATGCAACGAGAGATGTAAATTTCGTTTTCCTTTTCATTTTTTGGTTTGGGCATTTTTATCACCTATCATCCACTTTGCCACTGTGCTTCTAGTATTTGTTTTTGCCTATTGTTTGTTCCGAACTGAATGTGGAATAGATTTTAAATTTATTCCGAATTATTACCACCGCTTATTGTTGCTTTCAGCGCGCAATTGGATTAGATTTCAAACTGATTTTACTTTGTATTTATTCATTTATATATATTGTGAATGAAATATCAATAATTTCAATACTAAGCAAAAAATTTTAGTTTTGATGTCATGCAAATTTTTAGAACTATTTGAAGTTTATATTCACACGTTATTGACATAATTTAGTCCCAAGAACTTATTAAAATGAACGAAGAAAACCGTTACTGTATGAGAAGGCAATTATGTTATTTCGACTTTTACTTCTGTTCGTTTTGAAAATTAAAAAATAGCTGATATTAAATATGCCCAAAGCTCTAAAATATTCGTTCAATAGGTAAACTAATTTAATCTTGTTACTCACTCTAAATTCCCTTAAATTCATATTGTATTAATAGGTAATAACGACTTTATTAAATATACGACTATATTCAAGTATTTATTTAAAACTATACATGTAACGTGAAACTAGAATTTTCAGAATGGAAAAGCTGAAAGATTTAGCATGAAAATGTACATTTCCTGATTCTCCATAACATTCAGCTTCTCCTTTCTATACTCAGAAACTTACAGAAACACATAGATGAAATATGTAAACTTATTACCAAAGCTAAGAAGGTCTGTTCTTTAATTATTTTTAAGAAACCAAAATTTGAATAAGAATAGTCTCTTCGAAATTAATTGTAATGTATTGTCTATGGGTAAACATTCTTCGACGTATTCTTATAGCGTTTTTGTTATAAGAATATAAACTTATATTTATTATTAAAGCCGTAATCATTGAACTTAAATTTATAATTCCTTTTTTTCTAAAAATGATTATGTATTCATGTTTTCCTAGCTTTAAATATTTAATTTTTAATTGGATATTTCTTTCAAGTACATACATAAAGATGTTCAGCCAATTTTCCCACGCAGTTTTAATCTTCATAAATACACCTAATTAACTCATCTCTTACACAATCACTTCGTCTTGTTGAAATCTCAGTGCATGACAATAGACTATCACTCCGAAATAGTATTGTGTGAATCGATTTCTTTATCTTAGTTATATGCGTTAACTAAATAACGTAAATAGCTAATTGCGTTAATTTTAATAATTTCTTTCTTGTATTTCCGTACATTTCATTCTAATCTTTCTCTTCTAAGCCCATCTTAGAGAAAAATTAAATATTCGAACTTATTTCCGTTTCCAGATAGGACGAATGACTTAATAATTGCTTTTAATGGGAGATTTCTAAACTTCTTTAAGGAAATATTTTCATTTTGAAATTTAAGTTAAAAAAGAAATGAATAGGTCTTGCAGAAATAATTAGATTAAAACACTTTAATAATTCGAATCTCTTCGAAAGATATTTTCATTTCATTTATAAGCTTTTGAGCTCTAAGCAGCAACGAATACTAAGGATTTAATAAAATTTGAAAACAGAATGGAACAAGTATTTGAGGTTCCTATTTTAAATTATCACTTCTAATTAAGCAAATTTTCGAAGGATTTAATGTCCAATCTATGTACCATTAGGTAATGTTTCCATAGAAATCTCAAAAATTTTAAGCTTCTTATCTGAAACCAAGCTATTCAGCTAAATTGAGTGATAATCTGATGGACCAATGCAAATGATTTAGTTCATTTATTCTAACAAATACATGCTGAGCATCCCCTCAGAGCAGATTGGGCTCCTGTTTCATACGTTTCGCTAAATATAAATGCTATTTAGTATTTCACTGAATTTCACTAATGCAGTGGCTTCAAAGCGTTCAAGGAAATCATTACAAACTTTTTACTGGATGATAAATGCATTTCTTAGAATAGCGGGAAGACTAAGTAGCTGTTTCAGGTACGTGAATCAGAAGGCCAGTGACGCCGTCTTCTTAATGAATTGTATGAATGTACTAGACAATACACCCATTTAACATTCTTGCTTTGCTCGATTTGATAGCACTTAGTTAAAGGCAAATGATAATTCCTTCGGTAAATTTAACCTCAAAGAGGGAATTTAATTGCATGCTTGTTCCAGGGAAGGGGGACTCTACCCTCGTATTCTCTATTTCTCTCTCTCTTCCTAATGAACCATTTAAGTACATTTAAAAGAAAGATTATGGAGTTCCTCCAAATAATAGCACTTAAAGGAACATTCCACTTCATAGATATCATTGGGTAATTTTTAAGCGCAATCCAGATTTGGAATCATTTCTCTGTATTTAAATTCCTCGAAGATCTTAGATATTTTTGATATGTTAATAATGAAGAGCATTGTATGAAATGTTGCTTTTTTCGGACCTCTTTCAAACTAACACGTATAAAGCCTGTGATTCATCAAAGAGGGATCAATTGCTTCTAAAGCTTATGGCTTCTAATAGCATTAGATAAGATCTTCATTTATCAGTTGAAAATTAGCAAAAAAAAACTAATACTGAAAACTATGAAAATTCATTTAATTTTCTCACTAAAACAAGTATCGGCTCGGTATCGGAAGCTCAGTATCGGAAACCTTGTCTCCATTTCAGTAAGTGTTCGTTTGGGATTTTAGCTGATTATTAGGAATTTTTTTGTTAAAGAACTATATGAAATTTGCTTGTTACTGAGAATCATTGCCTGATGAATTTCAGAATTCTTCCTTAGATGAATATATTTTCAGCCTGAACGTAACATTTCCTAAACGTAACCGTAATTGTATATGAGGTTTCTTGTCTTTGGAGGGAATTCGTATACAATAAGAACAACGATACATCTTCATTCTAAGAATTAATAGGATGCTCAGAAATTAAATTGGAACTTGACAGAATTGATGCGTTTGTTTCTTTCTTCTAAAGAAAATGGCGATTAATGGAAATATGTTCTGTTTTATATAAGGAAATAACTCTTTAACTAAACATTTCTTAGCACAATGTGACTTTGAATAAAGGGAAGAGGGATGCGTGTATTTCTGATGAATAATTATATGATTTCTTTTCAGAAATCCAGGAGCGGTACTGAGTGAAAATGAAATTTTTCGACCGTATTTGTAAGTGTAATTGCAAAAAACTGCTGCACGAAAAGGAAGCTTATTTTGAATGAAATAAAAATAACCCGTTTGTAAACATGGTATCTATTTAATAAATATTCAGAAATAATTAGAGCTTTGGGTTTTGTTGATATTTAGGGCAACCAGTGACAAAAAGGGAAAATGTTGGATCTATGTTTGCAATGAAACAATACACAGTGATACGTTTCAAAAGGAAAACTCAAAACTGCTAAAAGCACCCAATGTGCTCTAACTGATCATACTAATGGTGTAATACTGTGGGGCTAATATGGCGTTTGAGGAGTTTAAAACTTCATTAATACAAGCACTAGTTTTAGAAGTTCCTGAAGGGGACGAAAACATTGAAATTTTAGCTGAGCCTCGTATTACGCTGTAGGCGCTGTTTTGATGCTGAGTGGTTAACCGGTACCTATTTTAGCAAAACTCTCAACCAAACACATGATAATTTCATTGTTACAGAGAGAAAAACCTTAGCCGTACTTTTAGCGGTGCAGAAGTTTAGAGCATATTTTGGCAAGGCATAGGTAACTGTATATTTGGTTCATGCTTCCGTGGGTCGATTATACTCCCAAAAAAATTTGTCCTCAAAATTAATTAGATGTGTCCTAAAACTACAAGAACACAACTTAATAATTAAACATGACAGAAAGACAAAGTTGTGGCCGATGTCTTATCATGAAATATTAGACGAAGAGGGAAATGAAATAAAATGTTCTCTAACATTTTAACAGGTGAACAAAATGTTGGAGCGAAGAGTTAGACAAAGCGTGATTTCGCTATTGTAAGGGTACATTCTGTTAGTTTCTACCAACTGTTAATCTTAGTAGCGGCTACGCATTCTTGCCGTCGAGCTAGTATCCTGTCAGTGCAGGTTTCTGGATCAACCTTTAGTTTAAATTGAACTGAGTAGTCTCTCACTGTTCTTTACCTTTAAATTAGTGTTGCATTACTCAGTTCTCACCGCAAGTGGTCGGTGATTAGCGTAAGCACATAAGTCCATGCCTTCTGTTAAATATTTTGAATTCAATAAAAATATCTTTTACACTACTGGTTGTGTTCATTTTCAATCCTGTACGAGAAGTCGCAAGGATCACACTTAGGTAGGTATAGTTACATTTTACGGTAGCAAAGTGAACAAGATCCTACAGCATTTTCTTTCAAACCGGCGAAATTTTGATTGAACTCATATGGCCTGTAAAATTATCTGAAGGTACTGTGTTAGTTTGGCATAGATTTTAAATAATGCTCTATAAGTCTTGAAAACAAACACTGAAATAATTTTCTTCTTTTCAGGAGCTTTTAATTACCATAAAAAATGTCTTGATTCCTGAAAAAGACGGACCTCTGTCAGTTCACTTTCGAAATTCATAATGTTTCATAATTTATTGAAGGATCTAGTGTTGTTCTGTTGCCTACTGTTTCATTAACATTGGCGCGTTTTTATTCCATGCAGCCTGTCTACTTACCGCATTACAAATGCGTAAAACCTTATTTGATAGAAATGGGCAGAAAGATTAAGTTTTTGTAAGCCGATAAATTTAATACGAGTATAAATAAAAAACCACTTTCAGGTATATGCGTACTTTTATTTTAAAATGTAGTACAAAATCCACTCTGTGAGTTATCAAGCAAAATGTACCTTGATCTGTATGAAGAATCACGAAGATATTTCTAATAAACTAAGCTTCTATTTCTCCATTTTCCAAGTTACAAAAAAAATCTTTGCATAAAAAAAGAAAATTTTTGACACTGATTAAATTTTACCAAATAGTGTACATTCAACTCACTTCAGTGCTTTATGCACCCGCTGAGGACTGCAAGCAGTCAAGACATGAATTAATTGCATATACATACACTAGCCAATGAATTAGAAACCTTTCAGATTTTCATTTCAATGTGCTTTAGGAATGAAATATGTAAATCTTTTTATGACGTGGCTTACACGTGGTTAGAATGCTAGTATAAGTAATGTGTAAGAGCGTTTTTCATGATGAATGAAATAAAGCGGGAAAAACGACAGATCTTTCATCATTTGAAAAAAAGGGCTTATCGTTGGTGTCCATTTAGCATGGGCCTCAATTTCGAAGTCAGTAAATCCCAATGGGTTGCCAAAAGTAGCCATATCAAAGGTTTTCAAAAGTTGGAAGTAGAATCAAGTCCTTTTCTAGAAGACGTAACTGCGGTTCGAGGAAAGCTTTCCAAGAGAGTGATCGGTGTTGTATCCGACGAATTGTACGACAACTACTACTACGACGAATTGTACGACAACATGGTCTCTACTGTGTTTCAACTGATACAGATCGTCAATCAAGGCTCTTCCCGACAGCTTTCAGCTCGAACCATGCGCAGAGAATTGCAGAGGATAGGAATGCATAGTCAGGTGCCTGTGAGAAAACCACTCATTTCTGCCCGACATGCAAGAATTCGCTTGCAGTGGTGTCGGGACAGAAGACACTGGATATCTGAGGATTGGAAACGGGTAATGTGGTCGGATGAATCACGCTACACCTTATTTTGCACTGATGGAAGGAGTCGAATTTGGCAAGAACCCCACGAAACGATTAATCCATCTTGCCTTATTCACACTGTGCAAAGGTCTGGTTGGAGTATCATGATATGGGGGATGTTCTGCTGGCATGGAAGTGGGGCCCTGGTGTTCCTCGAGGGTGAACAAACAGCCATGAGATACCTAGATATACTGGCAGATCAAGTGCACCCTGCAATGTTGCATTTTTACTTTGACGGCGACGGATACTTCAGGGACGATAATGCAACTATACATCGTACCAGAAGTATTCAAAATTAGTTCACTGAACATCAGTCTGACTTCCAACGCCTTCCTTGGACACCGCATAGCCCAGATATTAACCGCATAGAAAATGTGTGGAATATTGGTGAAACGACGCATCCGATAGCACTCTCCTCTTCCATCTAATTTGCAAGATCTAAAAAGCTGCATAGCTAATGCATGGTATTCTTTGGAAGTAAATGCACTTCAGAAACATGCAAACTCGATGCCTAAACGAATCAGAGCAGTTATTCGTGCAAAAGGTGGTAAAAAAAAATACTGACCTTGGATTTCTAATTCATTGGCTATTGTATGTATATGTATAACGTAATACTCACAATTTCTAGAGGCACCTAATCGACACAAAGAGAGGATTTGTTAGAAACTTAAACTGAAAAAATGATGGTGCATTATCTGCATATCATTAATTATGGACAATCATAGAAAATGGCCTCGTATTCAAATTGCATGCGCGCCGAAAAAATGAACTGAAACCAATAGACCAGCTAGAATATTTTTATAATAGAATAAATTCATTTTACAAAAAAAATTAAACACATTTTAAATTTCACTTGATAACTATTTATCAAAATACTTAAAAACAATAATAATAATAATGAAAGGGAAAATGTTCAACTTTTATTTACATTAATTTATTTATATTCCCTCATATTTCGCATTACGTTTATTTAGATTTCAGTATTTTCAGGCATACTCCGCGTGTCTTGTTCTGTCCAGATTATAACATATCTGGAACCCCTGAACCCCTCTCCAAACGAAAACGAGACTCATAAGTAAAAAGAACTCTGCATCAGTCCGTGATACCGCAATCACGATGATCTCTGTGTCTCTGTGTAAAATGCTTCAAGATTATTGACTGCTTTACTTATTACTCACAACGCTTTTGACTACATTTAGCACTTTACAGAGCTGTGTCAGTATCTGTCCTGCTTCATCCCCCCCAATCGTACGCCATTTCTCACAGTCTGTCAAATACCTTCTCAACGATATGTTCCAGTTTCCACACGCGAAAGTTTCATCCATTTACTCGTAATGTCCTTAAAATTAGAATTTAAAGAGCCTCCTTGCACTCCTTTACACACGTGGCGAATGAACGAGGGCAAAAAAAATTGCATATTTCTGTGCAACGAAAGTGAATATCATTGGATTTCATATAACTTGATAATGTAAGATAAAAAACAAATACCTTTCACTGGTTTCTACGTTTATATATTTAACAGAAAAAGTTTTTTGTAGTTGTACCTTTAATTTCTTCAGCAAATGTACTTATTCATTGGTAACAATGCAAAACTTCATGCTCAGGGGCTCACCAGCGGACGAATGATGAAGTCATTAAGCACTAGTGGTTCGACCCGGGTTCAAATTCTGGCTTACGGGTTGGCTGCTTGGAATTTTCATGATTTTTCCCATGTATAACATAGATACGAAGCATTTTCCCGTGGAAAGTCATACACTAAGGAGTCCCCTTCGATAGGCAGTTAGCACTCGAATTGGCAGATATTCGATAGGCAGATAGCACCTTAATCGAATAAGCGAGCCTTAGAGATCGCAGACCGGATTTCATAACATTCTAAGGATTCTTGGACCACGATTAACCATGCAGCTTTTTACACTGCACGCATAGCTTCATGGGATGACCGTAAATATCTTGTGTGCAGCTGTTCTACATGATCGAATAAAAAAAAATCGCAAGAGGTGAGATTCGGAAATGTGCAGATGAGGTAAACCCATTTTTCCATGTTTCACAAGCTCAGATTGCTCATGAACAGAGCTCGATATCATCAGCATGGATGAGATGGTGACTTATATTTTCTACGTAACTTCATCAGTTTCTGTTTTATTAATTTTCAGGAATGCAGTTTCCGGATTTTAGCCTGATTTTACCAAAAGGGAATTTATAGCACGTATGCCATTTCCAGAAGATTCCACACCCGCAACGACCAACTGGTATCACATGAAGACCGTGGCTAAACTTAAGCTGCATCTCCATACACCTGATGATTCAATAGCTGCATGATTCAATTTTTGACAAATTTTAATCCTTGTATTCTGCTACATCTTCGACGTTCAAGCGTAATTCGCGGCGTGCAGGTTACCACGTCCAAAAGGAATTATTAAACTGCTCATTATGAATCATCCACATTCTATATCTGATATACCACAGACTGAGACTACGGAGAAAGTATGCCGCCTGCAGAATTTCACGGAACACCGGAAAGCATCCACGTGTCTTCCAACTTATTGACTTTAATAGTATTATGTGTTTTAAACATGTATGTGCAATAACATAACTTTTCTTCCTCTTTTCGTTTTGGTTTACTTCAGTATTAATTGCCGAAAACAATTTACTTATCAGCATGCAATTTGTTATCCGACTTTTACAATGCTGTAGATTTATTTTATTTTGTAGTTGAAAAAGAAAAATAATGAAGGATTTAATGATATTCGTAATTATTCTAAAAACTGTATCAAAATCACATTATAATTAAAATCTTACCTCGATTATTAATTTTATGTTCCTAAATAAAATTCATCTCGTAAAATTACTTTGGTCAAGGTAATCGTCTAACATAATTTAAATATTTTACTAATTTATAATGCATATTATTAAAATAAACGGACTGAGGTATCTGTTAGTAACAGAGGTTTCTAAACGAAGATAACTTCTAGAGAGATTAGGTATTCATCGGAGGAAGAAAAATCAATGATACCCTCTTCGGAATTCGAACTCTGAACCTTTTGACTACTAGCGAAGAGGGTTAGCAATTACCCCAATTACACCACAAAAGTACGTGGTAAGGAGACAGAACATCTTAAAGTATTATAGTTACTAGCCTTGTTACATTTTTACTTTTTTGAGAAGAAGAAAGAACATTTTTAAAGAGAATTTCACTACTCATTCTTAACATTCAAAGTGAAACTTGGTAGTATGCTAATTCGAATTTCATCATTTCAAGAGACAAGACGTAATGATACCAATGAGAACTGGTGAATAAGAAAAGAAGTAGAAAAGTATTGTTTTTTTTCATAACATTATGTTATTAATTTTGGCTAGCAATTTATCTGACAGCAGAATAATGCATACTGAATTTCATTTCTGAATGAAAGCACATACTATAAAGGATATTTTAGAATTGAATAGGCAAAGGATTAAAAAAAACTTAATTCATAAATGCTGAAACAAAGTCGCACCAAAAACTAAGATCGTTATTATTCAGACTTCGATCCTCATTCTCTTGTCTATGCAGTTAGTTTATTATTAATGCAAAAATTAAATTATGAAACAAAAGTTGAAAACATCCAATGATTGTAGTAAAACTATTGTCTTAAAATTAAGCATCTTATGCTAATAATTTATATAGTAATAATGAGAGAGTGTAAAATATGCTTCATAATTGGAATAAATTAACAATAATTAGCGCGATATAATATTACGGCAAGTTTAAGCATCGATCGATTATTTGCCTAAGGAGCGCTTTCTTGGAAGGTTTTTCTCAGAGAAAGTAGCTCATATCTGCGTAACACATATAGTAAATATTTAGTGACAAAATAAAGATTTGATAATGCGCAAACTATATCAATGGTCAACTACCATTGTCTGGCCCCTGCAGTTATTTGTAGGAAGAGGCCCCTCATTGTGTGCATTGACAACTTTGCTATCAATTATGATTGAAATTAGATAAGCAAAAACCTAGGTAAGACAGCACAATGTTTAGTGAAGTGGAAAAAAATGTGGGTCATCTGAAGAGTTGCAGCAAAGATCTTTTACTGCAAGATACCAGGAATAACAATCTGTTTGTGAAAGAGGGAAGCGGCATATGCAATACAGTTAGAAAAGGTTAAAAAAGTTTTAAAGAGGGACATAACAGACCAAATAAAGTGCTGACTTTAAAGAGAAAAACATAAATCTGACGGTATACATGTATACACAAAGTAATTAAACATAATGCTGAGACTAACAGTTTACGACCTATCTGATTGATATAATGGTTAGTGATGCTGGCTGCCGGACAACTGGATACTGTTTTGAAGCCCGGAGAGGGATTGGATATTTGTAAGTGTAAGGCATCTGCTGTGCAGGTGACACCTTGTTATCAAGAGTCAAAGGTTTAAAGATAAGGCGACAGTTATTTTTACTAACGCTAACAGATAGATAACTCACAGACTAACTTTTAGGATTGGCGATCTAAGCTCAGTGGTAATCGAAGAGATCTAGAAAAGGCTCTAAATGTAATTACATACATAAATGAAAAAGCAAGCAACTTTTGTTAACTTTCGTGTCACGTCCTTGTGTAAAACAAAAATGCATAATTTCTCATTTTGCAATTTACTAAAGCATAGCTGAGTAAATTTAATATTGTTAGCATTGCATTTGTAGCTCACGAATAAATTAATGTAACAACATGTAAATTTTGCAAGGTGACTCTCTTGTAAGGTGATTTAACGTTTAATTGCGCAGTGTAGTATATCCTGTGTAATAAGTACCACTATGGGTTCAGAAATGTGAAAGAATGTGCAACTTGTATACACGGGAAAGGTAGAGCTGTGAAATAATTATTCTGTACTATAATGCATTCTATATTTCAATGCACAGAACAGTGTAAATATGTACTGTATATATGACATCTATTGCTCCCATATTATAAGAAACAATTACACAAAAATGTCTTTTATTGCCTTATTGTAGCTTTTAGCCATATTTTTATTTTATCCACTGTATTTAAGATTTGTACTTTTAGGAGAAAATTTGAAAAACTGGCATTTTCTGCCGCATGAGCAGTCAGCGTTACCTGATGAATTTTTCAAACTGTGATTACTAAATGCGACTGAAAAAAAACTAGGTATGACTTGAAATATCAAATGTTGACTTAAGTAATAACAAAACGGGATTAATGACTTAAACGTAATTTATAAAAGGAAGAGTTCTTCCTTTTAAATTTATTTAGCTTCTATAAAATCCGGTATACCACCACCAACGCAACTGCACTTACTAATTCATCATTGGGCAATGTCGCTTCTGTAGCATAACGTATTATTATTCACAGTTTATAAGGTATTTCTCCCGCCTTCTTAACATCCTTCCCCCCCCGGGGGGGGGTCGACGTAGAGAACTCTGCGAAGCTACTGGCTAGGATCTGTACCTAGGCAGTCTCGGCCACGGGGGATATACAAATTATGAAACTAGGGGTTCTGGGGACTCCGGAAAGGTCATTTATTGGCCTGCCTGGGGTTCGGCATGTCTTAGAGCAGGGTGGTTCTAGTAGCCCGGGGGTAACTCCCCGGGTAAGCTGGGTAATGACCCCCTGCGACGGGCTCGCCCGAGCGACTGGTGGGTAGCAAATTGACGACCAGTGACGCCCCAAATTGGGTGCGTTGCGCCGACCCCTCAAGGTTCCGGGAAAGAGGTTGAACCTCGGCCTCGGTTCTGCGGGGGGAAGGACCTGTAGTGCCATTTATTTAGGCGGAACGGGGAAGCCATAATGTTGTTGTTGTTGTTAGCCTCCTTCATAGTGTAGTGCTCAGCACTCTCGGCGCGTATTCGAGAGGTCCGTGGTTGGAGTCTCGGCGAAGGATTGCTCATCTTTCATCTCTCCTGTTCCAAATTAATCTAATGTCTCTACAGATTAAAAAGAAGTAAAATCGCATAACTTCCAGAGAAGAGAAATATTAATCAAACTTTTTTGCTTAATATTTCGTATTATTTTACCTGTTTTCTTGCACATTAAAAGTTTTATGAATGCCGAATATTAATACATTAGAGATATTAACGAGGTTTCTGTTATATGATATTTAAATGTTCTTTATTAGAAACGAAAAAGAGTTTTTTAAATAATGTTAGTTTTATATTGCATTATTATGTATCTGAAAATGTTTCGTCATTTTTATTATTTTTTAATAAATGATTAAGCGTGTTTTTGTTCCATATATCGTAAATTTTAGTTCATATACATAGACAGGAAACACTCTGTTAATTTACAAATTATTGCTATGTTTTTGTTTTGATCTGCGAAAATGTTCACAAGGCTCTGCGCCTTTTGATCGAATATTCCTTTCCTAAAACAAAGCTTATTCTTTCCAGAAGATGCAGAGTAATTTAAATACAGTTGAACTCGAGTCATCCGAGTTTTGTTTAACCGAGATTCTGCGCTAACTGAGTTCAATGCAATAAATAAAAAAGTCTTTAAAATAACCTCGTTGAAAAGGTAAACAATTTATAGACTTGGGTTTTAGCAATAATTCAAAGATAAAAATATCATCGTTGTCAGGTCTAACCTCGGCAGCCCCGCATCTTGCGTATTTGGGCGAAAATACATTTGGTTTCTATCTTTCTCACCAGATCCAAATTATGTAGCTAGCTGTGTAAAAACAGAGAAGAGTGAGCTACTTTGGTCATTTTTAACATGCATCCTGATGAACGTCAGCTGGTTAGCGGAGAGTTCTGGGCTATTTTCTATCCCCGAAAGTTACAGCCTTGATTCAGCCTTTAGACCAGGCGATTTAGAAAACTTAAAACGAAACTCCGAAGCAGGATGTCGTGGAACGACGTGAAGCAATCTACCATTAGGAAAAGCTTGAAAAATAATTCGCGGAATGAGGATACATAAGAATGATACAAAGCCAAGAAACAGACGACGAAGAATTAGTGGCTATCTTAAACGAACTACAAGTTACAAAAGCAGTAAGAAATGGAGATGTAAATGATTGGATTCAAAATGATGAACAATTTGAACTGTCTGATGAAGCCATTGTAAATTTAGTCACCCACAATGAAAGCCTTGATCACGAGGTATGGGAATTAATCATAGCAAGATCAGTCACATGGCTTGAATGCGATCGAAAAGGCACTGCTCTATGCTGAACAGCAAGACATGTCACCACCTGACATTATGATGTTGCGACGTCTACACAATACGGCGGCTAGGCAACTCAATGAAACAGTAGGCTGTTACTGGTTATTTTTAACATGTGATATGTTATTTATACCGCACAAGCCCTCATCTAGATTAGAAACACCTGTTAAGTTTATAGTACGTATCATATTTAGTACTACATATATCTATCTACATATATAGATAGATATATATGTAGATAGTAACGGCATATACATATCATATGCCGTTATATATATCTACATATATATATACTACTACATCTACATATATATATATATCTATATATGTAGATAGATATATGTACTTCGCGTTATCCGAGTTAGCTCTGGTCCACATTAGCTCGGATAATCGTAGCTCTACTGTAATAAAAAAAATAGAGGAATTCTAGCTGAAGTATGATTTTTTGCACCGCGTTGAATTAATTGCTCTTTGACTCCTGACGACCTTGCTAATACACTACCCGACATTGAAAATTCAACACCAAGAAGGATTTGCCCGAAAATTATACAAATTTCAAGATAGACGCACGTCACCGAGTTATGCGAGTGAAGAGAAATGCTTAGCTCTCCACGCACGTTGAAGAAAATGTAAGGAAAGGAACATGCAGAATGTTAAATTTTTGTGTCGTTGTTTCTGCTAGGGAAATCATCCTAGAAAATTTGTTCTTATCTCAGAGGACGCGTGTAATAGTAGAGAATGGCAGGCAGTCGTCAACGGAGGGAGCTCCAGCAGACAGACGCTTCTACGAGAAGAACAGTGATCGGACTTGTTGTAAATTAATCAGGCATTTGAGAAGAAGAAAATGTTATTTTTAACTTAACTTCTGGTAACCCTAGAAATGCCAAGGTGCGCGCGCAACAACCATACCAACTACATCAACCATTCCAAATACGTCAATCACACCCAATTAATACATCCCATGATACAGTTAATCCTTACTTCTTTTTTAAGCTTTCGTATGTGCTTGTATGCAAACATTAATGTATCTGTCGCTTTATATTATTTAGTTATAGCTGAATAAATATGATTTGTGCTTAAGTATGCATCCTATCATTAATGGATACATCCCTCACACCAATGAAGTTTCGGAGATTTAACTGCTGCTGCTGGGTGCACAAAAGGTAAGCTAAATTTTGCTATCTTTATTCTTCATAGATTATGAGACTGAATGTTGTAAATCCCGAAACTAAAATTTAACCTGTGCATATAATATATAAACTTTTTGAAACTGCTAAATAAGAATTAATAATGGCACAGTCAAGTCTTAAAGATTGTATGCAAATAACGAAACTGAATTCCGAAAATTATGCTACTTGGAAATTCAAGATTCAAATGCTTTTAATGCGTGATGGGTTAGATGATCTTCTTTATTCTCCCCCACCTTCTAAACCCGATGATGAATTTTTAAAGAGGGATAAACAAGCACGAGCTATAATAAATCTATGCATTGACGACTCTCAGATTATTCATGTTAGAGATGAAACGACTACTGCCGGTACATGGCAGAAATTAAAGTCAATTCATGAGCGCTCCAATTTGAGCAGCAAATTATATCTTCTGAGAAAATTATATTCTATAAAAATGGCTGAACATGGTGATATGATCGCACACATCACTCATATGATGGACTTAGTCGAAAGACTCAAAGCTATTGGTGAGAACATTCCGGATCAGCATGTAGCCGCACTTATGTTAGTTTCAATTCCGGAATCATACAATAATCTTATAACTGCCATTGAAGCTAGAGAGGAAACTCTTATAACTACAGATCTTGTAAAAACGAAACTCACTGACGAATATAACAGAAGACTAGAACAACAAGCAGATCGAAGCTCTAATTCTTCAACGGCGTTTAAATCTGCAATAAATGCTAGAAATTATGATAATAGTAGACAAAAGAAATTCTGTACCTTTTGTAAACGCAGTGGTCATACTCGTGAGCGTTGTTTTAAATTGCAGAACAAAAGTAATAATTCTTGTCCTGACAACTCGAAATCAGAAACTCGCGTGGCCAAACATGTCGGAAAATCGACCCGACATTGTATGAGCGCAGACACTTTCGAAGAGAGACGCAGTGAATCCGACACTCACAGGCATGTTTCAAAGCCAGTCCAAAGTACTGTTTATGAAAAGGGTTTAATAATTACTCCGCGGTATTGCTCAGAACAAAATATAAATAAGAAAATTTTATACATGGATTCCGGCGCTAGCAGTCATCTAGTAGGAGATGAAAGTTTATTTACTGAACTGATATATGAGGATTCTCGAGCGAAAATCATTTTAGCAGATGGAAAAATTTTATATTCGCAGGGCAGAGGATTTGTTGACCTTAATTTAGAAGAAGAATGTGGATTGCAGAAAATTCGATTGACTAATGTTTATTACGTTCCTGATTTAAAGAGCAACTTGATTTCTGTTAAACAAATTGCTAGTAATGGATATTCTGTTACTTTCGAAAAGGAAAATTGTTACGTAAAAAAGGATAGCCAATTAATTATGCGCGCATATTCTGACGATAACAGTTTATATAAAATTGTTTTAATCACAAAACCAGAAAGCGCTAATTTTGCAGTTGAATGTAAAAATAAAAACTGTATACAAATATGGCATTCAAGGTTAGGTCATCGAAGTTATGACGCAATCAAACAATTAATAAGAGAAAATCTTGCAGAAGGGATAAAATTAGATAATTGCACTCATAATGATAGCTGTTCAGAATGCATAAAGAATAAAATGCAACAAATTCCTTATCCAAAAGCTGCTAGTGTTCGAGCAAGAAAACCACTGGAACTTATACATAGTGACATTTGCGGGCCTATGCCTACTCCAAGTATTGGTGGAAAGCTTTATTTCGTAACCTTTATTGATGACTTTACTAGATACACGGTCATCTATTTGCTTGCTAAAAAGAATGAAGTTCTTGGTAAATTAAAGGACTTTGTCGGTATAACAAGAAATAAATTTGGAAGAACTATCCAGACACTTCGAACCGATAACGGCGGTGAATATACCAGTGAGAAAATGGAGGAATTTCTATCGAGTAACGGCATCAAACATCAACTAACTGTTCCTTTTTCGCCTCCTCAGAACGGTGTGAGTGAAAGGAAAAACAGAAGCCTTGTTGAGATGACCAGGTGCCTACTGTCCCAAAGACGACTTCCAAACAAATTCTGGGGTGAAGCTGTAAATACAGCAAATTACATCCAGAACCGTCTTCCAACCAGAGCTTGTGATAAGACTCCTTATGAATTATGGAGCGGAAGAAAACCTAATTTAGCTCATATGAAACAATTTGGTTGCACAGCCTATGCATATGTACATAAGGAAAATCGTAAAAAATTAGACCAGAAAGCGATTGAAGGAATTTTTGTCGGTTACGATCAACGATCAAAGGGTTACAGAATCTACACAGGTGAAAATCGAATAATAATCAGTAGAAGCGTCAAATTTGTCGAAGAATTATCAGAGAATGAAAATATTGAAATTTCTCTCCATCCAAAGGCTGAAGATGTTGAAAACGATGAAGAAACTGCAGAAAAACACAAAGTTGTATCCGAAGTTGAGCCAAGACGATCAGAAAGGAAAACGAAAGGGAAACCACCAGAACGTCTAGGATACTTAACAAACACAATAAAAACCATACCAGAGAATTTTAAAGACTTGGATAAATTGAATTCTGAAGAAAAGGAAAAGTGGTTACTCGCAGTTGACGAAGAAATCAATTCCTTATCCCGAAATAAAACTTGGGAACTGGTTGAGCTTCCTGTAGGAAAGAAACCTATTGGCTGTAGATGGATTTTCAATCTGAAAGAAAACGAAGATGGAACAGTCATTCGTTACAAGGCGCGACTAGTTGCAAAAGGTTATAGTCAAAAATTCGGAACTGACTACGATCATACCTTTGCACCAGTAGTTCGACATACAACTATCAGAACTTTTCTTGCTGTCGCAGCATATGATAAAATGCACGTGAGACATGTAGACGTCACTACAGCATTTCTACACGGAAATTTAAAAGAAGAAATATTCATGGAACAACCAGAAGGTACAATTCAACCGGGACAAGAAGGAAAAGTTTGCAAATTGAAAAAAGCTCTTTATGGATTAAAACAAGCTGCTAGATCATGGAATAAAAGAGTCGAAGAAGTATTAAAGAACACTAACTTTTCGCAGAGTACAGCAGACCCATGCTTATTTCTAAAGAAAGATGGAAATGATACGATAATGATTATTGTCTACGTCGACGATATACTTATAGCATGCAAAAGCGAGGAAAAAATTAAAAGGCTAATCAAATATCTCAACGAATTCTTCGAAGCAAAAGACTTAGGAGAAGTCAGAAACTACTTAGGAATCAACATCAAAAGAGATGAAAACAAGTTCCTATTGAGCCAAAAATCAAAAATAGAAAAATTGAAGATGATGTTTTGTCCAGATATCCACAAACCATCTTACACACCAATGGATACTTCTTATCCAAAGGAAGAGGACGTCTCTCCACCAGTGGACAATACGAAGTATAGGCAAGCCATCGGAGCCTTATTATACATAGCCACTGTAACAAGACCAGACATCACCCTAGCAGTGAATCTGTTAAGCAGGAAAAATGAGTCTCCAAAGGAGAAGGACTGGAAAGCAGTTCTAAGAGTGATTGAATACCTGAACTCTACAAAGGACATTTGCCTGAAAATTGACTCTGATAGCCCACCATCACTTTCCTGTTATACTGATGCTGACTATGCATCTGATTTAACCACGAGACGATCAACGGGTGGAAATTTATTTTTTCTGGGAAACAGCCCAATATTTTGGTCCACAAAGAGACAAAATTGTGTTTCCTTATCATCTACCGAATCCGAGCTTATTTCTGCAGCTACTGCTGCTCAAGAGCTCAAATGGATATTAGATCTCCTTAAAGATTTTGATCTACCTCAAAAATTACCCATTAAGATATATGAGGACAATAAGTCCACAATAGCTCTGATAAAACAGGGAAAAATGAATACCAGGTTAAAGCATATTAATGTTAAATATTTCTTTTTAAGAGAAATGGAAGAAAATAAAACAATCGAGATAACATACTGCAATACAAATTCCATGATTGCAGATATTTTCACTAAGCCATTGCCCAAACCAAAATTTCTGAAATTAAGAAATGAGCTAAATCTGATTTGTAACATTTCCCAAATGCATGATTAAAGGGGGGATTGTTGTAAATTAATCAGGCATTTGAGAAGAAGAAAATGTTATTTTTAACTTAACTTCTGGTAACCCTAGAAATGCCAAGGTGCGCGCGCAACAACCATACCAACTACATCAACCATTCCAAATACGTCAATCACACCCAATTAATACATCCCATGATACAGTTAATCCTTACTTCTTTTTTAAGCTTTCGTATGTGCTTGTATGCAAACATTAATGTATCTGTCGCTTTATATTATTTAGTTATAGCTGAATAAATATGATTTGTGCTTAAGTATGCATCCTATCATTAATGGATACATCCCTCACACCAATGAAGTTTCGGAGATTTAACTGCTGCTGCTGGGTGCACAAAAGGTAAGCTAAATTTTGCTATCTTTATTCTTCAGGACTGAGAAGGGCAAGTTGGTCCATACAGTAAATCTCAGCTGACACACACCTGGAAGCGTCCATAGTGCATCGGCTGCGGCGAGGATATTGGAACAAGGAAATGTGGCAAGTTCGAGGAGTGCAGGTGCAGCCAGAGTGACGACAACACGTGTGAATCGTCGCATCTGGCGGCAAGCGGTGGCGCACCCGCAAGCCACTTCTACCTCCATTCTGCAACATGTTCAAGAGACTCTAGATGCTCCTATATCGACCAGGACCATTTGCCGTTGATTGATGGCTCGTAGTCTGTACTAGTGGCGTCCGTTAAGAAGACTGCTTTTGACCTCACATCGTAGATGTCAACGTCTGCAATAGTGGTGGGCTTAAGCGATGTGAACGATGGAATGGCAGAGGACCGTGTTCTCAAATGAGTCACGTTTCTGTTTCTCTAGAGATACTCGCCGCGTACGAGCGTGACGTCGACGTGGAGATAGGTCTAATCTGGCAGCAATTGCGGAACGCCCTACCGCGCGACAACGCGGCATCATGGTTTGAGGCGCAATTGAGTACGATTCCAGGTCATCTCTAGTTCGTATTCGGGGTACTATGACGGCTCAACGATACTTGGATGATGTGCTGCGGCCGGTGACATTCCCTTACCTTAAGGAATTGCCCAATCCCCTTTATCAGCAGGATAACGCCCGACCACACACTGCTTTCATCAACCAACTTGCTTTGCAAAATCTTTAGATGCTTTCCCGGCCACTGTTCTCTCCTGATCTCTCATAAATCAAACACATTTGGGATGTGATTGGACGCTATTGGCAGAACCTGCCGTTGCCGCACACAGAAGATGAGTTGTGGCAAATGGTTGACAGGGAATAGAAAGCCATTCCTCAGAAGAGCATCCGCAGTCTCATTTACTCTGTACCTAGACGTGTTGCTCCGTGTATCACCGTCCAAGATGGTCCTACGATCTACTGTTCTCGCTCTGTATGATGCTTATCATTTCGAAATAAAGATCACTTATTGTTTTTTGATGTCTCTTTCTGTTTGCCGAGTTTAATCACTTTCTGGCCACGTCTTCTTGGTGTTGCATTTGCAATGTCTGGTAGTGTATATGAGGTTCCTTTCTGTTGGCCACACTTTAAATTAGTTACAATGGGTGAGTAAGAACTGGTTAGTGTGTTGAAATTAAGACAATGAAAGTGATCAAGCATCTGTTGGTAGATGTAGAGAGATATTAAAGGTGAAATAATTATATTGCATGATTACATTTGCAGAGGTTTAAGCAGTTTGTAGTTTGATATTTAGCTTGTATAATTTCAGATTATTTTTTAATAAATTTTAGTTGCGTTTAATATTTCATGTAATTTAATATAATGCTAAAAATCTAAAAGATACTACAACAGGAAATTAATTTAAGTAGAAGCGAAAGGAAGGCTTGATCCTGTAGATTACCCTAAAATAGCTTAGTCATCACTTTCTAAACGAAATCCAAGCAATAATGGTGGTAGCATTTGCATTATTTGTTTTATAACATTCAGTTCAATATATATTGTAACTGTTGCAATTTCGTCAAAACAACTAAGTTCAATAAAGAATGCCAATTTATGAATGAAAACAAATTAGAAAATCTCATTTAAGCTGAAATAATTCCGTTAGTAGTAACCAGATACGGCAGAACAAGTATGTTTGTTGCTATAAATCTCTTCATTACGTAACTTGATTTATTATTTTACCTAATATGTAAAATTCCTTGGTTCCCGAAATCTACAACTTTTATCCTGAGTGATCAGTTAACTAATATTTTATTGCTTTCCAATGGACGGGAGGGATAAATATTAATAACATCACCTTAAAAGATGGAAAAATTTAGTGCATGCCTCGTACAAGCAACATAAAAAAGGGGGGAAATGTTGTTCGTTTACTTGACGGCATAATGGCTTAAGTTCATCAAACGTTCTTGTTGCATTCCTACTTTTTAAGCAGGTGACATTACATCCGAACACACTTAACGATCCTCATTTTATAGAAAATACACTTGCATCTCTCTACGTCTAAAGGAAGCACTTCTTAGAAAATGTATGCAAGCTATTATTTCCATGCACCGCAAAAGTAAGAAATTCAGAAATTCGATCATTTTTTATTTATACTGAAATGCTTTCCCTTCTATCAGAGTAAAGTTTCTTGATGTAGAGTTGCTTTAGAGGGATGAAATTTATGGAAAAATTCTCCTCATAAATGACCCTCAAACTGAAAATAAATCACATCGTTCTCCATTTGGTGGAATAAATTTAGATTTTCTGCCGCAGGGAAGCTCTTAGCGAATGATCTCTTTGCACTTTGCAAAGTAGAACCCGATTCCAAATTGTTGCTTTTTCTTGCAGTGATGTACTCCTTTCCGTGAATGAAGCATTATTTATTGTCTGTGTCTTAAATTATTCGTTAAATGTATTTCAGTAATAAGCAATTTTTGTTTCAACATTTTGAGTGGCAATTTGTTTGAAATATATGTTTTACTTACCTGAAACAGTTGAAAAAAAGGATATTTTCATATTGCCGTTTTTATTACCTCCAGGGAAATTCGCAAATGTTAATCAAAAAATGGTTAACAAGATTTTAGATTGAGTGAGTGATTTTATTTAGGGTAAAGAACACGAGAACTATTGAACCAAGAGGGGGCGTCTATCTACAGGACGTTTTAGTTAGGTGAAATTGACTACACTATATACAGCCAACCTCTTGCCAGCAATAGACCGTATGGAAAACTACTGACAGTCACCGGCCTTGAAACATTTGGCTTTTAATGGATTCATACATTAAGTATTATATTTAACACAAGACAGTTATATGCCTTGTTTAAGCACTGCTTTCATTAATCGTCAAATGGATGAATTTTTATCAGTGCCATAAACTTCTCATATAAAATTTCATAAGATAAACTCCTATTTCGTATTCTTTCTCATATTATATTATATATATATATATATATATATTCTGTAGAGTCATTAGGTTATTTGGAAGCAGGAGATGTGAAAAATGCGCAATGTCCTCGCCGGGACTCGAACCACAGACCTCTCGAATACGCGTTGAGCGTGTTAATCACTGCACCACGAAGGCATGCGAAGAAGGCGGGAGAAATACTTTATATAATCCTCCTTTTAAAGGGCAACTGGGGATCAGGGGACCCAATCGCCAAATCCTGGGGGTGGAGAATCCTCATTCACCACCTCTTTTATTTCGGGCGCCACTTGTAGAGTCATTAGGTTATTTGGAAGCAGGAGATGTGAAAAATGAGCAATGTCCTCGCCGGGACTGAAACCACGGACCTCTCGAATACGCGTCGAGCGTTTTGACTACTACAGCATGAAGACACGCTAAGGCAGGAGAAATACCTTATAATACTATAGAATAGTTTACGTTTTAGTAGATTATTGAGCATATTATCTCCTTTGGAAAAAAAGAAATTCTATTGAAATGAAGTTACTCATTAGCATATTTAAAATGGAATTATAAAAATGGAGCCAACAAACTAAGTAATTATCCTCATTGACCGGATTCCATTTTCATAATTTCATTTTAAATATGCTAACGAGTAAATTCATTTCAATAGAACTCTAATTACTGTTTTTCAAAGGACATAATACATTCAATAATCTACTAGATATAAATAATTATTTATGACTTTGCAGTTTTAGTGCAAGTATTAGGCAATTTATTACTAATAATTACCTTGCTTGCTCACACATCTATATATATATATAGTATATTTCTTACATTTGATCAATCATTTGCTTGAAAGGCATATATTGCATTACTCAGTAATGTTTGACATAATGGGCAGAGGTAAAGTTGAAATGATTTAAAAAATTTTACTGAAATAAGAAATTTAGTAACCGTATCGTTCCGTTTAGAGGTCTTGGGGTTTCTAACCCGTCAAGCTGTCCTTTATTGGTAATTAGGAAAAGGTTTAGCTATTTGTATTTATTAGCAGTTAGACAAAATATTGCTTGTTAGCTATGTATTTTTGTAAGAAAAGCGAAGTTTTACACAGAATCTTACACTAAAAGAAATGCACAAAATTAAGGAAGTTTGGAGGAATTACGAACAAAGTAAACAAAGAGAAAAACAAACACAGTAATTCCACCTAAAATGTTAATCCATTAGTTTCTGAAATGGCATTAAAAACTCTTTAAAGCTCGAAACCCAGGAGTAACAAAATCCAGAAAAAGGTTACTGGAAAGAAGTGGCTACATTAAAGAAAGGAAGTAAATCTGGAAACGAAATACAGGAACTGTTAAATTTAATATGTAATTTAAAAATTTCTCAAGATCCAAAGGGACTCTTCTTTTTTTCCTAGGGCCCTGAGTTTCAAAACTTTACTGAGTTTCAGTGCAGGTACTTTCTGTGTGTAAGATATTGGTAAATCATTTTTCCTCAACATTATTCGGTCCGCACTTTTACTCTCGTTCGTCAATCGCTTTGCTTGACATTAGTACTGGATGTCGCAACTACTTCATGTCACACATGTAGTGTGTGATCTATAAAATATATTGCATGCTTATTTCATACTGGAATACAGGACTCAGTAATGAAGGTGTTTCAAGATATAGACTTGGTAATAAAAAGCGTCGATATTAGATTACTTGAGAATACACGAAATGGATTCAAAGATGCCTTGGATGGCAATGACGTGGTATGCACGTGTCGTATCAGATAAATTGAGAAAAATGAACTAATTTGAATGTCTGTTGAGTAGAAAAAAACATGTGGTAAGCATTAATCTCAAAAGCAAAAAATGGAACAGAAATATAGTATAAAATTTACCCTAAGGGCTTAATTGCAGAAGTTACTAATAGTTACTAATAGTCTTAACTGCAGAAGTTTTGTGAGAAATGGGATGTGATGGGATGTGAGAGGCGCAGCCCGACCTCCTGGCAGACTTTACGTCGCTCCATGGCCTTTTTGAGGGCTGCGCCAGAGAAAACCAAAAACAACAACACCTCCAACAAAACAAAAGATATGGAGGTGGTGAGAGCTGGGATATCTTGTATTCGAAAGCTCGATCACAAAGATTCAAATGCATCTGAAGTTACTTGTCGGTTTCATATAGACCGGAGTTGTAGCTATGCCATAATGCCATTTGGAAATTAAGATATCATAAAAGAAAGCTTGCCAATACTTTTGTCTTCAAATGTGAATCGTAGGTTTACAAGGTAGTTCTCCCGCATTCTTGCCATGCCTTCGTGTAGTGGTCAGCACGCTCGGCGCGTATTTGAGAGATCCGTGGTTCGAACCCCGGGGAGGGCATTCCTTATTTTTCATCTCTCCTGCTTTAAAAAAATCCTAATGACTCTATAGATTATAGGCGATGTCGAAAATGTTGATTTAAACAAAAGCAAAAAAAATGCTTGTCGTCTAAGAACTTTAGTTTACAGTCTTATTTTAAAAAATATAAAAATAGGAAATCGAATAAATACTCATGTTTTCTTCTTAAATAAACATCTACTCTAACCTTATAAACTAAATACTTATTATTGAAGAAAATTAAACTCAACTAAAGAGAAATTTAATGTTAATAACTTTTAAGTTTATTCCTGCAGTTATTTTTTGTGTTAAAATAGTATGAACAGAAGAATATTAAAAACATATATTACTTTTAAATAAAATTTTAAAAATAAATGTATAAAGAGCTTCTGGTATTCATATTACTAAAAAATTACCTCAAAACTTCAGATTTTATTTTGGATGCAGACGATAGTGGACACAAATAAAAAATTGTACAAAAGACGTTTTCTTGATGGTCAGAAATTTGTTAAAGTATTTTTGTTGTATAAAATATTTTGATTATAAATAAAAATTGATTTTTATGGCATAAAATAACGATTGTTTCAAAATGCTGCCAAAAAGTCAAGTCTTTTTTAAATGCTCAAGTTTTATTGAGCAACACCCATTTATAATTCTGAAGGTAAAAGAATAATCTTGTCATCGACTGGCAAAAAGCTCTTATTTATCTTAGACATAAACTTCGTCGACCCGAAAATGGTAACACTTCGACGAATTTTTTTTTATCAAGATGTTAAAAGAATGGCCAAATTTCTGGAAACAGACTAATAATGCATTTATCTTCCATGTAACTCTTCCAAAACAGGATGTTGGCATTAGAAAAGAAATTATCGGAGAGCCCTACGCGTAAATTAGCGATCACTTTGGACACGGGAGGAAAGGCGTGTCACTGCCATCAATCTGTTTGAGAAATTGGACATAATGGCAGAAGACAGTACAAACATAACTCGAGTAAACACAAACATCGTTGAGAAAGAAATAAGTGTTGAGTGAGAGATGAGACCGCAAGAAGTCTTTCAGAGACTGTGGTAACAGCTTAGGAAACTGAAATTCAAGAGAAGAGTGAAATCAAGTCAACAGGCGATTCGTCATACATTTCCAGAGTCATTTTTGATAGAGGGGGCATCTCAAAGTCTACTTCGCTTATCATCAAGCTAGTTAGTCTGGCATCAAAGTCGTTTGCCTTTGGAAACATTACTGAATTTGTAAAGGGTTCTTAACTTCAAGTATTCAGTCCTGAACTGGAACAGGGAGCGGAAGGACGCTATGTTCTCATGTAACTGCTGGGCTGGATAATAACTGCACGTGAAGGGATTTGAAATCCTCTTTTATTCAATCACTATTATTTACAAACCTCCCAATTCGGGAGAGATACAGAAAGTAAAAGACCACACTTGGTCGAACTTAACAATCAAATAATACTTAACACTAAACCTAAAATAGAAATTAAATCAAACTTTGCTTCGCAGAGCAATTCGCGGAAGTTGGCCTCTACCCGAAAGGGTGCGTAGCAAGATATACTAAATACTAACGCACTTCAAATTGTTTTACAATGCAATCACGTAGTAAGCACTATGGCTTATAAATTTAAACTGCTAGCTGGTCAGACGAGCGGCGTGACCGTGATCTGAGACTAAGCTCTCACACACCGAGAGGTTTCTACCTCTGGCTTAAATAGTACTTGGCTGTACTTCAAATTTAGCATAAGCTGAAAACGCGCGCTTCTTCTGACAGGAAGTTGAAACAGAGAGGAGATAGAAAAGATTTAAATTAAAATAAAACTTGGTTAGTTTAACTAAAACCTTACAAATTGAATTCGAGATTTCTAATACTAAGAGCTTTTGCATGGTATAGTGTAGATCCACGCGTTTTGATTATCTCAAACACAGCCATCGACTTCAGTCTCTCAATATGTGGGTAAGGAGGAAAATCCCTTTAGACTTAAAAAGAAACAGCAGCCTTATACTTTTTAGAATTAATTATAATGTCAGTGCTCCATGATTCCTCAATTCTAAAACACTTGCTAGATAGCATATGCTTCCCATTATTTATTTAAAAGGTTAGTGAGAGTTAATCTTCATAGCACGTGTATCTGTAAGCCTCCTTCCATGTATTTTAACGAAGATCGTCCATGGAGTCATTACATCTTGTGATACTCTCGTGCTGTTGGAAGGTATATGATAAGTACATATAATAAAGATAATAATTAATAAATCAGTAAATGGGGGTATTCCTGAATGAAAAAATAACCTGAAAGGATTACTTCATTCAGGTTTTATTTTTATTTTTCATCTTCCATTTAAATTAATTTAATTGAATTAATTGATTTATTATAATTTATTTTTTTCCAATTTTAGGCATATTGCCTTTTTTAATTTTTAATGTTTTTTTGCCATTTTCGGAGATATAAGCCTTCTATTTTTTTATATTTCCATATTTTTAGGAAAATACTCGTATTGAATTTTACTTCTTTTGGGTGTCTTTGTGGAAATGGTTCTAAATTTGTTACTCTTGTCTATACTGATTAATTTTCAGCAGCATATTGCGCGGAAATAACTTGGGATAATTTTGTTTTTAAATGAAAGTTTGTCATACTGTATATATATGATTACAAAAATTTGAAAGATAGGTGTATAATAGAGATACAATAGCTAAAAAACAAGATGAAACAAATTTTATGTTTTTTATTTAATATTATTTCTTTGTCGACGGTGTGTTACTGTTTCTCGCAAAAAACTCAGATAGAATAATACCTCTAATTCTTCATGAAGGAAAAAGTTCCCATTTACATAAAACTTCATTTACATTTCTTATTTGAAGTTTACCTATTGTAAGATTAAGAAGGTATTATAGTTGCCTCTTTAAAGAAATGAAGAAATAACTTTTCCCTAAAGACATATAAAGAGCTATAACTGTGTCAGATTTTTAGAATAGCAAATTTTATCGTAGGCTTCAACAACGCCTGGAACTCAGGTACAAGAAAACCACTAAAGCACTGGTCAAAGAATAATACTTAAGTGGGTTTTAAAATGAAATCAGTTCTGTTTTCATACCGTTTACTAAACGTTCTTGGTTACTTTTGTGAAAATTTGTTTTCATTACATTGAAGAAAATAACCAAAGCAAATTGCAAAAGACTTTGCAGCAAAAATATATTTTTATGTTCCCGAATACTAAAACTAAAATATCCGTTTCTGGCAACAATAGTTAATATATTTCCATTTAATTGAACATTTTATGTAGAAATAACAATTTAATGATTTAATACATTTGTTTTAAAAATAAAAATATTCATTAGACAAATTATTCATCATTCATTAAAATTATTATATCACGTTCATACATATTGAAACACATTTTGTTTTTACGCTTTTTTACGCAACTTCACGCTCATTTCCCTCGCATTTCAATCTTTTAGATTTTGCTTTAAAAATCCACATCATTTTTTGCGAATTTTATTGACAACTTCTGTTACAAAGGCACATTTTACAGCAATTTATTGTTTTGTTAATCTTTCACATACATTTCCAATCTTCGCTACACTTCTGCTTCAGGCAATTTGTATTCACTTTTGTTGCAAATAACTAACTATGACGTCAGTTGAAGATAAACATCCACGTTTAACTCATGCTTCTGAATTCGCGGAAACCATGATTTCTTGTCTACAAGCTTCTTATTTTAGCTGCGGCACATCTGTTTCTCAGCCTCCCTTTTCGCTGTTTCAAATATTTTTTCCGTTTATGACGTCGTTTTAAGTCTAAACTCCTGACTGAGCTTTTTTCTTGTTCTTCGTAAAACTGAAAATAACAAGCCACTGTGCTAATGTAAACAAAAGATTAGAATATAGGCTTATTTTTTCTCAAGGAAGCTAAGTATCTTTAAAAAAACAGATAAGTTTGGCTTTAGAGTCCTAAAAAGCCACCAAATCGTGCTGCATGTATGAACACTCAAGTAGTTTTCCTTTCATACATCTTGAGCTTGTATACAGGTTAGCGTCTGCAACTGAGGTAAAGCTGGATCTCACTTTTTTGACATACTTCTCTTTATATTCCAGGAAGGAAATCGAAAACCCATTTTTCTATGGACTGTATATTTTTTTATTCACAAACGCGATGCCTTTCGGCATTTGGTTTGATGTATTTTCTGAGATGTTACGTGCTGTTTTTTCTTTTCACGCGTATTTGAAGTCGTCATGTTGAAGTCCTCATTCCTTCCGAAGATGATGACTTTGTTGAAGTCCGATTTTCTTTCCGTTTAAACTATTGCATTGAAGAAAGGTTCTTCTTTTTTTGCATTCTAAGGGTAAGACACTCGGAATGATATTTACATGTCGATATTAGTATACATTCAACTGCAGCTCTAATTATGTTATGAATTTTGATCCCACTTGTGGCCGCACCACTAAACCCTAGTAATTCGATTCGCACTCGAATTTTAGCTAACGAGCTGGCTTCATCAGCACTTCGTGAAGCTTCACAGTTTAGATTAAAATATCCTCCAAGAAGGTATCCCTTCTTTGGCATATAGTGCTCGAGTTGTTTGTTTTAATGAAATAAACCAATGAACTATGAATTTTAAACTTAAATATAGATTTGAGATTTACAAAAATTATTTAGCCAATAATTTCTTATTTGCCTTTTATTTATTTATTCATTAAATTGAAGAATATTATGTTAGATTTCATTATAACTCGAAAATGGGGGGGGTGAATTAACATTCAGCTATCACAGGAAGCAAGAATGTACAATAAAAGCATTAAAAGTGCAGAAAACCCTTATGTAAGTACAAATCTCTCAATTATAACTATGAAAAAATTATGTGTCAATAAATTTCAAAGCTGTATAAAAATGTAACAAAAACATTTATACTTGTATAAATGCTGCAAACAGAAAATATTAAAGAAATACCTGTCATTAACTAAGATTTATATGCACTCTGCTTACATTCTGAAGAAAACACCTCTAGCACTAGAAATGTATTAGGTGAGTTTTAAAGATTAAGGTCTGTGTTATGTTTAAATTGCCTGTTTACTTATATTCGCTGTAAGCTTTCTTTATATTATAGTATGTTTTAGAGGAAATATTAATTCATCATTTACAGTCTAAGAAATAGCGAAGGCACAGTAACAGTGTACAAATATAGATATAATTAGGAACTGAAGAAAGAATCGAATGCAGTTGAAGTAAAAAAGGTAATAGTTGAATGTACAAGATCTAATTGCTACTGTGCTGTGGCAAAGAATTTCTTAAACTTACTTTTTAACTTGGGTTTGAAAATTAGCTTGTTTCTTTACTCACATTTAAAGATGTACACTTATCTACATATGCATCTATCTGTCTAGTTGTATGTCTCCATATCTATTTGTTTATATATCTGGCTGTGTACTTACCTGCATGCCCAGCAGTCTATCGGCATGGCTGTCTGTCAGCCTAACTATCTATCTACTTACCTATTTATTTATCGTATACGTATATAGCATATATATGTGGGTATGTGTGTGTTTGTGTGTGTAAGATATAAAATATGAAAGAAAATTACTAACTTTAATTTGGCAATAGATCTTTCCTTCCTCTTTTTAATTTGGCTACTTCCCCTTAAGCCCATTATCTTAAAATTAATGTATCATGCAGTATTATGTAACACTATGTTACAAGTAGCATTGCACATATTTTTTATCCAATCACAGATCAAAATTTCAACAAAGAGGAGACGTAGCTTCGACGCTAAGAATCTCTTATTGCTTCTAAATGCGTACTAATTTTCCGGTTTCTTCTCGCTCTTATAGCACGTGTCATTTGCTTCTCTCTGTCGTCCGTTGTCCAAAGATGGAATAAGATATGTAAAATTGCGAGGTGCATACCGCACCCATAATGATGTGTAATTGAGACTATAAATCTCAAGAACATTCAGCAATTAATTGTATCTTGTCTACGGTCAGATTTGCAATTTTTCTTTGAAGTATGCATATACGACGCCAATAACTTTTGCGAGGTTAATACAAGAAGTCTTGACTTTATCTACGCAGAAAAGAATCTCAAGATGTTACAAAAAATATTACATATATATAGAAAATCAAGAACGTCATAAAATAAATATAATATCTTCCCATAGTGGCAGACTTACTCACAGAAAATCGCAAAAATAAAATTGAAAAAGAATTGAATCAAAACTTAAATAAATGTAAATTAATATAATAAAACAAAATTCACACAATGCTAAATATATTTTTAAATTCTTTGTCTTTGTTAAGGAGCAGCCGAAAGAATTTTTAACAGAGCCACATTTCTGAATAGCGTATGAATGAGAATCAAAACTAATACAAAAAAAATTAAATTTTAACGAATAAATTTAGAATTTAGAAATAATTAATTAAATTAGAATAAAATAATAAAAAAAATAGAAAACATTTTTTAAGAAATAAAAAAATAATGACGCTAAAATTTTATATTTGAATTTATTCATCAAGATATAACCTGTCCCGACGTTACTCTAAATTAGTTACATAATATACAAAAAGACCCCCAAAACAAAAATATTTTGAACAAGAAGAAATTTATGCTGCACAGTTAAAAAATGTGTTACATTTAGAGAAACACATATTCGAATCATGTAAAAGTATGACCCTTAAAATACGCTACAGTATGGTAAGCAAAGCTTAGCTTAGTTTCAAACGTACATTGCAGTAAGTGCGGCATTTCAACAACATGTGTGGACTTAGTAAATTTAAGACATTTTTGTTTAGCATAATAAATGAGACAGATACTTGCGCAACTATCCCTTTTCGTTTTTATTATTATTATAATTTATTTCTTATGTACAAATCGGATGGTTTTCCGCGTTAAACAGAGAACGCTTTAAAACTTTGTAACTGAACATTTTCACCTGCCTTGCTTTGTTTTGAAAGTAGACATTCTATTTTCTTTAGTTCGGTGCTTAAAGCGCTGGAAATTTTCTGAATCGACAGCACATACTCATTACTCGCTTAGTAAATATTGATTATCTATTTGTTAAAAAGTGTGATTGACAACTGATGGAATATATAAAGACTTAAGAAGGAGCATTACATAAATGTAACATGTATTAAATTTATTCATAGTAGTTTTGTTTCGGCATTCATATTAATTTTAGATTCTTTTCTTTTGAAAATGTTTTATTATATTTCTAATTTAATAGGCTCAAAAGAATTAGGCCTGAGGAATTTTACTTCACTAAAGGTTTAATCTTTCAAGCCGTTTAATTTTGTTTGATTATTATGAATTGATTTAAATTCGTCTTCCTAAATCTACTGCATTAAACAATTTTCTTTTTTCTTTCATCCTTTCTTCTTCCCCCACCATAAATTTTGTTTCCATATTCGTATCTGTATTTTTCATTTAATGACGTTTTGTAACTATTATTGTGCTGTATTAATTATTGTTAAGTTCAGCTTGTATTATTCGTTATTGTCGATTGTTTAAATATTAATGCAATTATTTAAAATTTTCCAAGGGAAAATTTCAATAATTTTTATTTTTATTTATGTACAGAGGTAGACAGATCGATAGACATGTCTCATTCGATTAAAAAAAGTGTGGAATGCTTTGATTTCTCAACTATCTTTCTTTCTCAAGTCATGTGAATAATTTTATTGCAAGTATGAACTACGGAATAAAAGAGAAAGCCGTCAAACAAAAGAATAAAGGACTACGGAGTGCTTAAATGTCATTAGTAATAATAATTTTACTTATGCTTTCTTTGTTAACAAAGAACGAAAGAAACATTTTCTCCTTACCTTTTTCGATTAGTACATTATCTCCATTTCTTTATAACAAAATACTTCTACTTGGTTGACTATTATGAGAAAAAAAAGTAAAAATTATTTGTTTCTCAATTAAATAAAGATTCTGTTGCGTACGTAAGAGTTCTTAATAGACTGAATGCACACACAGCTCTGACGAAAGGCTGATAAAATTTATTTTATCCAAAGAAACACTTCAGAGCTCTGGAACTTCCCATAAAAACAGTCGTACAACTCTTCACAGTATCACAATACAGTACAATTAGTAGTTACACTTTAATCTACTAAGAAAGTCTAAAGTGCGAAGCTAACCCGGGGATATCTCAGTACTCCGACTCACTCTGAATTAACAACATATGCTCTCTCCGGTCTCACACAGTTTTCGCTTGGTCGCCGAGAAGTCTTTGGTAAGTTTTATTTATCAAAATTACTGGAGGCATATACTTTTAAAATTACATCTAAGGGCGGGATATGGTTACAGTTGCCTATATAGTCTAATTACAGTTATTCAATTGCAATATTCATTACAGTTATACAGAGACCGGACCCAAATGTCGCAAAATGATCGCAATGATAAATCATGTTTTAATTAAATAAATATTATTCCATTTATATTTTTCTTTTATTTTTAATTTATGCTTATTGTACTACGTGTTTTATCGAATTAATTTATATTGCTTAGGATTTCATTTATGTACTATTAAAAATTTTCATGTGCAAAACAATTGTTACTCTCCTGTTACAGTTTCAAGAATTAACTCTTACCCCTTTTTCTATGTTATTTTTGTCTTCTCTTATGTTTATTGTGGCATATATTTCGTGTGATATTTGCCATGTCTGTGGATAAATTTGTTTGTAGTTTAGACAAAATCTGATTTAATTTTTAACAAATTTAAGGTTTTGATGCTGTTTTCTTATAATTTTAGTTCATGTTACAATTTTAATGTACCTACTTAAGTCTGTAATAATTAGACTTATAAAGACTGATTCTAAATTATATTTTGTGTCATTGTCAGTTCAGAAACATGCTGATTCATTTACTTTTATCGCTGCACCAACCCCCTGACAAAGATGCAATGAGGGAAGTAATAACTTTCTTCTTTTTTTTATAGTTTTCATCATTTTTCATTCTTGGTATCACCAGCGTTCCTCAGCAATTCAGTACCTACGACCCGATTTTCAATCATAATTCTCCTCTTGCCCCCTCTCTCATACGATTACAATGCATGCAATAACAATGTATTTTGAGAATTTTGACGTTAAAGCTATACTACGACCCTACCATTGCTCTCTGTCTTATGCCCACCGTATCGAACATTCTCACGACTTCACAAGAAGTTTCGATTTGTCTCGAACATTCTGGAACGTCTGCGCGACCGCGACGCAAACGTGTATACGTTCAAGTTCAGTCAGTCTCAGTCAAATTGATCCTTCTGTCACTATCGAAGCTATCATGAATGTAAATGTTGTGATTTGCTTTTTAATTGCAATGCACAGTATTAAATATTCACGGAAGTAGATTTATATGGATACATTTTAAGTGGGCGTAAGCGAGCATTAGACGAGAGTAAAGCATCAACAAGTGCACAGACGAGCGTGGTTCCGAATATATTCTCAAGAATTAAATTTTGGGTTTACGGTATTTGAGGTAAATGAAGAAGTAAATGAAATGTGTATCATTTGCTCAAAAATTTTGGCAGCAGGCAACATGAAACTTAATAAACTTAAAAGACACTTGAGAATAAACTCGAGAATTTCTCGAATTAAAATTAAAATTGTGTGAAAAGCAAAGACATTTTATAAAAAAAAACGCACGTAGTTGAAGCCTGTGAAGGAAAAAGCTTTATTTGCTTCTTAAAAAAGTTTCATATAAAACAGGCAAAACGCTTATTTAAGAATGTATACACTAATGTGTTAGTTACGATGTTCTTTGCAAGGATCTATATACCTGAAAATTAAAATAACAACTTGGCAAAAAATCATTTGATGATATTCACATGATCTCAACATAATACTTCCACTCTGATTCAAGGGAATGGGTTCGTTTGGAATGAAAGACGTCATCCTAGCTATGAAGCCGATCAGTCTTTCCTGCCTAGAAATCATCATTAGAAGCAATCTCTGTAGAGAATTTTTATGTTACGAAACTTAAAATAATTACTAGGAGTTATGTCGGGAAGAATAATTAAGTTCTTCAAAACTGCTTCCTCTAATGGTTTTGTAAAACACGAGTGCTCTTCGATTTGCACTCTGTTTTCTTTACATTAAAAATCACCGTAAGGTGAAAATATTGCAAGGTGAATATATGAGATACATGATATCTATCGAACATCATAGCTTAGCTTAATCCATTTTAAATGCTCGGAAGACTACAGTTTGGCAAAACCATTTAACATGAGTATTATTTTATTATAAAATCCTGAATATATCATGTAATTTAATGAATATTCTATTTAATAAAAAGGAAGCGTATACCTGGAAGGGTACGTAAACAGTTTAAAACGCATTACCGTACTCATTTTAAACACACTTGATCTAAAGAATGTTAAAAGCATTAAACTTTACTTGTTCGATAACTATAATGTCACAATAAACAAGATCAATAATTTCCCTGCTTTCTGATGCAACTTGAAATAGCTGGTAGAAGGAACTGAGACATCGATTCTTATTGATGATTTAGCAGTCACAAGTCGCAGTGCTCTTTATGGAGATAGTAAATGTTCATTGTACGATTTTCTCCTCCTTTTCGTCGCCTGGACTTCTGAAGCAGTGTTTTCCAAATTTTATAAATTGCGACACACATGCATGTAGTTGCTTTAAAAAGAGAGAACCATAAAATCATACACAAACAAAAAAAAAAGAAAGGGATAACATAGTGATAACAATATAAGCATAAATAATTGATAACGATTAATTGATGATAATAAATTAATTCAGGATTACAATTAAATGTATATAAGTGTGCAGTGAGAAAGACAATGCTTCAAAATGTACCTTGACAAAAAGTTATCTCTTGACCCGTAATTGGGTCTCGATGAATTATTTATGAACAATTCTATAACAAGAAAAATATTCGATGTTATGCCCTTTCTCCTATGAGCTGCAGGTACATCTAGAACAGGCATGTCAAACTCGCATGCAGTCTGCGGGCCGCATGTAGCTTTGACTCATTTTTTGCGGCTCTCGGTTCACCGCCAAAAAATAACAAAAAAAAATAATTGTAACACATTAATTACATTGAAATTTCACCGAATATCGAGACATACATAAAAGCCTCTGGTGCTCTTAAAAGAATCTCTTTACAAAAATATTTCTCAGCCGAGTCGAGAAAGGGCTAGCCCATTTGTAATGAAGAGCAGGAAGTATGAAAAGTCAGCAATACTCTGGCCGGAACATGAATTGAAGATCTTCTAACTGCTGCCCGAACTTAATTTCCAACTGGACAGTAAGGAAGAGGAACATTACTTACACCTATAAAGATGGAATTATAGACATTCAGTGCAACTCATTTCTAAAGCAAAAACTTAATGAAGTGGTTTTCCCGAATTTTACAAACAGCTGCCTGAGCAGTTCCCAGAAAGCCTCAGATTTCCATGTTTGGTAGGACGGATCAATGTAAACAACTTTTCTCATTTACGAAAAGGAAAAAGTCCCCAATGAGATCCAGTTTTAACGGAAATTCATCTGACATCTGTTCTGAAAATTGCTAATTCAAGCAGCATATCTCCAGATATCCGAAACCTGGTTGCAGGAAAAAGCTGCCACATGTCGAGAAAGCAACAATAGATATCCGTCATGTATTACCAGGATTTACTTATGTTCCTTTTATTTTTTAAATAATTACAGTATTAAATAAAATGCTATGCATTAACTCACTTTTCAAATCATTATTAAGCATGAAAATGAAAGTTTTCCTCTTGCCCGCACTGATGTACACTGATGACTAATTGGTCTACTTCAGATACTGAATTTGACAAGCCTGATCTGCACACTCATAGCTAGAAAAGATCAGAATTCAAAATTCGAAACATAGATTTATTAATACCTAGTGCTTATACATCATTCGTTGTAAAGTCAAAAATTCCCATGTTTAGCAATTGTATCTCGGGAACTATTTGAATTCGACGCAGCATATAAATCGTTGAAACTATTCTTACAAAATTGCCTGTTAAAGGTTTAGAAAAAGCTTTGAATTTTCAGAATAATTTTAGCGATTTTAAACTAGTTTATGTTTTTTAAGGATCTAAGTAGAATGAAGACACTCTCAGACCACTTTTATTGAACTGAACAGAATTAAATTAGTTTATTCTGTTCAGTTCAATAAAAGTGGTCTGAGAATTTTATTGAACAGAACAGAATTAAAAAGCATTAATACAATAATTGTAAACAAAATACTTATAACTGTAATTTAACTACAGCATAACTATGTAAAAAATTAACTATATGTAACAGCTATTTTTTTAATTAATTAATGATTTGGAGAACCCTTGGAAAGCGCAGCTCCTCGCGATTACGAATTACGTGACATCGTAAATAGGCATCTGACTAATTAATTATAATAATAAGGAAAATTGAAATAAATTGTTCATCAAATGTATCAATAGATCAATTTCTTCTTTTTTCTTCACTGTAAGAAAACTATTTGAGAAAATTAAATACATACGTTAACAATCTCAAAAAGGAGTTCATTTTCATGAGACAGATACGTATATTTAACCAAATACAAGGTGAAGAACACAGTTTGTTAAGAAAGCCAGCTCGCGCTGCGCAGTGTTTCGTCCTCAAAATCAAAGTGACTTTCATTCGCACCATTTATTTTTTTCGGGATTGACTTTTCCCTTTCCGTTTCTTTAATTAATCTTCCGCGGAATTTGTACGCTAGATTTAGAACATGCATCATTAACATTAATTTACAGCCAAATCGAGATTTCCTTAACACCAAGAGTTTAAATTTTCATTTTACGCATTAAGAGAAAGAAATTAAAGTAAAAAATGCTGCCAGTTTTGTACAATAAAATAAGCCGTTTTTTCAGTTTTAACGAAACACTGCTTAGCTTCTACCTTGACCGCACATCTGCGTTAAGCGTTAAGGTGCCTTGAGAACCTTAAATAAGGACTACTAAAACAGAAAAAAATAGACGTTTTACTAATAGTTATTCACAATATTATTAGCTTGAAAAGTATCGTATAAGTATTATGAATTAAATACATTAATCTCACATCTGCGTCAAGCGCTAAGATGCCATGAGAACCTTAAATAAGACTTACTAAAACGGTAAAGAAATAAACATTTTACTTATTTACAAAATTATTAGCTTGAAAAATACCGCCCAAGTATTATGAATTAAAATAAATTAAAAGCTAAAAGGAATGAAATTTAAGTTATTTAAATAAGTAGCAGTGTTTTAATTGTGCATATATTGTAAAGCAAACGCATTTGTAATCATCAGAAGAATAACTTTATTTTGTATTAAAAAAAAGTAGACTGAGTACCTAGAAATTCGAAATTAATTAAAATCAGAAATATACTTTGAGAATCTGGGTATTACGCTTCTCAGACTGGTGCTATTAAATTAAGCTAAGTAAATTTAACGTTACTAGGCCTGAGAACAGTAGATTATATAGTCTAAGTATTTTAAGATATTCTAAAAAAATAGATGTTGTTAACCTTACATGAAAGAGAAATCTCGAAAACTACGGAATCAGATTATTGTAGTTGAAAACTGAACTGAAGTATAACGTCCAGATTTTAATGAACTTATCCTTTTAGTTGCTTGTAAATTTTCTTAAATCATGTAAAGTAGTAATATTTTGCCATCTTTGTAAAAGTAATAAATTAATTAGCAAAAGATCTCCAGTTTTTTTTAAAAGCACTATTAAATAAACTGTTAATGATTTTCTTTTTTTACCGGTCAATTTTTAAAAACATATGTATTAAGCGTGTTAGTCATTTCAACTTTAAAATGCTTAATTTACTTCTATAACGTTATGAATAAAACTGCGAAAGGTACTTTTGATTAGTCCGTCGGTTTAAAATGAATTAATTAAACAAAGGAGACCTGGGGAAATTTGGGCATTCAATATTGTAGTCCAGTTACAGGAAAGAAGACTATTTAACTAAAAAGTCCTGTACGTCAGTTTGGGGATGTAGGCTAATGTTTTAGTATTTATGCAAAACACCTTTGTGGTAGTTCAGTGACCTCTTCAAGTTTCAGACTACACATGATTTAAATGAGCAACATCTGAGCTGCCTTTTAAAAAGGAATACAACAGGAAAGAATAAAGTCACAATGATGAGTTCTTGAAAGCAGATGTTTCTCGAAAGCAGTTAATGAAACAGTGACGTCATACTGAGATAGAGTGACATCATTCTCCTTATATTTCTCGTTTTCTTTCAAGATTCTTCCTAAACTTACGCACTTGCTAAGCACGTTGTTGGTAGATATCTTTTCAATAAAAGGACTTTAGCCACAGAGCTTTGGCATTGCATATGTAAAAACAAGCGTTATGTTAAGAGTTAGAATATCTCTTTCTATAAAATGTTTATATAATCGCCTGTATAACAGGTGTCATACGGTAATAAATCTCAGATTAGATAATTGTATTTCCCACAATCTGACAAATTTCGGATATTAAATCTCTCTAGCATTGTAATTTTAATAATTAAATCATTTAAGTTATGAACTATTTAATATTCTAATGTCCGTAAGAAATAACTACTTCTAAGGAAAGTAAGTTAAGGAATTATCACGTTGTAGCATACTTTGCTTGAGTGTTTGTTAAGACTGATGCAAATTTCAAAACCCGCATTCATTGATATTATTTATATTTAGGTACTTATTCTTCTGCGTACTCACGTAACATTTTCAAAAAAAAAATATGCGTAAAAGTGCCATTTAGAATACCTTCGTCTGTAACTTATTAAGCATTTTATCTAAACTACAGTGTGTTTTATGCTCATATTACAGTCTTTTTCAAAACATATGAACTTTATTTCTAAAATATAAAATATTTCAATCTAAAAAATAATTTTCAGTGACACAGGACAGAAACAATTCGCTGGTATATATATATATATATATACACTTGTATATATATATAGTATATCCACACGTTTTAGGCTCATCACTACGTCACTTTTTCCTATTGGTTTAGAATTACAAGGTTTTTTTGGCTACTTTGGAAGCCCCGTAGAATTTTTTCATTCATCTCAGGACGTTAGTTTTTGCCCAAGCTGCATGGAGGTGAGTTTATCTTTTTGCGTCATCTTTCATGACTAAGATTTTTTATTCTTTTGAGTTACATTTTATTTCACTACCGTGTAACATTATTTTGATTTAACTTCCGTTTTATCTAACTGCCGCTTATAATTATATTTAAAGTCAAGTTTAACAAATCAATTTTACTTTGGTCTAGGGAGCCCCATTTTGTGATGGTTTTCCTAATAGTACATTTGACTAATAGTATTTCAGAATTTTACTAGGCGACTATTAAACTACTTTTAACGTTTTTAGGTTTCAATCCTTCTAGAAGTCTTATTAAAATTTTTTTTTCTTATAACAAATCACAGTTTTTAGATCTCTAAATTTCTTTACGTTATTAAAAATTTTGTGAGTCATGAGACAGTTTTGCAGTATTTGTGGCCTAGTTTCTTTTATGTATTACTATTTATAAAAAAGTTTTGAAATATGTAGTATGTTACTTCTCCTTTTAACTTTTCTTACTTTTTAACGCGTAGGGAAAAGGAACGTCCAATTGAGACGATTTCGATTAGCATTAAATGATTTGATAGATATCATTAAATTATTTTCCGCGTTTATTATCTCAATTGGTCGTTTGTTGAAACGCGTGGAGGTGATCTTTCAATGGAAGTTGCATAGCACTTTTCCCCTGAAGAAACTGTTGTGTGGCTCTCAATGGAATATTGCCATTTTGATCTTTTTGTACCTCTCCCATTTTTCTTGCAACTTCTAATTTTCCCAATTTTTTTAAAAATTCAATTATTGGTCTCATATATTATTTTTTCTTTTTAGTCATGTTTTATTGTTAATAATGGTGTTTTGATGTAACTTTTGGCATTGCCGTGCTTTTACGAATAGGATTTAGGAAGTTTCGGGTGTGCTGTGGCTTCTGCATTCTTGCTTGTTAATTATATATATAGCATAAAGTATCTTTTATTTGGAATATAAAACTGTCTGTTTGTGAATACTCCGATTTTTTTGAAAACTTTAAATGTTTCTTGTTATTAGTTTGTAAAAATAATCCTTGTGAATCATTACATTCTTTAACAAGAAACAAACTTCTCTCTAATTGTAAAGAAAGGAAGCATCTGGATGCATGGAAGTTCCTGATAGTAATATCATGCGTTATGTATAACAGATTGGAAGACAAATAGTGCCTTAAGTATTGAAAAATAATATAAAATTTACTACTATTTTTAACATCTTCATCGACCGGGTGTTTCTAAAAGTGAAGCAGTTTTCTTTTATAAATATTGTTGCGCTCTACGGGTTCGTGAATTTGGAGTGACTGACGATAACACTTGATGAGGAATCAAAACACAATTTATTCGTTACATAATTACACAGGAGAGTTCCAAAGACACTTTTACAGCCCTCGAAAAACTACGATAAATCCGCTAAAACAATAAGAAATACAACCTTCAGGCTATAACGATAACAGCAGCTTCACGGCGCACTTTGAATTAACTAAAGTACACTTCCCGACTCGGTTCGGTCGCTCTAGGAGCTTTAGACACTACTACTGAACTCAGCGTACTCTCGATGCTCTCCACGATACACTGCTACTCCGCGCACAGGCAGGGTTTATATAGCTTTTAACCTGCTTTCGAGAATATTGTGGGACAAACCACTAAGAATTCGTTCTAGAATGTTCTCGCACCGTCTACGGCATATCGACAATTTCGTCACCAAATAGGCTATTTCGCTCCAGATCTGGTAATTCTGCATTTCCTAGCTATTTTCTGGCAACCATAAACCGATTTGCGGGGAAGCTTGCGGCTCCTTGCCTGTAAGTAGGGGAGGGCATGGGGCACATGCCTGTTTACCTCTGTTAAACATCAGGCGTCCCCGTCCTCCGTCACCTGTTACCTGTCGAAAGTTTTCTCGAGAAGTTGATTGTAAAGGGTAAGAAATCTCTCATAATTAACAGGCTAGGGAATAACACGAGTGCTCAGTGGTCGTGCCTGCTCAGAAGTTAATGACAAAACTGCCTATGCCTAACATGTTTAATTGATTGAAAACGTATTATTTGCAACTCAGGTTTTCAGAAAACGGAAAGCTTAGTTTACTAAATCTTATTTTTATAATCCTTGAAAGAAGTGTTATTCTTTTGCACTACGTGACATTTCTTCCCTAGTAAAACAGAAATGACCGTCATTTCATTTGCAGGAAGTATTTGTTGCAAGTTTCGTGCGCAGGTGATTCGAGAAAAGATAACGTGCACTTGTGTTTTGAAAACTTAAGTCTTTTCTTTGATAAATAAGTGTAAAATTCTCCGTATGGCGTTCATTTGTGATGGAATAATTTCATATCAAATTCGTTGTTTACGTTTTGGCTTACCTAATTTGAACACCTTATTTTAATTATACGATTTTGTGCTGTGTTGCTTGACGTTCTTGAGATTAATTCTAAAACTAATAGACTCATCCTAAATTTTCAGCTTTCCTAATGCTAAACTGGGAAATAACACGAAGATCAACTCGCACTTTTTTAAGCTCATGTTATCTTTCTCCAATGCTTCAATTTTTTTTAATTGTGCAGGGCAATTTGCTATCGCTCAAAGATGTAAAACTATTCATTTCTTCAGTATATATTGAATCATAGCATATTGAATTCTTCAATATATGTTGAATTTCTTGCTCCACAAATCCTTGAAAAATTACTGACCCTTCCGTTCCTTCTTCGTTTATTAGAATTAAAAAATCCATTTCGCAAAATTTCCCACTACTAATATAAAATGCTTTTGTACTTGAATATTTTCAGGAAACCAAACAGATTGTTTAACTTGAAATGAATCTGAATTTTAAAACATTATATTTCTTTTCATACTGTTTCAAAGTGAAATAAAATACGAAGTAAGTGTGGAATATTCAAACAGCGACTGTAATAAGATATTCGAAATGATAACTTTTCAAGATATGGTGCACGGAATTTTAGCATCAAAAAACAAAAATGCTTCAGAAAATGTAGAACGCTAAAAGCTTTAGTTTTTTCCCATTTCACCTGAGAGTGTTCGTAATCTGTTTAACGGAACGTTTTTAGTGTGGTAGATTATAACCTAATATTATAATTTCCTACTTACGAGTCTTTTCAGATTGCAAGTTAGAAAGAGAATAAAAATATTGATTTTTTATTTGATACAATTAAAATAGATTGCGACGCAATTGAATTGCTAGATACCAAGAATTCTTAGATTGCAAATATTGGACCAAATTTAATTAGATATAGGAAGAATACCACCAGTTGCGTAAGTGCAAGTATCGGAAACTAAAGCGAAATTAGCTCATGCTTGACGCTGACTAGCAAAACCACATTACAATCGCTTTATAAGCACTGTTTCTTAAAAAAAAAATGTGAGTATGGTCGTTCTTGTCGGATTCATTAGATCAGAATATTCTCATTAACATGCACTTACAAGAAATCATCGTATTGATTCGCTTTGATACCAGAAGGAAATATTAATCTCATATTTCGCTTTTTTAACAATAAACTGAAGTCACCGCTTATTAAAGTACCAATATTTTCCTCATTTGAAATGTCCTATGATTTAAATAAAGCCCATTCAGTTAGCTCAGAGAGGTATGCAATTTTACTAATGATCTTCGAGTTTCATACACGTTTTTTAACAGTGATTTATTTTAAAGAAGAAAATTAGCAAACAATTGTGTTATCTTGAATTGCTTCGTTGGATAACAAAGAAATAGCTAACAGAACGTTATGCTGAAAGAACAAGTTAATTAATTATCTTAGAATGACGTAACTGTAATTAATTTGGAAGACAAAAGCTCAAACACTAGAGTTAATTAAGTATAAGTTTATGACAATGTAACTAGATAATTAGCTCAGATAACAAAAGCTTAAATCCGCTGGAGATATTAATTAATACTAATTAGAATATTGTATTAATTAATATGAAACTTTCATCGTATCTTCCCTTGCATTACCTTGATAGTAATGACTTCCTGTCGATAAAAATAAAAATAAAAATAACGAAGTTTGAAAGAGTATCTTTTACTTACTTCTTTTGTTTAATCAGGAATGACTAAAGCTTCCCGAAGAATAGGGAAAATTTATTGAAATAACATTAACAAATAAAGCTTAAAAAACTGTAGGTTTTATGAATGTAAGCTTCTTTCAGTATCTTAAGAAACAAAAGCCCACCTAACGGAAGTATACATTAATTGACTGTTGTTCTTTTAAATACAATTACGTACTCAGCTCCACAATTTGTTTCAGTAGACTCGTTTTCTTATGACCATCCAGTTTACGAAATGTGTGTTTTCACAAACTATCATGTTAGGCCCAACGGTTTATGCACTTTTAAATGTGATTTTCATTCACGAACATTCCCTCTTACAATTATTTATTGTAGTCCGCACGTGTTCGTAAAATAGGAATTGCGCGTATAAATGCGAATATTAAATAGCAAGATGCAAGGTTGTGGTTAATAATCGATAAATTAGTATGGGGCTATACTAAGAACCATAAGAAGAACTATCTAAATAGGTTGTGAAACGTTTTCTCGATTTCCTGAATGAAAAATTCAGACACAACATTGGATTGGCATATAGGGCAGATTTTAATCAATTGCTTTTAAGGTGAGTTTTAGGTAGGTTGGTTGTTTTATTTGATTACGCCAAAATCCGCGAAGTCTATTTCCCAGACAGAAGGGATGCTTTGTTGGAGGAATTTCTATGGGAAACTGGCTCGTATCCACCTTGTACACTGGTGAAATAAATTAAGATAATTTGCATATTTTATCGAATTGCATGAAAAGAACTGATTTGAAGGAAAAACCACCGCTTCTAGATAAAAATGCAAATCTTCTACGGCAAATACGTAAGCGTACACGTGTGTGTAGTCGAAGCTAACAGCAAAACAAGCTTTATAAAAACGTGGAGGGTAAGACGAATTTCATTCTCTAGCACACCTCGGCGAATTTCTTGGTGCTATCTTGCAGCAATAGGTTAAATTCATATCGGAGCAGTAAAAATGAGTAACCACCAATGTTTAGGTGATGGAATGAGGTGGCGAATTGTGGGGAGACTAGAGGCAGGCCAATCGCAAGTCCAGATATGCAGAGAGTTTAATTTAACACCCAGTGTCGTGTGTAACCTATCGAAAGAGTTCCAGGATACTGGATCCATCGAAAGAAAGCCTGGGCAAGGTCGTTCAGACACGACGGCCAGAGAAGATCGCTATTTTCCCATTTTAGCAAGCCGTAACAGAGGGGCTACAGCTTCTCAGCTGTCTCGGCACTTGTATGCAGCTACAGGAACCCGTGTAACAAGGGTGACTGTTTCCAAAAGACTGCACGAGAAAGAAGACCAGCTGCTTGCGTCCCGCTCACGTCTACGGAAAGGAGAGTCCGATTAGCATGGTGCAGGCAGCATAGTGATTGAAGTACGGAACAATGGGCGACCGTTCTGTTCACCGATGAGTCCCGTTTTAACTTAAACATCGATTCTCGCCGTACTTTCATATGGAGAGAGCCAGAGACCCTCTACTTACCCTCCAATATGCTCGAAATCAACAATTTAGGCGGTGGCGGTGTAATGGTCTGAGCGGCATCATGTTGGATGACTGCACATGTCTTTGATAGAGGCTCTGTGACTGGTGTGAGGTATAGGGATGAGGTCTGGGAGCCCTATGTTCGCCTTTTCCGGGGTGCAGTGGGCCCTGAGTTCATCTCACAGGACGATAACGCGAGGCCACATAGAACTCTTCTGGTCGACGAACTTCCCGAGAGTGAGGATATTCGCCGGATGGATTGGCCAGCCAGGTCTCCAGACCTCAACGTGATAGAGCATGTCTGGGACGCTCTGGAGAGGACAATTGCAACTCGCAATCCCCCTCCGAGAACCATCCAGGAACTGAAAAATGCATTGCTGAATGTGTGGGACGAGTTGCCACAGACACTGATAAACTGCCTTATGTCCAGTATGACATTACACTGCGAGACCTGTATGGCTGTAAGAGAGGACCATACCCCCTATCAACCCATTTATTTTATGTCTTCTGCAACCGCTGATCCAGACCTTCAGACTCCCATGAGTGTTACACACGAACATGTGTATCTATTATAACTGTTGAATGTTTATTTTGTTTGCATTGTATCAACCTATATTCACACCGAATTTTATTAAAATCTGTTAACTAGTTCTGGAGATCGCAGATCAAATATGAAAATTCTATTAACTTATTTCGCCGATGTACATAGAGAAAACCATAAAAACACTCATACAGCCAGTCCATTTGCTTGGCATCGAACCTAGGCCGAACTATCAGTGCTCAGAGGTTTTATAGCTCTGCCGCTGGGAAACGGAACAACAGTTTTAAGTAGGATTTTGATGAACCACTTTAGTGTGCAAATATGATCGTAAAGCTATGAGCCACATCTAAACATTAACAAATTGCCGAAAATTAGGAAATTGCTTTAAAATTGTACTTTTTCTTTATTTTATATTTCAGTTGCACTGTTTTGTAGACTGCAGTTCAAAGATCACTTTCAGTCATTTCACGGACAAAAGAAAAGGTATACAGATGGTTGTCTCAGTACTGTGATATTTAAATTAGGCAACTATTTATGGAAAAGAACTCTTTAACTGGATTAGTGATTACGGGAAACGGCGTTTTTGAGACAGTTGCTTCAGGATCTTCTTTCAGATGCTATTTTATACTTCTGCTACATGTGTAAAACATCGTAAATGCACCCAGGCAGCCAAACCACTTTTCCAGGTATCAAATCCTGCCCTCTTGTTAATATCTGCTAATGTTCTTGAATCCTGGTAGCATGTCCGAAGGAAATAAGTGACACCCGTACTTAACACCTATATCCCTCGCTTGCTTTGCGAAATAAACTACCTACCTACATTGAAAATCAAATCAAAAATGGAAATATAGCAGTTTGAGTAGTGTCTTGCTAGCTGATTAAGTACTTATACCAACCACGCACCCTCAAACGTTACTTGTTTTCTTTTGAAGCCAGTCATTGGAAGATTTTTTCAGATGTGTGAACAATGAATGGTATACTGAATTTACAAGAGATAATGGGAACAATACGCGTGCGGGGACAATACGCGTGCGGGAACAAATTATTCTGCAAAGACGGTGGGTTGTATTCAATGCAAGTAAGAATATGATTGTTATTCTAGGGTTTCGAGAAAAGGGAGACAGAATTTGGGGTAAGAATGCCCTGCTGACTTGAATGAATTCCCGGAATTATGAGTCAGATGTTTTCTCTTTCTGAAGTAATTTGAAACCGTGATTTTGAAGCGAACATCGAACGCTTTAGTTAATCGTATTTGCTTTAGTTGAAATACACTTGATTTAGTGTTCATTTAGTGAGTGAATGAGCGTCACCAAGGAAGACCACTGGCCTGGCCTTAGCCTCACAGTGTATTACCTTCTTGGCAGAAACCATCTATTCTCTACTGCACCCTGCCCCGGAAACGCAGCCGAATAGACGGCTAAGAGCCTCATAAAGTCTACATGTAAGCTTGGATATTGTTGTTTGGAAAAGAGTATTCTGATAGGAACTATTTAAAATTAAGCAAAGAAGAAATCAAAAGATTGTTAAGAATCCTTGTTAGAATAAAACAGAAACTTGTGTTAGATACAGTAAGGAAAGGAGGACTATGCCTGAAAAATTAACTTCCGTGGACTACCTGGACTTGCCAAATGTCTATATGCGGATGCTAACGCCTTCTATTAAACGAAACAGCACAGTGCTGGTTTAAAATGCAAAGGCATTCCGTTTACGAAAGGAAACGGAAGTCGTTCTGCAGCAAGAATGTTTGGTGAAAGATGATTACTTATGGATCAGAGCACTAATGATGGTGAAGATGAAACCGAATTCGATGATGTGCCTCAACATATAATGCAGCGTTTCCCAAACTTTTTGACCCCGCCCGGTAAGAGATTTTAAATTTTTTCGCGACCCACCTTATAAAAAAACACATTTATTTACGAAACAAATTTTATTTTTTAATAAAAATCAAAATTCAAATTCTTTGTTTGTTTATTTCATACACAAAAATTGCGAAATAATTATATAATAAAAACATAAGTAATTAAAAAAAATCCATTATCTTCATTTAAAACTTAAAGTAAATAAAGTAAGTGTTGTTTTACATATTTTGACCTTAGTGCGAAGGATGATGTTGTCTTTCATCACATAGTAATTTCAAATTAGGGTTTAATGATGTTAATTTTATTCTCAAATTAGGTTCGACATCCAATCTATTTCGATACTTATTTTTTAAGTATACCAAGGCTGAGAATTTCACACGTATAAGTGATGACAAAAGGCATTAAAAATTGTATCGCTTTTTCGCTTACGCTTGGATATTCCTTTTGACAGCGCAACCAAAAATTAATTAGTGGTACAGATTCAAACACTTTTTTAAGATCAGTGTCGCATGAAATTTCAATTAAATTATCAACTTCTTGTTCACTAAGATTAAGCATTTCTTCCTTTTCAATATCGACAGAAAAAGGATTTTTGATCCACATATTATTTGAAGGAATATCCGGAAAGTAGTCTTTGAAACTGTTTATTTGCTCCGAAAGATGTTCTTGAATTAAAACTGATAGTGTTTCAAGATGTAAATCTTCTTCATCGTAGTTTGAATGGGTTTCAATAAATTTATGTAATGTTTCAAAAGATTTAAAATTTCCTTTTGACAGTCGTTGTTTCCAAAGAGTCGTTTTTTTAATTATTGCAGCGACTCTTTCCGATACTTTGAAAATATTTAAACCAAAGCAAAAAATTTCATTAAATGTAATTTTCATTAAATGTAGCAAATATGTCGCACAAATAACCACTCGAAATCGTGGAATCTATCCTTAAACGGAACAGTAGCATCTTTTTTAGATGGTGGGTGTTCATTCAGAAATACCAAGGCTTCGTCTTTTAGCTCAAACAGACGTTTTAAAACGTTTCCTTTTGAAAGCCACCGCGAATTACAATACAAAAGAAGGTGTTTATGATCACTCCCCCTTTCCTTGCATGATTTGATAAAAAGTCTGCTATTTAATGGACGAGACTTAATGTAGCTTACAAACTTGACACATTCTTTCAAACAAGTCATATTTAAATTTAAAGGCATTCGTTTTACCGCCAACGCTTGTTCATGGATACTACAGTGCACCCATACACAATTAATTGCTAATTCTTGAATTTGTTTAAACAAACCTTTATAGCAGCCTGCCATTGCACGTGCTCCGTCGCTGCTTAGCCCAACGCACTTTATCCAATCAATACCGTGATTAGTGACAAAATCATTGGTAGCCTTAAAAATTTCATCTGAGGTCGTTCTTGTCGGTAGTCTTTTACAAAACAAAAAATTTTCTTGTATGGTGTCTTCGTCAATATATCTGATAAAACACATTAGATTTGCATTATACTCGATACCTGCGCTTTCATCTATTTGCCAGGAAAAAAACTTGCTCTTTTTTACTTGAGCAACTAGTTCTTCTTCTAAATGTTTCGCGCAATCATCAATTCTCCGTTTAACTGTATTATTTGATAATGGTAACGCCGAAAATAAACATTTTTCCTTTATTCCGCATAAATTATTTGCGATAATTTTCAAAGCGGGAAGTATTAATTTTTCTCCAGCACTATGAGGATACCAAGTTTCAGCTATTAATTTGGAAATTTCAAAAGATGTCAAAGTGAGGTTTTCATTTGACTGGTGAGGTAAGAGTGTATTTTTCATTTTTTTGAGCAGCAATCAATTCATTTTTCTTATCAGTAAAAAAGTAATTGGCTTATCAGAGTACTCAGAATGGAGTGCGTTTAAACGCCGTTTCAACTTTGACGTTTTCATACTTTCATTTGAAAGTTGCTCATTGCAAATAACACATAGCGGCAAATTATTTTATCTGCCGCCGGCAATGGACCCAAAGCGTAAACATTCGTCACAATAGTTGCGAGTCCAAGTAGCTTTACGCTTGTTATTTTGGCGCTGTATATCTGCTTTAAGTGCTTCAGGCACAGTTTCTTCACGATCATGATGCTCAGCTTTGCTCGTGCTTGGTTGATCATCATCATTTAAATCTGTGGTTTTCTTGATTAACCATTTATCCATTTTAAAAAAGGTTGAGAGCTTTAATAAAAATAATTTGTTTATAATTGATTTATAAGAAAAAGTATTTTTATTACTTACCAATATGAAGTTGCTATTAATAATAAGTAATAATAACTAATGTCAAATAAAAAAGGTAACAAAAATTCAAACATAACCTTGTTTTGATGCATGTGAGTTTATGGCGCATGTACCGGAGAATACACTGAATGACGAATCGAAATCAGCCAATCAGAGCTTCCGAATTTAAACGGTCCGGTAGGAAACAGTAGTAAAGGGCTGCCACCTGCAGTGCTTGGAAAAGTTTCGAAAAATATTAAATTTAGAGCAAAATGTTATAGATTTTTTGTGTTTTCACAATTCTTGCCACGACCCAGATGAATTTTTCTGCGACCCGGTGCCGGGTCGCGACCCACACTTTGGGAAACGCAGATATAATCTAATTTTTGTATGCTGAGTTTTCCCTAATTTTTAGTCTATCATTTTTCGATCTTATTTTTTGTATTAAAACAGCGGGTATATACGGTATCTTATATTTCTATTAAAATATGCTTTCCATATCGTTACTACAGCTAGACGTTAGAATATTCAGAAACTCCAGAAAATTATGCAATTAACTTAACATTTAAATGCTCATTGCTAGTCGCAAGACCTAGCTTTAAAACCCAGCCTATAAACATAAAAATGTAGTGCAGTGTTTTAAAAGCCTTAACGAGCTAAATCTAAGTACTGTTTCCTTCTAATATACGTAAAGGAGTTTATATGTATAAAAAACTTAACAGGGGAAAGCAAAAATGAATATGTTGCATAAAAAATCAAATATATCTACATACAGGTTATACATATCTGCGCGCTATAATCACATACAGGATGTTCGAACAAGATTGTTACAGGCTTTATTTATTAAACTTAGTTATTAACTGTTTAATCGTTTTTCTGGTATGGTGAAAAGTTGAGCGATTTATTGCGAAGTTCATGCTACAGTTCCATTTGCAAAATTTCTCAAAATGAGGTGAAGAATTAAATAAGAGCAATTTCAGTGCTGTAGATGGCAGAAATTTCGGAAACAGAAAAATCTAAATTTTTATATGCTCCCCACAGTGCAAAAGTTTCAACTAGAGAAATGCTCATTACGTTAGAAATTAAAAAAGAAACATTTCGTTATCTTTCGGGGCAAATTGCGGAGACATTAATCTCTAAAACGATCAACTTTTGCTTTGTAATCGAATTCCTAATGTGCGCAAAATAATGTTGAATTTCGTAAGAAATAAGCATTGGAAAAGGATCTAATTTGTTCTCGAATATCTCCTCGAAATCCAATCTCCATCTATAAATAAGGCCGATTCGCTTAAAATATAAGTTTCACATATCAGTGTCATGTCAAAAAAATTGTTGCAAGATCACATGTAGGTTTTTTATTAATATAAAGAAAGAGAAATCCTCGTGCACCATAAAGTATCACACGAGGCTTACAAATCGTAAGTAAAAAAAAGCAAAATGCTAAGTAATAACAAAATCTTTCAGTAATGCAATGAAATCAAACACAAAGAGAAAAAAAAACACAAACAAAAAAGATATAACTTATAAGCTTTTAGTTTAAACTAACAAAGTTTTATGTTAATTTCTCTTTCCCGTGTACTCTTATTTCAACTTCCCGTTAGAATGAGCGCGCGTTTCAGCTTTATGCTAATTTGAAGTGGAGCCAAGTTTTGTATTCAAAATGTTAGCAAGGAACTTCTCGGTGTGAGGGAGCTTTTAGTCTCAGATCACTGCGGCTCTGTTCGACGTTCGCCTGACCAGCTAGTATTTGAAGTCAAAACCTTAGCGCTGTTACGCTATTACTTATTGAAGAAATTTAAGTGCGTTAGTATTAGCTAAATCTTGCTACGCACCATTGATAGTTTAGCACAGAGGCCAACCTCACGTTTATAGCTCTGAGAGCAACGACGTCTTAATTTTCTACTTATTTTAAATTACTTGATTGTTCAGTTTAGATCCAAGTGCGGTTATTATTTTCTGTTATCCCTTCCGAGTTGGGAAGAGGATGTAAATAGTGGTTTAATAAAAGGGTAATTTTAAACCCCTTTTTACGTGCAGTTATTCTACCACTTAACCACAGTTATTCTTCCACAGAAAATAACTGCATTCAGCTCCCTGTTCAAGATCAGGACTTTAACACGGTTAAGACCATGTTCACCAAAAGTATGCACAGAACACTCAGTCCTGACAAACTATATAAACAAATTATTTGAAAGGTTTAAAATAAAAGTCAACAAAGTCATCAAAAGCTCGGTAGGCCGAAGGTGAAGATACAATCCCTGCATTTCCTACAAATTTCTTTCTAGATCTAAAAATTTTTAGGGGAAACAGCTAGGATATTACTGATTTGGTTGCCTTCTGTAGTACATCCTGTGCAGTGGTCTTGCTGATGAGACAAACGATTGAAGTGTCGGCCATTTCCGATGAACGCTTAATAAGCAATGAATCCAGCCGTTTCGAAAAAAAAATGTATTCATACTGAAACTGAACAGCCTAAGCAGTCTAACCTATTCCAATAAAAAAAATTGTCTCTTTCTTAGAGAAATCTCAGTTTCAGTATACACTTATAAATGCATTAAAATGACAAATATTTAATACCCCCTAGACACAAATAACTTTCTGTCCTCCTCTGCCCTGAATTCAAACTGCGATAACGCCCGCCATTACTTCCTTTAGGAATAACTATAATACCCTACTTTAATAAATAAGTTTAAACAAATAAAAATTTCCTGGAAATGACCGAGGGATGTTCAATTGTCTGAAATTGATAAAAAATATGCTGTGACCCCTAAAAAAGAGGACCCTAATGGAAACTTAAATCTAACACTAAAACGGAACACTGTAATGACTTGTTACTAATTGTCTTGAAAAGTTTATCAAATAGAAGTAATCATTTCTTTCAATAGAATACGAAACTGCGTGATAAACTTGTGGAGGAAGAACCTAAAATAAAGACAACAAATGGCTACTGTTATATGTGTTATAATGCTATATTACTGGCCAATAATGCACCAGGAAGAAAAGCAAAGTGTAAATCTTACTTATTGTACGCATAAGTAATATAAGAGGAAGACATGATTAAATTTGCATGCAGTACACAAATTTCGGGTACACGGAGTGCAGAATTAAGAACACAGAGCTGCCACCTCTGGCAGCAGTATCGAGGCAGACTGAGCTGTGAATCGAGGCAGTTGTGAATCGAGGCAGACTGAGCTTGAACGACAGACGCGGTTATCTCATTCCATGCTGCTGCATATTTATGCCGGAGTTCATCAACTGTAGTGACTAGAGAGTGTTGGCCTGCCAGTCTCTCGGTAATCCATGACCAATTGTTTTGAAGAGATCTGAAGAACAGGTTAGCTACTGCAGCACTCGAGCACCCTCTGTATCAAGGAAGGTAAGGACAGCACGAACAACACGTGGCCATGCATTATCTTGTTAAGAGATGATGTCATGCAGGTCTCGAAGATGGAGCACAGCCACGGGCCTTAACACGCCAGAAATGTGACGGCTGTCAACATTACAGGCTATGCTAAAACAGGTGGCCAGAATGTGTACCTATGGCACTCCATACTAGCATGCCAGGTGCTGTGCCCATACAGACGATGACGCATGCAAGCTGGCAACTTTCGTTGTCCTCGGAACCACCGCAGGTGAAATCATGATGTTATATGCAGAACCGTGATGCTTCTAAAAAGACTACATGGTACCAGTCCTGTGCTCAGGGTAGTCGTCTTTCGCAATGCTATAAGCGCGGTTGTCTCTGCTGCGGCAACAAACCAAGCCGTAACAATGGTCGCCATGCTGACAGTCGTGGTGATGCAGAGGTTGTCGTACTGCGGCTTTGTTTCAACCTGCACTTGTCTGTGTGAACAATTTTCGTACTGCACACGAGCCAAGTTTCCGACTCAGGGTACGTGGCGTGACTGTACGATCTCGCAAGGCCGAGAAGACAACATATATGTCCTTTCGGAAGTTATGGGCTCAAGGCCTCTGAGATCATGCATAACGTTCAGTACGGTGCTCCTGTACTCATCGATTTCATTTCGTCTGGCAGTCAGCAGAATTCCAAGCAACAAGAGCAGCAATGGTGGGGAACGATAATTTGCATTCCTGATAGCTCATGATCCTGCAGCTGCTGAATTCCAATAGGTGGTGGTAGGAATTTTGCCTTCTTGTATAAGGCATATCCCGACCCTTACACAAAAAAACAACGTTCAAATGTAATTGCCAAATGAGAAACCTACTGTGCAGCCATCCCATTTATACACGACATATAGACGGCGTTATGCATATCTGTTTTATATGCATGCGCTAGAATGTGAGTCAATCGTATAACCCAGTACGTAGTATCTTTCATGCAATGCCGTCTTCATTGTGTTGCAATTTTAATGGCCCATTTTTATATTCAAAAGTATTATCAAACTTATGTAGAATAGTCTTGAGCACTACTTCGCGAAGTGGCATTCATTCGTTTTAGAAAAAGAGATCACTTGACTCCAGTGGGGAAGAGGAAATTGGCTATTTAACATACAAACACTGATCCATCACTGTGATTAGCTGTGGAAGAGATTAGATCCAGGAAAGAAAGCATTTTTTTATCCTTTTGAGCCATACAGGAAGTGAAATAAAGTCATTTGTATTTAGCAGTGAGAATGCAATGCGTGAGCATTTAAAAATATACAGCGCCATGATAGACATTTCGTAAGCAATCTCTAAGCAGGCTTAAGAGAGTTATTATATTATATGATGGAAACATTTTAAGGGGATTTAATATGTAGCTTAAAGGCTGTTTTATGGAAGTGGTAGGAAAGTTATTATTTTGTGTATGAATGAAAGAAGTCTTCGATGATTACTTTTCTGCTTCGAAGCCCTCAACTCTTCTGAAAATTTATAGTGGTGGTTGTTCAAACCGGCTTATATGAATCAATCTCTAAGTGTACAAAATCGATCGCGTCATTCCTGTTATAAAGCTTGTTATATAGATTATTTCGTTTAGTTAACTACAGGTACTGCTATACTTCCAGAAAAAAGGTTTTTCAGTGTCTTTAGCTAGCATTGAATTTTTAACCATGTAGAGATTAAACAAGCAATGATTATCCATTTTGTTTTTCTTATTTCAAGTTAATTTAAATTTGTATTAATGATTATTTATTTTCACGGTTATTGCATTATTCACTACACTTTCCTTAACATTGTCGTTTTTACATCCTTTAACCAAAATAATATAAAACAATCTGTTTCTTTGTTCTTAATTTTTCGAATTTTTAATTTATTTGTATTTTACAAAAGTTGTCTCGGAGGAGATTATTAAAGTTTTGTTCTACAATCCAAACGACCGAAACTTACAACTTAATGCAATTGTTGGGAATGGCCAAAACCCATCAATTAGTTGTCTGGTCACCGAGAACGCTGCCCACCGTGTCCGATTTTACTCCCAGGAGAAGAGATGGACCTGAGAGTCTGCAAACCCTCTCCCCGGACCACGAAACTTCTCGAGAGAACTTTTTACTCGTCATTAAGTGTCCCTATGATACACAAACACTATACGCTTACAAACATCGAAGCCTTCTCTGGGATTCGAGTTCTGGAGCAATGATACTGCAGCAAGCAGCGCTAACAATCAGAGAGGCTTGATATATTATTTTTGTTGTTGTATTATTTTTTGTTATTTCTATTATTCATCCAGAAACATATGGAATAGACCCAATAAGCCTCCAAGGTATAAAAGAACAAGCGGGGTGACACATACCTATCACGCGCTCTCCCATGGACCGGTGTCAAGGACAAGAAGAAAGTAACATTTCCTTAAGTAATCTTAAGAAGAGCATAAAATGGTCAAAATGCTTTATAAAGTGAATAAATCTTTGAAAATGTTGCGGAAACTTTTCTGTTTAATTCATTCCTGCATTTAGTTCAGTATCTTGATCATCGGCATAATATTTGGGGAAGAAATTCGAAAGTCAAAAGCTAACCTGTTCGAGGCGCTTGCTTTTATTGCAATATTAATCTAAAATTTGTAATGAAAGCTTAAAGCTTTTTAACCACCTTTTTGATACCTTAGTGCTACCTGCACAGATCAAATGTTCTCGGTGAGACAACATTGCTTACGTTGAAAAAACATTGATTAATATTGTACTGTACCACCACAACACATTCGTATGCCCCTATATCAGTAAGAGTACAGTTATATTTTGTGCATAAACTGCAAATAATGCGTTTAGTTCATCCATCTCAGCGTCATTATATCACGCGTACACAACGCATGCCAAAGGAAAAAGAAGTTGAGTACAAATATATAAATACACATTCCCGCTCAACGTATCTTATTAGCTTTGCCCAGATTAAGTTGTAGAGTCATTTATTTCATAGCAGGGAGCATGAAATATTAACAGTGTCTTCACCGAGATTCAGAACCTTCCGACAGCCAGTTGGACACGCAATTACATCATGGATGCGCTCGGTAAGGAAGGAGAAAATTCGTTACATTCTTCCACACTTGAAAGGTGTAGGTGTAATATAGGAGGAAGTAGACCACACCATCAAATCCAGGTGATAAGAAATAATCGTCCACCACAAGTTAATTCCAGCGCAAATTAGGAAGTCTTAGTTTTTAAGGAAAAAAAAAAACACGAAAATAAGCGATTTCTCCGTCGCGATTCAAACTCCGGACCTTACAAACTAACCTAATTACGCCACGAAGACACATGGTAAGGAAGGCGAGAATTTCTTATAAAGTCCCCGGAAGCATCTTAACTGTAATTTAACATTTTAAAATAAATGATGCTCGATATTATATTATACCAGAAAGGCGGGGGAATAATGATTTAAAAACGAGTTATTTCGCGTAAAGGTAATCAAGTTGTAGAGACAGTAGGTTATTTTGAAGCAGGAGAGATGAAATATGAGTAATATAATCACCGGGACTCGAACCTGGGACCTCTCGAATACGCGCCGAGTGTGCTGACCATTACAGCACTAAGGCATGCTAAGAAGGCGGATGAAATACCTTATAAAATTTGTCCATGTTTTATAACATAGATTTAAAGACATTCATTAAACAATGAAATAAAAATGAATAAATTAAAGAAAGCTGAATATTAATTTACTTTTGCAAGCCTGTAAATTAATGTTAAGAGCAAAAGCAAGAAATGTTGAACTATTTATGAACTTCATTTGAGATTTTACTTCATGGTTTCTTTCACTTTTTCATTCCATTGCTTTTCTCTTTCGTTACTAGTGTTAAATTTTATTATTTTATTTATATTATAGAACCTAAAATATTAAGCAATTAAGAATATGTAAATAATCTTTTATGAAAAAGTATAACTAAAAATCGCTTTTAGAATTACAATAGTACAGATTAATATTTAAGATCTGTTGGTCAATAAACATTTATTATTATATAGGTACTATATTTCAAATATTTATAAAATATAAAATATCTTCTTTATGGCAACGATGTCGTCTAACTGCTAACCAAACGATAAGAATCCCTGTATTCCCTCGATACATTGTGTGGCCTAATGAAAATCATATTTACCTGGTTTTCATCAGGCTACTCAACTAAAGATCTTTTTTATGGTCTCGATGCCATTTGAAATACAATATTTCATATTAGTAGCATAGTTTTTCTTACGTTTTCTTTAGTGATTGTTACGTGAGTTCATTATTAATTAAATTTTTGATGAATTTTCATAGCAAACCTTGTAAAAATCCTAAACTAAATATAAAAATAAAATAGGTGCATGAAAAAGTCAAATTGAAAAGCACAAAAGCAAAAAAAAAAAAAAAAAAAAAAAGGAATAAACTGAATTACAAATTACGACAAACTGATTTTTGCTTAGACTGAGTTACTTAAAGTAAATGCAGATCGTCATATCTAAAAGTATTGAAGCAAAAGTCATGATCCAATACCAGTATCAAATCAATAATTATGGTAATTGATATCGATTGATATGTTAAGCATGGTCTGGCTTCGATCAGTCAATATATGTGATCCAACCATTTGGGTTGTGAGTCAGAGCATGCAAATTTTGGCCTCGACTGACAACAGGAAATGGGAATGAAGATCGGGTGGACCACAGGCTAATGAGTAACGTTCCAGTATCTCATTTTGGATGCATTATTCGACGCTCACTTTCAAGCGCCAAAGAAATAGATGGGAAGTCGAGTTGAATGTCAAAAAGCGACGAAGGGGAAACTGTAGGATGGCTGAAAAGAACACCTAATGTCTTTTTTTCCCCCTCTCTTGCTATTCTTTCCACGATTTTTTTTTCGAAAGATTCGGTTTTTATTTTATTTGTCCTTTGACTGAGACCGGATGAAATCTCGTTTCGGATTTTAAATTCTAAGTACTTGGAGATGTAAGAATGAGGCAGATATTTCTTTAAAGTATTCGCAACATTATGCTTAGAAAAGCGGCTCCATTAAACATTTTAATTTATCACTTTAAAATTAAACCACAGAGAAATACACTACTCAAAACATTTAGAAGATACTCTGAATTTGATATGAAATAGCAGTATAATCGACTAGCTTTTTAATAAACATGATAGTCAAAAGTCTTGAAAAGAAAATTATCATTTTTGCAAACTTCCGAATATACAGATTTTGTCTGTGCCATCGAAAATTATGTGTTTTCGACGAGGAATGAAAAGCGACCTGCAATATTATTTATGTAGAAGGAAATGAGAATTAACTGGCATTATGCTGAATATTTCGTAGGCGTCATAGCAGTCAATACGATGTCTCAACGACATGGCTTAGCAGAATTGGAAGCCTGAAGGGCTATCTGTTGTTTAGAAGCGGATCAAATACAGCTTGCTGTCGTGGAAACATCTGATGTGTCTCAAAATGCCCTTTTCAGGTTACGGAGTAAATGTTTGGGAAATGGAAATCTTAAACAAAGACCAGAAGAGGACGTAGGCTTGCAGCAACATAAAATGTGGACTATCACTTAGCATTAAAGGTCAGACGAAATCACAATATGAAAGACACTCTTTTGCAACAACACATTCTGAGAATTTTTGACACCAGTTGATCAACTTAACCTGCTTAAAACCGAGTGCACAATGTTGGTTTGTATGCTCGAAGATTTACTCTCTATCATGTTTTAACAATGGAGTATCGTACTGTCCTCAGAAGTTGAATACAATAAGAGCATCACGAGTACAGACAAAATGATAAAGCAATGTCCTGTTCTCAGATAAGTTCCAATCTAATGTACAACTTGATACCGGTATTTTTGTTAGAGACTGTACTGACACTGGTATCATCAAAAATGAATCGCTGATGGCTCACCGACAGATGGATAAGATCTTCGGTCTTTTTATTGTGTTTTGCACTGCAACAGTCGGAGATAAATTCAATCTCGTGGATGCAAACGCCAGGCCAATCATGATCAGCTAGTCGACGACTTGCTTTTCGACGAAAAAAATCCTTCGAATGGATCAGACATCATATTCTCCAGTCATGAACCCAATCTAACAAGCATGGACTATTCTAGACAGAAGGGTTACTGTTCATCACCGTTAGAACACTACAGCAGCTGAAAATCGCTGGTCTATAGCTGCGGGAAAAGCTAACCAGCGGCTGAGCGGAAAATCCCTGAACACTGGTTGTTCGGTCCGAGGTTCGAATCCCACGAACGAGCTAGCTGCATGGGCGTTTTCGTGGTTTTCCCCATGTGTAACGTGTCAATTAGAGCCAGTTTCCTTAGAAATTCCTCCACGAAGGCATCCCTCCCTTCCGTGGAAGTGCCATAGGGCGAAACACGTAAATAATAATAATATAGGTGCGGGAGAGCATACTCTAATCCCTTCTTGATAACCTAACTCTATACCTCACAGAAATGCAACTTTACTTTCGTTCAGGGGCAATCCTACCCCTTATTAAAATCATCCGAGAAACCTTTTTTTTTCTTGTTTTTGTGACTCGTATGAAATGTGTATCGTTTGTTTTAGGGTAAAAATGAGGATAAAATTTAACCATTCTTTGTTCCGAACACAATTTTCTTTTCCCGTAGGTTACAATACTCATGAATCATATTCCCTCTAATATAACGTTTCCTCATCTGCAGTTTATATACAATATCATAATATCCCCTAATCTCTAGCAGTGTATGTTAGTAATTAAGCTGCCTTTATAGTATGGGAGTGACTTCCGCAATTATTCCCATCATTTGATTGCAGACAACGATATCTCTTGCAAAATTCAAGTGTCGAGAAAGAAAATGCGCGATGTACGACATTGATCGCTTTTAAAAAAAAGTGAAAATTCACTTACTACGCCATTAAAAGCATACTTTTTTACGTAAAACCGTTTAATTTTAAAATCTATTCCTGCGCGTATCAAATCAAAGGAATTATGTCAGTTAATATGGCTTACCCAATGTCACAGGCCTGCTGCAACCACTTCAGCAAAGTGCGAAAATGCATTATAGGCAAAAATATAGAAAATATTTTATCAAGAAACGTTGAAAAGCTATTTGATGAGAAAGAGAACTTTTTTTTTTCATTTTGATATTTCATTCTTTTTATTGGATTCATTAATGCGAGAACGGTGTTTCAAACGCAGTGCAGAAAATACTTCACAAAGTATGTTTTAGAAAAGAAGAGATCTCGAAAATGAATTATCACATAAGACCAGGATGTGCCTCTCGCAGTTTTATTTCAAGAGCAGAATAATTGTGAAAGGAAGTTAAAAATATGAAAATTTTGTGACTACAGTTAGAGACGGGAACGTACCTACTTCTACAGAAAATATAGCACCCAAGACAGTAGCACATTTTTTTAAAAGCAAAGAATTCTTCCGAAGATACATCAAAACTATCAGCTAAAACAAGAATTAGAATGTACACTCACGTTTGTGAAAATTGCAACACCAAGAAGGAATCGTCATAATTGAATGCAATTTAATACACAGTTGAGTGGTAGTGGTACAAATAAATGATTAAATGTTCAAAGCAAACAAACAAGAACAAGAGATCAGAATCAGTATTTTGTGTGGCCACCACGCGCCGCAATAAGTGCTGCTACACGACGTGGCATGGAGTCAAACAAAGTTTGAATGTCTGACTGAGGAAGAGCATTCCATATCGTTTGTACGCGTACCCAAAGTTCGTCTGCAGACGCAACAGGACGAGGATCACGAGCAAGACGCCGACCAATGACATCCCACACATGTTCAATTGGCGACATATCCGGGGAACACGCAGGCCAAGGAAGAAGCTGTACCTGCTGCGCTGCAAAGAAGGATTTAACAATCCGAGCAGTATGAGGGCGGGCATTGTCCTGTTGAAATACAGCGCCTGGCAAGCTTTGAAGGAAGGGAACAGCTTCGGGCTGTAGAACTTCACGGATATACCGGTTGCTGTTCAGATTGCCCACAATTCGTAGCAATTGAGATCGTCTATGATATGCTATGGCGCCCCAGACCATAACTCCGGGTGTTCGTCCACTGTGGCGTTCGATAATGCACTCCGGAAGGTGGCGTTCACCGGCATAGCGTCTGACACGAATGCGGCCATCATGGTACCACAAATTAAAGCGGGATTCGTCAGAAAACACGACATGCTGCCAATCAGCACGCCAGTCTCTATGCTGATTGGCCCATTGTAGCCGCAGGCGGCGATGGTCGTGCGTTAGGGGGATCCTGTATAAAGGAGTCCGTGCGCGCAGTCCACACTGCAGCAGACGTCTACGAATTGATGAAGCACACAATGAAACACCTGTAGCTATTGACCACAGTGCTGCCAATTGTCTAGAGGAAGCTGTACGGTCCGTCCGCGCCATGCGGACCAGGTGTCTATCATCGCGAGCTGACGTCACATTTCGGGGTCCACTCCCGGATTTCCGAGTTGTCCGACACTCGTCCGTCCACTGCTTCCAAACGCGCATCACTGTGCTGCTGTTACGCTGCACACGAGAGGCTACTGCACGATACGACAATCCAGCTTCACGAAGGCCGATGATTCTCCCTCGTTCAAACTCTGTAAGTTGTTCAAATCTCGCTCTCTTTCGTCGACGAGGCATAAGTACAGATTGAGTTAACGTTTACCACTAGCAGATAACCACCGATAACCATACACGCCTCGCTACAGCCGTCTATTTATTCGGATCCATCAGCCGTTCAGAGGGCGCTGCTCAGCATACGCATGCGCTACGGATTTGCAATTCTAATCATTTGCATATCATGCGCTACTTTGCATTTCCTGAAAATTTCAGCTCACTCGCGTAAGTCCTTCATGGTGTTGCAATTTTCACAAACGTGAGTGTATTTAGAATTTATAATTCATGTAAAGATTATGATGCATTCTACACAGCTGAGGGAAAATAATTATTTCCAGTTCTTGTGTTGCAAACATCAACTCAACAGATGTTTTAAACCAAACTAAAAGTTTTATGTATGCAGTTTAAATTTTTCTTTAATTATTTAGATAAAATTTTGAACATAACACAAAATTAAGAATATCAGTTTAATTTTTTAATGCCGCTTTTGATGTCAGCCCGATTAATAAGCAATGTCCCAAGAGCGGTGAATTTTCGAGGTTTGACAACGTAGTTTGTCTAATATCTAAATTAATCAACTTGAGCTAATATTATGTGCGATTAGGCACTTGGTAAAATATACATTCTATAAATAAGTACTCTCCAAAATATTATTCATTGTGTATTCATAAAAGAAACGGAACAATTATGTCGTTTTTATTAAAATATTCGTTAGAAAGATTCCTTTGTAGACTTATTAGGTTATTTTAAAGCCGGAGACATGACGGGACTCAAACCTGGACCTCTCGAAGATCCGCCGAGTGTGTTACCCTTATACCACGAAGACATGCTGTTAGGAGGGAGAAAATACCTTATATACTGCCCCTTTTAAACGGCGACTTGCGATTAGAGGACCCTGTCGCAAAATCTTGGGGGTGACGAGTTATTGTCCGCCACCTTTTTTTTTAGTTCGGGCGCCACTGTGGAGTTGTTAAGGTTTTAGCCGTTAGGGTCGTTAGGGCAAGAGACATGAAAAATGAGCAACGTCCTCGTCGGGACTCGAACCTGGACCTCTCGAATACTCGTCGAATGTGCTACCGTTACACCACGAAAACATTCTCGAAGGAGGCAGAAAATACTATACACCTTTATTAATTTACAAGTTGATTATGCAAATACACATAGTGACTAAAGATTTGCATTAATACTATCTTACAAAATTTAGTGAATGAAATAAATTAAGAAGAAAAGTTACAGAAGTATTGTCCCATCTCCTTTCATTTATTGCATGACATGCCTTACACATATGCAATAAATAAGCGAATTTCGATATTGTAAAATAAAACATAAATATTTCGGTCTCAAAAGTTTAGAAGAATTCGTTATTTTAAACAAAGGACGTAACTTTTACTACCAAATTGGATTCTAATGTGACTTTCAGTTTCAAATATACTTTCTTCCGTGGACGATATCAAGTTCTGTATCATCTCATCTTCGATGCCACACCAAAATTTTCCATCAACACTCGGACAGTGTCTACTGTTTAACATATGTATTCTACAGGCCTTAAATCCCTAAAGATTCTTAGTGGGATTGAGATTTGTGTTTCACTATGACCAGCCTAATGCACTGACTTAAAATAATTTATTTCTTAGATTTTCATGTACGGATAAACGAACTGTCCATGAAACACCAATTGATGAAATGGTAATAAATTATTTAAAATATTTATACGGTGCTCTGATGTTTGACTATTACTAACAAAAGCCAGTAATACTTGGCCACTGAGGCCAAATCCAACCTTAAACGCCGTAGATCAACCATCCTGTCCTTGAGCTAAAAACATCAGAGCTTCGTAGAGGCCAAGTAGATAATACCTCTGAACATTGGTAGTTTGACCCGAATTCAGATATTAGTGGACGAAGTAGTTGCATGAGTATTCTTGTAGTTTTCTCTATATGTAACTTGAATAGGAGACAGTTTCTCTTAGAAAGTCTTCCATGAAGGCATTCTTCTAACTTTCTAAAATTCGTATTAAAACGTAATATAAAAATACGTAAATATTTGCTTCATTGCCGTTATGTAAGAAGCATATGGCATGGATTAATTTTGAGTGACACATTTTGTAACTGTTTATTATAAGCAATTAGTAGACAGACAGGGAAATATCCAAATTAAAATAGAGAATTAAGGGACTATGGCAAGTTAAATTCATTATTTTGATTTACACATTTTTTATCTTATATTCATATGCATATATTTAAAATAGTATGCCTATATATTTGTATGAAATAAAAACACAAATATACAAAAAATTCGTTATTGAGGAATATAATAATACAGCACATTCTGCAATAAAATTCCCACCATCTTATTTAATACTTGTAAATTTACCATACGATCCATTAATCGAAAATCGAGATCCATATTCACGAATTTAGGAAACTAGAAAAATTACTGGGAAAAAGGTCTGATGATTGCCATAATGTAAACACACAAAGATAGACACCCATTTTGAAGCAAGTAATTTTAAGCTTAGTTATTTAGTAATGTATGAGGAATTTCAATATCATAAAACCAAGAAACTTTCCCCTTCTTTTTTCAGGCTCTTACAAAATTTAAAACAATATTCTGAAGTTGCTTTTGAAGTAGATAAACTAAATTCTCCTACTTATAAAAGGAATTCAGAAATTGCCCATTCCAATAGACTCAGACCTTTTAATCCAGCAACTGAACTTCAATAAACTGTTAGAAAAATACCTGTCCCTACTAAAACTCATTTTTTTATTTTCAAAATTATTCATCAAAATTGCTTTAAACATTTTATAAAATAGTTGTAACCCAGTTGTGTTTTCTTAACCCGATAAAGATATTGTACCCTTAATTGTGACAAATCATTCCCGAATTTGTTTTTCTGTCAGTCAGTTTCCTTTCTTATCTTACTCTTTCCTTCTTCCTAGAGTTTTCCTCGTTCCAAATTCGCTATGCATGCCCCCAGAGCCGGGAGTTGAGGATAAAGCTGTAAATAAACGTTTCGTAATCTGGCCAGAATTTCAGATTCTCAGAAGATGAAAGTATATCTTGCTGCACTCCGGATCCGAGAATTTCGCTATAAAAGCAGTGATGACACACCCCCGTTGTCCCCTTAGGTTCTCTCTCCTAATATTTGAAATAATTTTTTTTAGGAGAGTCAGCTATGGCTATGGGCTGGCTCTGTATTTCACCAGTCACATTCATGTGGCTATAGTTTTAGCAGTGCTACAATACGTATAGCACACACACTACACATATTTAATTTTTTTTTATATTATTATTCTAGGGTAATGTAAAATTTTATTCACTAAATTTGTAAGGCCTAATTTGAATATGCAGGTTTTTAGCCAAAATTTGAATTTGAATTTTCTGAATTTATATTTTTATTTCAGTTATGTGATTTTAGAAAATTTTGTGGCCATACTTTATAATTAATAACTTTGATACATTTATACAATGCTTTAAAAGCCAGTTACCAAGCATAAGCAACGGAGGTTTTTTTCGCACCATTGTATTCAAGCATCTCACAGCCATCAGCAGGTGTTACACGCTGAGTTAGGCTATTCGCTTGTGAGCACCGACTTACCCATTTTTAAGAAAATTTATTTTGCTGTTTGTGCTGTATTTTGTTACTTTCTTATATTTATTAATGTCTAAAGTCCATTCCAAGTAATAAAATTTGGATTGCTTTATGATGAGTAAATAATTAATTTTAACAAAATTCTATGAACAAAATTTTAGAAAAGAAAATTTTTAGTCTTATGTCGACTACAATAATTTTTGCAAGAATCTTTCAAGGCAAGGATCGTAAAATTTGCCTTATGATATTCAAGTAAAGATTTTCAAGACCTGCAGAATTTTTCAATTATTTTTCAAATTAGCATTTGGAGAGAACATTTCAAGAACTTTAAAAGCTTATATTTTTAGAGAAAACGAAACTGCGAACTTTTAAGAATTGGACTGTATATTTAGTTTAGATATTATGTAATATTTTTCGTAATACATGCAAATTATATTTTTATGTGCCTTTTTTTGTGTTAATATATGAGAACGTTCATGAATAAAATGACGTTGCATAGTGACACCTAGGCCCACCAGCGGCCGAGCGGTAAAGACGCTGAACACTGGTAGTTCGGTTCGCGAACGGGCTGGCTGCATGGGCGTTTTCGTGGTTTTCCCCATGTGTAACGTGTATACGAGCCAGTTTCCCTTAGAAAGTCCTCCACGAAGGCATCCCTCCTCTTAGGCAGATAGCCCTCGTGTGCTTTGCCATAATTGAATAACCTATAACCTATAACATAGTGACACCTAAAAGCTATGCCCTTGAGAAAAATCATTTTCTTATATATTAAAAAACCACATAAAGCATATATTGAACAAAATTTATCTGCATTTGCTAACGTTCTAATGCTTCCCTCTAAAACGCATTTTCTTCCAAGTCTTTTTCTCTTTGAATGAAGGGAATATGTGAAATATAAAATGTGACAGAAAATTACCAACTTTAATTTGGCAATAGTCTTTTTTATTTCACATTTGGCTAAGTCCTCTTCTTGTGTTAGAAACTACTAATACAATAATTTAAAGTGCGCCATCTGAAACCCAATCGCATTATGTCATCTTATTAATCCTGCAATACGGTCAGCTCTTGTACAATAACCGTTCAAAATTTAAACAAAGAAATCAACTGTATAATTACCCCTTTGCTAAAATGCGCACTATTTCTCCTACTTCCTTCACGCTGCGCAAATGCGTAACATTCTGCTTTTTATGTCATCCATTGTCTCAAGATGTGATAAGTTACATAAAATTTTGGGGTGCTTATAGCATCCAAAATGATAATATGTAAGAAGAATATATGTCCTAAAGAATTACTTATCAGAAAATAAAACTACGTGCTGTATCTATGCCACGTCTGTGTCAGTTATCCATAAACCATTGCAAAACATAACTTAAGCCTTAGCTCTAAAAATTGATAACCAAACGATCCAATCTGTGAAAACAATCAAGTAATTCTGGTTGACAACACAGGAGAAATTCTCCTCGATTCTTCATCTACAAAATAATTAACTTCGTGCAAAATCAATAGCTTACGACTGCAGTCAATAGCTATGGATATAAGTGAGGCTTAAATCCTCAGATAACACGGATTGCTCTAATAATAGTTACATCGAAGGTGGCAAATTACGAAGTCGAAATTTGGGCACATCCAATGACAGTGAGAAAGACTAAATGTTTAAATTCAATTGAAAGGCCTTTTACTTTTTGCAATACTCGAGCGCATTGCACAACTTCAATTATAGCTCTTGATACTTTAGCTAGTACTCTTCCACTATCAATCAGGGCAGAAATGGAAAGCACCAGCTTGAAAATCCTTCAACTAAACCAATTTAACCAGAATTTAACAACCAAACCTTTTTTCCCTCAGACTATGGAAAGAAAAATAATCCCAAACTTATTCATTCAACGTTTCGCTTCAGCTAAATAAAATTCACCGTGTCTGACGAAAATGTAGTTCATCTCCAATTGAATATACTAATGTATCAAAAATTAAATCAAAAGTTAGTTCAGAAGTCTATTTTCTAATTGCTCCTTCAAATATCATCAAATGGAAAGTTCATCTCCATAATAACAATAATAATGTTTTCCAGGCTGAATTTTCAACCATAAAAGCAGCGATTAAAATAGCTATTCTCAAAACTCTCAACCAATTTACCATTAAATCTGACTTCCAAGCAGCTAATTTAGTAATTAAGACTCTCTTACCTTCCTCTCCACTCATATCCGGCATAAATGCTCTTCTTGCTTTAACTTCTTGCCAAACTGTAAAATTAAAATTTTATGGATCGATGGACATAGTGGCCGATTTGGTTATGATCAAGAAGATTAATTAGCTAAAGAAGCAGCTCTTAGTCAAGATGGTACTGAAATCACCCTTCCATGGCCTCGCTCAGATTTCGAGTACCAACTAATACAACTTGCTTCCAAATACTGGCAAGGATTTGTGGAATAATGCTTCACAGGAAAGACGCATATATAATTGATCCCAATGTAAGCTTCGTAACTCTGTATCGAATTATTCATTAAATTACTATAGAAAAGGACACGGAGACTACGGAGACTACCGCACATATTTCTACGAAAGAAATATGGCGAATTCTGACATCTGCATATGTGGGGAAAGGGAACTCCTGATCATTATACTTTCTCATGTCCCTTAACTGAGGATAATCACATAAAATCCCCACAATCTGATTGATCTCCTGTCATTCCAGAGGCTTCTAATTAAAGATAAGCATCAGTATCCGAAGTTTCAAAACATTTTGCAACAACTCTCTGCCTACGGCCTAGATCTTTGCCAAGCATAAGTTCTCATACTGCATAATGAACTTTTACATCCTGGGACTATTTTCGAAAGGATTCCACTTGTGAACTTTATAAACTGTAGTAACTTTTTATAACTGTAGTAAACCCATCGACGCCTCCTTAGAATTATTATTACCGTTTCTAGAGTCTATTCCGCTACTTTGAAACAGTTCTGCTATTTTGTTCTGCTATATGTGAAAAATCTGCAATGCCCTCGCCGGGACTCAAACCTGGACTTGTCGAATACGCGTCGAGTGTGCTACCGTTAGACCACGAAGGCATGCTAGAAGAAGGGAGAAAATACCTTATAAGTCCACTATAACATCATGTTCCCAGTACTTATATTTATCTCATTATGTTTATCTGCTCTTTATTACGTTTATCTGTTACTTCTGTTACACCAAAACACATGTTCAATTTAATTTGGGAATTTCAAATTCTAGTGAAACCATATCTTTTTATGTCCTAAATCATTAATTTTAATAAACACTAGATGCGGGATGTACCGTGGGATTGCACGATGTACCATAATAGGTAAATTCTACAGTCTCTGGAAAGCTTCATTTTCTCATTTCCTCAAACATTCTTTATAAATTCATATAAAACTTGCCAAAAAAAATAAAGTTCGCATGAAAGGCATTACAAATTGATCCATGGTATATCTCTGGGTCCCCCATACGTTCACTCGTACTTATGCCTGTAGCTGTTACCTATACATATATATATATATATATATATATAATCGAATTTGGGAAATTAAAATTAAAACAAAATTTTCAAAGGATCTGTAAGAACTATAAGCCTTAACCAGTTTTTTTTATTTTCATGTATTTTGCAAAACATATTTTACAATTGGAATAGAAAAGGTAAATACATGTAAAAAGTACTTAGAGTTCGAACTATGTACTTTAGTTAATCTCTTTCATTCAAAACTTCAAGCAGAACTTGTCAAGGGAAAACTGTTTTGGTGCCTTAAATTAAGTCAATCAAATCTAGACAATCAAAAAATTTATTAAATGTTACAAACAGAACGCTTTGCGAAGTTTCGATGTTTGCCATGCGTCTTCAAGCTCACCTTTTGGGCGGCGTTCCAAATTCATGAAATAGTCTAACCATTTTCTTTAGTACTGTTAAAAAACAAAGGAAGATAAATGGCAAAGAAATATTTCTTGACGAATAATTTTTAGTGTCTAAGGAATTCTTCCTTTATTGCTACACCGCTTTATCATTGTAATCAGAGGCAACTTATACACTTACCGTCAAAACAGAAGCTGCGCACAGATGGAAACAATGAAAGCATCTAATTGAAATGTTATTTGGGAAGGGAGTTAGTAGTCGCTAGCAATACTTAATGATGAAAAAGTGAGAGTGGTTTGGCAAAGAGCGCAAAATGTTTTCACAACTTACAAAGCGTTTAATTTCAAATAGTTTGCAAAGGTGCCATTATTTCTAATAAATTTTGCCACACGTTGTACATGGAGTTTTAATAAAACAGCAGTAGTCAAAATAAAAATTATGCATATCGAGACGACGTTTTAAAGTGAGGTAGGTACGCTGAAATGTATCGTTCTTGCCCACATTATATTGGTAAACGAGTTTCAAACTTGAAACACTTGGCCACCATCGGCATTCAAAAGATAAACATCTAATTAAAGATAAACATCAGTATCCAAAGTTTAAAAAAATTATGCAACGACAGTCTTCCTAAGGCCTAGATATCCGTCAAGTCTTCATTCTGTATAAATTTAGTGAACTTTTACATGCTGTGATTATGGACAAAATGACTTCACTCGTGAACTTTATAAACTGCAATATACCTTTATATCTGAAAAAAACCCATGGACACCCACCTCTTTGTCATTATTATTACAATTCATCATAACATTATGTTCCCACTACTAATAATAATTATCTCATTATGTTTATCTCTTTACTAATTATGTTTATCTACCATTTTTGTTGCACCAAAACAGATGTTCAATTTAATTTGTGAATTTGAAATTGTATTCGGACTATATTGTAATCTCCTTATGCCCTACATTGTTATTTTTAGTAAATACTAGATGCTGGGCGTACGTAAGGATTGCACGATGTACCATAACAGGCAAACTCTAGACCATTTGGAAAGCTTCAGTCTGTGTAAATTCTTATAAAACTTGGCAATTCCCCCCCTCTTCTTCTTTTTTCTTTTTTTAAGAGTTAGTGTGGGAAGGCATTACCAGTTGACCCATGGTACATCGCTGGTTTCCCCCATACTTTTACCTGTACCTGATTCACTATCGGGCGAGCGATAATAGCCACTGGACACTGGAATGGGCTAACTGCAGGGGCGTTTTTGTGGTTTACTCTATGTGTAACCTGGGCACAAGCCAGTAGTCTTTAAAAAGATCCTCTACGAGGCATCCCTCCTTTCCGTGTAATGCCTAATGGCGGAGCACAAATAAATGGGGGGGACTCATTTGTATACTCATTATTGAGGAACATATATGTTCGATTTCTTTCTAGTAGATTCTTCTTTGTGGGTGCAATTTTGTTTCTTTTTTTTTTTTTTTTTTTTTTTTCGATTGGTATGGAGTTCTAAATAATAATCCTCGTAAATGTTGAACGTTTGCAATATTGCTTTTGTCTCGCAGATGACGTTTTCTGATGATACAAAGGATCAAATAAATAATGTGTAGTTTTATAACGTCAACTTAGAATAGTGTTTTAACATACAATTGAGTTTTCAGAACAATTGTAAAACTAACCTAAATTAAACCTGCACTGCAAAAACAAACAAAAGTTCACAGATTCTATTGCCAATCCACGTGGATTAGATCAAATAATTCAAATCATGATAATTTGAAAGGAAAGCCGTTATTCATGTTAAATCTTGCCTATACATGGTATCTTTGATAAAATTAATAGCTTTAAAGACAACCATGCTCATTGGTAATAGCTTCCATACCTATACACATGGTATTTTTGATATAATAGTAGTTTTAAAGGCACCATGTTGACTGGTAATAGCTTCCATATACTTACATTTACACTTAGAAGTTTAAAAATGCAGAGATAACCGAATGAAATAAAGCGAGTCATTTGGAAATTACATTAATTTTTATAAGCTTGCTAATAACATTTTCATATGTTTTTCATATGTTCAGTCTATCTGAACAAAAATGTCACTGCTGTAATTTCAATCAGATTTACGAACAGAACAGAAAAACTTTGAATTACTTTTAAGATTTATACTAGTAATATATGATTAGTAAAAGATTTTTCTGAAACTATATTACGTGCCTCGGGTATAGATTTTCTTTAAACGTCGTCCTCACATGTTATCGTCTTCCTCAAAAATAAAACTGAGCGATAATATATTCTGTAACGACATACAGACGAGAACCGTCGATATAATACTTTATTTTTTAAGTTTTAACTGAACTCGAGCACTTGGACCAATTCTATGCCAAGAGTCAATATTATCTTTTAAAGATAAGCGAAACATTTGTTATGACTTCCTGTTGCTTCTACTCTTAGAAGAATTGCAATTCCTCTTTGCTTCGCATATTAAACATACGCAAGTAAATAATTCTTATTATTAAAAAAATGTTTGAGTCTTTTGTGTACTCAGACGTTTCAAACGACAAAGATGACACTTTTCAGGTGCTAGCTGAAAAGCCAGATTCCAAAATTTCTTTTCTTTCTTTTCCTTGCAAGGTTTGTACACTCTCTTATATTTAACTGTATTATTTCTGCCTACGTAATGCAATATCAAAAGCACTGACAGCAAATAAAGTAAATTGTCGGTTGATATGTCTATATCATTTTTTATCATTATTATTTTGAACCCATACAATCTCCCCTAGCACCACAGATGTGCAACACAGAGTTTACAAAAGTTAACTAAAACGTTAAATATTACATGCATAATAAAACAAAGAAAAACAAAGAAGAGCAGTCTGGACTTCACCGCTGGTGAAGCCACGCCGAATATTTTCAAATCGTTCTGCAACATAATCTAGAGCCATCAAAGGTAGGGCATGGAAAAATCAAATGTTCCACATTTTGAGGTACTTTTTTTTTAACATTATCATAAATTATTTGATCTTAGATTGAAACGAAACAGGCAACTTGCAAATTTACCATGACCATATGAAAATAGAGATACTTTAAAATTAATAGACAGGAAAGACTCAGAATACAAGTAAATAGAAGGAAAGAACTTTTTGGTGCCCTCAGCATTACAAGATAAAATATATTCCTCATTCCACTTAGCTAAAAGCTTCTAATAATAAAAGGACTTCCAGTAGCTCTTTGGAATACTAATATTGATATCTATGGGTAAATTTAAGGCTTCTTTAGCTAAGAAATCAGCTCTTTCATTTCCATAGATTCCATGATGAGCACGCATATGAGCAACAAGGATATCAAGTCCCCTATTTATAAGCGGACTGACAGTTAATAGAGTTTCGATTACTAATTTGTCACTGCTGGTAGTACTGCTCAAAAGGTGAAGAGAAGAAAGATAATCGAAACAAATAAGGTACGTTGAGGATGCTGTCTCATTACCTTTGATCCATTTGACGGCAAGATAAGTATGCAGAAGTTCTGCTTGAAAAACCGTGCATTCATTCCGTATACGATGTTTAAAATAACAAACCTCAGATTGGTCTTCAAAAAGAACAAATGCAAGGCCAAACTTGCTGTTCATTTTACTGCCATACCCTAAAGAAAACCACACGAAAACTCATTTTAATAGTTCATTTTCTTTTTATAATAACAGAAATTTATGGACTCTAACGTAGCTGGATGAGAAAGATCGGGGAAGAGGACATTTCTGTTTGCAGTCTTCCAAAGTATCAGTTGCCAATGCCTTATAATCAATTTCGAAATCAATAGACGGAACTCAAGAATAAAAATAGTCTCATAATTTAAGGTTTTATAACCGCTAATAACACGAAGAAGAAAACCACTTTGAATCTTTCTCAGATTTCTTTTATTAACCTACTTTGTAGAAACATGTCCCTAAGCACGACAGCCGTACGAAATGAAAGGTACAATTCACTGCTTATACATCAGTTTCTTGACATCCTAATTTACACCAAAAGTATTTTTGGCAATTTGGCTAAAACCATTAGTACATTTTTCACATTTGGTAGAAAAAGAAAAAAAAAAGCATCATTGCAGAAAAAAAGAACACATGAAAATCATACTGCGGAAACTCGTTATTGTATTAGATTTATTGAAAAAAGAAATAGTCATAAAACTTGTATATTTATTTTGATACGATCACTTTTTTTGCACAGTGTTGTAAAAACTTTTCTGTCTACTTGATCGATTTCAAAAAAGGGACCTATCTATCGATTGCAAAAACCCTCAAGTACTTGAAGCTCGTAATTAAGTTAAGACTGAGAAGAACAAACACTGAAAGCACGGAAGTAAAATGTTGTTGTTTTTTATTTGGATGAGTGACAAGTCTTTTGTGGAGCAAACAAACTTCAAAGATTTAAGATAAGTCGTGGCAGGAAATCATTTCTTATCAGCAAAATATATTTTCAAATTTACTTTCAAGAGGAAGAAATTCTATAACAGAGCGGGGAAAAAAGAATATAGGTACAAGATAAATTTACGAAAATTTGAGAAATACTTTCATATCCAAAATTGCCCCGACAGTGTAAACATTAGCTTCCTATGAAATATTTGAATTTTCAGCTAAAATAAGAAGGCCACAAATAAGAAACGATTTAATATTAGTAAAACAGCACACAAGGTAAGGACAAATAATATGATACAAACTGAGTGAATTTACAAATATATTGTTTGGTATTTGTTTTTTCTTTACGATGATTGAATGCTTACTCCGTAATAGTTTAATAATTATAATAAGGCTGGAAGTAAAAGTTATTTAAAAATGATTTTGTTTTACAAAACTAATTACCCAACTCGAAAAGAAATGATTTTTTTAGAAATGCTCCTTCGGAATACGTTGCACGCTTTCATGAGGAATTTTGTATTAAATACGTAAGGTAGAAAAAGGCTGTTAAATAATTATAAAAATATTTTAAAAGTTTGAAGTTAAATGCGTCAAATTCTTTTTTTACTGGAAACCAAGAGTGGAACCATGTAAATCGCATTTTTTCAAGTTTAGAATCATAAAGTTTCGTATTCTGTTGTAGTCAAATCACATATTGGAAATTCTAATTTGATGGCCCATTCTAATCACGTTTTGAGTGAATTTATCCCACGTTTGTCAATCAAGTGAAGAAACTATTAGATTTATGCCAATAAATTCCACTGAAGGCGGACAAAATCGGAAAAGCGTGGCGCAAAAATTGTATTTACATTATTTAATTCATTTCAAATTCCACTGCAACAGAGAACAACGATTAGTTAGAATGCAACTGTTAAAAAACAATAAAAATTTAAAAATAATTTGTATATTACTAAGGTAGGGAGATGATATGCTTAAAGCTTCTTCTTTATTTATATTGTAATGCAAGAGTTTAGTTTTATTATTTAAGCTGGTTACTGAAAACCTTTTCTTTAAAAAATGAATTTGATCCTTTAAGTGTGGAATTCCTTATCCGCTTTTCCATTTCCAAATAACCTAATCTGAACGGAATTCATGAAATATGTAAACGGTTAGAACTAAATGTTCTCTATCTTTCTTAGAAAAAGAAAAACGACCTATGCATTCAATTAAAGTTTAAATCTATTACCCCACTTTTTTGTATTAAAGTGGTAAACGTCTATATCAGTCAAGTTTATAAATTTAAATTCAGTGAGATAAGTTTATTGATTTTTCATTAAATCTATAAAATCGCTAACTTTCTCTATGTTACGAAAATAATACAATTAGTATGGAATAGGAATAAGTAGGTAAAACACATGTTAATAGCGGACAAAAGCAGACTTTGTCACGATTCAATACATTTTTTGAATTTTAAATTTGAGTGACAAATTTTCATAACCTTTAAAAAAAGGGAGAAGAATGATTTTGTTCGGCCAGATTTCGTTCGAAAAATGCTTTTTTATTTAAAAGAAACTGAAAATTTATTGTGGTAATTTCAATTTTGAAGAGATGCTGAGGTAAATATGTAGGAATGTACAGAAAGTAAAATTTTTATAGATTTCAGCAGTTAGGAATTTTGAATTAATACCAAAGTGAAAAACCAAAAAACTGCAATTAAATTGGTCTAGAACCTTACTGCCATTTCTTTTGAGACTCTTGTTCGTAAAGTTGAAACTTCACTTCTTTGTTGTTTGAATACTGTTAGAAAAAAAAATGAATTCTAGAGACAGTTTTTTTATAAACTTCTTTACTTCCTTCGACGAAGGCAATGATGCTTCGAAGACATGACAGATGCAAGAAAATTAGTACTAAATAAGGATCGAGAACTTTATTACCTTATTTATTTGCAATAACGTGTCTTTTCACATACCTGAAATATTGCAGGTAAGCATAGAAACTGAATACTTTAATCTTTCTAACTCAACAAAGATGGCATTCTAAGTTGCATCGCAATTGAAATAAGTAGATATTTCTACTGTTTTTCTGCCCAATAAATGTCACAAAATAGAACAAAAGTCCTCAATAACTCTGAAGAACTTCTTGAAATCCTTCTCTTCCTTTCTTTCTTCTCCTTGCGGAGAAGAAAGAACACATACACAATAAAATTTCGCTAATTTAAACGGAGTTACTCATGCATAAAAATCAACAGTGTTGCCAATAAAATGTCTTTGATTTTATTGCTTTTATAAATATAATTTTATAAATCATGAAAAGTATTTACTTAAGTTTCTAAAGAATGTGCTCTTCTTATAGTAACATTTCCTTAAATTTTATACCTGCTAATTTTTTATGAAAAATATCCTTATAGAATAAGGAATGCTTTAAATAAACTGTACTTTATCTAAGAATCTCTTCTGCTGTATAAAACTACCTTTACCATTATACAGAAAATATAATCTTTTAACAACTTATCCCCAAATCATCACTTAAGCCTTAAGAATTTAAACAATACTCAAAAGATATCTTTAGCAAGCTTTCGCCATATGTTATTTGAATCATTTAATAAAAGGTAACATTTTTTATCATTAAACTGTTATAGGATTTTAAACTGCTATCTTTTTACGTTTCATCCAATTATGTGGTTTCTGAAAACAGTCTTTATTGTGGCTTATTTCTCATTATTACTGCGTAATATAGTTATAAAAATACATAAATGTGAAATTTAAGAGAAAATACTAACAAATACGGGCATAAGGTATCAGGATTTCATTTTAGTAGTTCCGAAACACGTGATCTTCTAGTTTTAACTGTGGGCTTTGCCAAATATGCCTTCTCAATTATAAAATAATCATCAGTTTGTCATTATGGCCATTTCTTAATCTTTCATTTTTCACCGAATGCAACGCTTGTCCGTGAGAGTAAATGACATGTTCGCTTCACTACTTTGTTAAATGCTCTAAAATTACATTTGATTAATACCAGAACATGAAAGCTTCTAATTTTATACATGAATTTTTCTTACTGGTGTGGTCAAATATACATTCTCAGTTATAAAATTATTCATCAGTTTTTAGTTATGGCCATTCCTACTTTTGCTGTTTTCACGAATGCGAAAATTTTGCGCTAGATTAATAACGCATTCGCTTTACTCGTTTCATACAAACATGGTTATGAAAGCTAATTTTAGAAAATATATTCGCAGTATCGCTTTGTCCAAGATCACTGAAAATTTCTTCTTTAATAATACTTTTTGTATTATTTTTGTAGATCATTTATAGGTAAAACTTTCTATATCATCTTCAGTTGGCTTGAAGTCATAAAGTTTTATTTATTCTTTTCCTGAGCTTTCTGCTATTTACTTACATTTTGAATTCTTCGGTAATTCCTGAACGTGTACTTATCAAGTATATTTGAATAGATTTTTAAATCTTAAAATAGGAAACTTTTCTAAAGCTGCTTTATAAAACATTTTATAGAAAAACCAGCTTTTTTCTAAAATTTTGATTACAGAAGAATTTTGCAACCTAATTTTATAATATTTAATATACTGGGCAAATATAATGAACTCTCAGCTTACTTTTCAGTTTGAAATTTTACATTAAATAATAAATTTTTTTTCAAACTGAAAATTACTTTATGTACGATGGTTAGCAGGAGGTGATTGACTGGCGCATTGTTGGGGTTGGGTTTGAATTACGGATAAGCGTGTGCATTGCTTATCAATGATTGTAGTATCTTTGAGGAACAGAGGCGTATTTATGACACGAAAGTACTCTAGAGTTAACCTTGATAAACTTTCCTGTAACTAAATATCCGATCTTGTGTAATATTTTGCGAATTCCGTTGTCGTTAACTTCTAGAGTTTTTAAAGCTTCAACTTTCAGTAGAAAAACGTTTCCAAAAGAAACTTCAGGATATAAATTACTTTGCCAAATCACGTTTTTTGTCTTGCTACTCGTGACATTTGGTTTCTCCTTTATTAATTAGTAATTTATTTTAACCACTATGGTTTCCATATGTTAGCACAATAGACTAACAGCTGTATAAAAGTACTTTTATAGTGTAAATTAAGCTTATTTCGTGGTACCGAAAATGGAAAAAACCCTGGCCACTGCGACTCATCTGTACAAGAAAAGATGGGGGGAGAAAAACTCGGCTCATACAGACAGGCTACTATCGCTCATTACGCTGAATGACTGGAGCCTATCTATAGTTCCGTAAAAGGTGCATCCCCGAAAGATCACGGCTGATTACAGGCAAAATATTTCGTCCCCAGTTAACGTCAGTCGCGAAAACGCTTTGGCTTAGAAACGCCTTTCAAATAACAGATATAATAATAAGCAGATTATAAGTAAACCTGGTGTTAATAAGTTAAGAGAAAATATCTCGAAATGTGTCTCTATTAATCTGTTTCTCCTTAAGTAACGTTTTCTTAAAACGTGGACTTGACTATAATCGAGTGGCAATATTCAAAGTGTAGGTTTACGATAAAATTTTAATACAATGGCAGTTAAGAGCTCCCATTTACATTTTCATTCACATGGGAAACACATCCATTCAGTTAAATAGTATTAAATTATCCATTGAATCTGCCTGACGCACGTCTTCGATGTGCAACGAAGTTCTCAACTTAAATAAGCTCTATTTAGAAGTTCAGCGGCGCCAGCTGGTGATTAGTATTTCACGAATAAATAGCCCCAGACACCTGACAGCATTGCATCCTAGTACACTGCATATTTAGCACGCTTATGTTTTTACAATATTTGCAAACTATCAACAACCCCACACAAAACTTATCTCTGGGGAAAAAAAAACTACAGGCTTCAACATTCCAGATAGAAATAGGGTAAATGTATCCCTACTCCTTTTCCCTCCCCGTAGCAAAAAGCAGGACGCGTGAGATAACGAGGCGTCTAGCTTTCAACGCTAGACCAGGTGTGGCTGAAAAGCTATATAAAAGCTATCTAAATGTAGCTTTTCTTAATGGCCACTACTAGTTATGGGACATATAGAAAGATTGTTTGGTTGCCATGACAGCCGCCGAGCCGCCGCTGTTGGTCGCGTGATTCAGACTCGTTTACCTCGTTCGTCGGATCACGCCAACTTTCCTCCGGAAAAAATAGCCGCGATGTCGCTGCGTATCGCTCGAGATTTAACTTCCAGGTGACAGAGAGACTGCCCTCGCGGATCACCGTAAAGCGTTAAAATCAAACTCTTCTCACCATGGATGATGTTATTCTTAAAAAACAAGGGTTTTTATTGGTGTTTAAAAATTATATTTGTACTTATGTATCGAAGCAACAGATTTACATTTAACTTAAATTACAACATTTTAATTTCGGAAAAATTAAAGCTCGAGCAATTATTCTACAGCCAAATTGATTTTTTTACGTAAACTATCTTAAATTATTCACATTTCTGAAACCCTTTGATAAAATGACTTACAATAAACGTTTTGGAACTAAGCTGCTCAACACCAAATACAACGCATTGTCTCATACATTAGATAACATAAATTTAGAAACGGTCTAAATTTTTCTGTTCACGGAATATATTAGTACATGGTTAATCTTTACGATGTGTATGCATTCTAGTTACATTCCTTAAGTGCATTTAACTCAGTTGCAAGCTCAGTCGCATATTGCGTAAATGTAATATTCCCTATTACAATTTGCTGGTATTTCTCATAATTAAAACTTTCTTCATTAGTTATTTCTGATTTTTTTCCGTGCTGTACTCACTTCGGTTATGTATATATTCTATTGTTATCTGCGGTTCGTAACAAAAAGATAAATGGAGATAGATGCTTGTAAGAAACAAATAACTATACCAGCGAATTTTATTCTAAAACACAACTCAGAACATGGAAGTTAATTGAACTTAGAAATACCAAATTTACCGCGGCAAGGGAAAAAGCCGAATTTTGTATTATGTAATGATTATTTAGAGTTTTATAACGTATTCGAGAAAGCAATTATTTATGGATTCTACAATTATAATTCTTCCTTATATTACTAAGCAATTTGTCTTTTTAAAGGGATTTAAATATAAAATATTATGATTTTTCTCTTTTATCATTTATGATATCTATTACTATACTATTTTTACTGTTTCAATACTCCTTCTTTAACATTCGATCCGTATATCGAAACTGTATGAGACAAAAATGTAAAGCATAGTTTTAAGTGCATATGACCAGATGGGTAAGTACGTTGTTACGTAATCAACGTAAAACTCCGTAACACATATTATAGTTTTTTGTTATAGATTCCAAAATATCTATCGATTTTCAGTATTTTATGACACATTGTAATGTACTGCATTTGCCTTGAAAACCTTTTCATCAGAAAAGGTAATACTAATTATCTACCGAGAACGACGATGGAAATAAACAATCGCAAAGATTCAGCATTTAAATTTTATAAAGATGTAAAAGATTATTAACACAGCAATAAAGCATTTTTTTACCCGAAAGTAAAATCTTTCATAAATTTTATGATCAAAGTTTACAATTTGATGTCCAGTTATGCAAGAATCAGAAGAACAATATCACTGTACTGTGGCATCACAAAAATGTAGTTTAATTCTTGATAGTTTTATTAAAATAATTAGCACGTTTAACAGTTTTACTAAGACAATAATAAAAAAAAGAAGGGGGGAACTAATTGGTGAAAACTATATGCAGGTGGGATCATGGCTTTGGCAGAGCTCAAATGCTAAATCATTTAGTTGGAAGTCTTATCTTAATCATTCGATAGCTGCGCCGGGCGCCACAATGTCTACGTCCATTTAATTACTATAGTGCGCAAACACTGAACTGATTCAGAGAAGGATGACAGAGCTACATGCTATACGGTGATCTGTTTTCGTGGAAATATTTGCTGCAAGAGATAAACTTCAGAGTAAACATAATTTTGAATTAACAAAATATATTTTTAAAACGGAATGCCTGTGTATTAAAAAACACGATTCCACGGCGCGTATAATAGGTTCTGATGCCTTATCATATCATTATTATGAGTTATTATGAAAAAATTATTTTAAATGCATTAAGAATCCAAAAAATAAGATATTCCTTAGGGAAAAAAATTTTTTTTCATGTATTCCCTAGATAACGTGTCAGTTATGCGGTAAATCTTAAACAAAAATCAGAAACCAAAACTATTCTTCTGGCAAACTATACATTTATCTAACTCTTCTGTTTCTCCTCTTCCACAGTTGGATATACTTGCTTTCTGAAAAATATTTCTTATCTTTCGTGTCGGAATGTTATAATATAAACACAGACCTTAATTTTAATATTTGATAATGTATTAATAAAATATTTTCAGCCGAACATACGTTCTCCCGTTTTATTATTTTAAAAAGCAAATAGAATAGGCATACTTTGTTAACCAATCATTTTTCAGCAGTTTCATCAGTTATGAAATGAATAATGTAAAACATTTAGACGAACATAAAAAATAGACGAACAGGTTGAATGAATTGCATTTAAGTGGTTTTCTTCACTTGAAACTTAAAAATACTAGATAGTTTCTATTAGAAAGTCTTCCTCCAAATGTCGCAGTAGTTAATCCTTCATCCAGCAGTACTTCAAAAAATGAGGAGTCATTGCCGATAATAATTCGATTATCGTTCGTATGGTGTCCTATCCTCCTCCTTTTTAATATTAATTATTTTAAGTGGTTTTCGGAATCAAGCTATATTTTACTTGATTTCTTCCAAATAATTCATTTTCTTTTACCCAAATATTTCTTATACAGAAATATCTAATTTTAGTCGTATGCTGTTTATTTTTTAATATTATGTTTAAGAAAAACGACAACACATTAATCCCAGGGGAACAATTTGTGAGCTGAAAATTCTTATGCAAAGAGGTCTGCAGTAGTTAATAAATACATATTGGAAAAATAATAATTTATGAATCATTTAACAAAAATAAATAAATCTAAATTCAGAAAATATTATTAGGCAGCGTTTAAGAATAATATCTAATAAAAAATTTAAAAAATGGTGTTCCGGGAATATGTATTGCAGAGCTGTGAAACACAATTGGCAGCATAAATGTCATAAAAGACAAAAATCGAAAAGCTAAGTTATGAAGGAGTGTTTCGATAAAATTATATTTAAACATCCTCTCAAATACTTCTGTGATTAATGCACTGCGAATCATAGACAAATCATGAGCAGTTTGTTTGGAAAATGTATATTGCTCTTTACTGTATGTGAATTTTGCTCCATAAATGCAATATACTAAATTTGGAACGGGATTTTACATTTTCTAGTGTATTTTTGAATGAAAGAATCAAGTTTTGTCTTGACGCAGTCCGAGCTTTATCGAACAACAATGTTTAAAAAAATAAATAAGCAAGTTAAGATCCCCGCTCAGTTCAAAAATGTATACATTTTTCAGAAAATTATAAATTATAAATGAAGAGCCGAAATAATCGACCAAATAACCTGTTGCTTTGAAAATATTGGATAATAGTGCTGATACCAGAAGTAAAACCGTAAACAAATCAACAAAATAACTTCAGCCAACTTCTTTATTCTTAAAAGTATAGTTTCCATTCTTTAAAATAGCATTAAAAAAAGGTTAGTGCAAGAAATATACATTATTCGTTTATTGCCCAGATTTTACCAACTATAGATAGCTAACATGAACATAATTTACATAATATTGAATTTTAATAAACGTGTAAGTAACTACAACATAGCTTTTTAACACTGTAATAGCATTACAGATAAAGATCTGTTTCTTCATGAGAAAAATACCAAACGGATTTCGCTGTAAAATTATTTATATTAAATAAATAAATTATTAAAAAAGATGATCATTTATCATTTTAGATCGTTATGAAAACTGCAAATTTTTATTAAGCAATAGCAGAAGGATTTAAGAAGTTAATAATTCAATTTCAAAATACAGAATTATAATTTTTACAAATCACAAATCTAATGATTTCCAAATTAATAACGGAAGTTATTATTGCAGTATATTAATAATGAATTTTAATTGTCTGATTTTCTAATTCATTAAAATAATTTAAGTTTTCTTAATAATCTTACTAGTATTTGAGATGTAAATCTCGCGATATTATTATTATGGTATTAGCGCTCAATTGTATGATATTAAGAATATTAATACGACGTCTTTCAAAATATCTTTATACTAATAACGTTAATTCTTTTTAAGCACACAGCACTTGATATAAATTACAAATATAGGACACTTGATAATTTAAACTTAATGTTTTGCGTATTTTTAAGAGCATTTGGCTTGGTTGTATTTCAAAGAACTTAAAAGTATGCAAAAACTTTACTTATGATCCGGATTAATTTCTAAGAATTTAACTTTAAAATTGCCACATCTCTTATTTTCCAAACATTATGCCTAGCAATTTCCATAACTTACTTTAACCATTTACCCATCTGCTCTCCGTTTAAACTCTTATATTTATTAATAAAAAAGGCAAGTTCAGCATCAAATTACGTAGGTTAACGTAAACAAGATTTATCGCGAGACATTATTCAACTAATTGAACTCTCAGAATGCTCGTGTTAATCTTTGATTACAAATTTATCATCTTCTCCCAAGTATTGGTTATACTTCTCAGTTTGGTGGGCATATGTACGGTGATCTTTGACGAAAATAAAGTTAGAAATCTCTGATAACCTTTTCCCTCTGCCCTTTTGGTTTCTCAATGGTAAAACATATATTTTCGTATAAATTAGACAAATGAACCTCCTCTTTAAGGCAAAAGAATTTGCAGTTTCTCATTTAGTATTAAAATCTACACCTATCTAAGATTTTGTGTTTTTCCACCGTACCTAATTTTATGTTTTATACTAGCGTGCGTCTCTTTCATATTCAAATATATATGAAAAAATCATTGATTTAATTTTTTGTTGAGACACGTATTATTTTACAAACTGTTGTTACAAAAATATCTTTGCTGAGTTCAGATGACAATAATAACATGTCTAATACGCATTAGAAAACACTTTAAAATTAAACAAAAGCACAGATACATTTAATTAACCCCACCAGGCTTTAGAATTTTCTGAGTACTTTTGAGCACAGAAGTTTATTTTTTAATGTTAACATTCAAATAAAATGTATAACATTAAATAAAATGTATTTTGAATAGACTAAATCTGAATTAAAGTCTTCCCAGGAAAATTTTATAAGAATACCCTACTGTTCTTGAATTATGATAATCCACTTGCTCCGAGAAAAATGATACAATAGAAAGAAGTACATTAGTTTTAATACAAATACCAAATCATTCATAGATGATTTTCGCTTGTCATATAATCACATCATTATGTTAAATATAATTATAACTACAATAAATGAATACAGGATGATTTCTATTATTTAGTGATTAACTTAATGACAGAGGAATGTATTGTAACTAGCTGTTTCATTTCGCTAAGCACTTTTTTCAGTCTTAGCTTCGTGACACATATATTTCTCATCTTTACGCGATCCATTAAGGAAGAGAAAAATTAAATCTTTTGTACTAAAAAGAAATTCACATAAAAGTACTTCTTCTGCAGAAACTTGTATGAAAAGAAATAAAGGAATTCTGCTTAAAAATTATTCTCTGAAGTTATTTTGCCATTTCACTCTGATCTGGTGCGTTCGGCCTATTTTTACAACTGTTTTAATCGAAAGCAAAGAATTAGGCAATACGAGAACTAATTGTTTGGGAACTGCTCCTACAGTCAAAAGAAAGGAATAATGAGACTTCGCGCAGGAAACAGCTGTTGCAATCCATTTTCATGCTTATTTCTAAATGATTCTCGTTCTAATGGTTTTCCTCTTGCCTGGAATAAAAAAAAAATCAATGCTACGGAGGCTTACACTAACGCACTGGATAATTGCTACAATTTCCATGCGGAAGAATTGCCGTTACAACTACGCACCACTTGTAGTAATAAAGGGAAAAAAACCCTTCCGATTTATTTAGAGGGACACCGTCAAGTTTATACGCAGTTGTCAGAGCCCTTATTTTGTCGCAGGGACCGAAAATGTTAACGTTAACGAGTGATCCGTAGCAATGGCATTAATATTGAAAATGGAATTCAGTTTTGCAATCTCTGGAATTAAAACTCGAAGTATGTCTTATGTGTAAAGAGTGACAAATGTTAAATCCACATCTACTTTTGAAATCACTGTTTCTTTTTATAATTATGCAATATTAAAGATACTTGTATATAGGTTATGCCCCGAATAAGGGTTTACATGTTAAAAATTAATCAGGTTCAGTTTGAAAAGGCGAGAGTGTGTAATAGTTTGCGAGATCATAAATAGAATTATCAGTAAATAAATCACTGGTGTTCTACCTTTCGGATCTCCGGGGCTACATCAAATAAAAATGAGCTTACCGGCATCGCCGAATATATGTGCCAAGGCCCACATATAAAACTTTATTAATGGCTACAGTTTTACCATATTTCTAAATGCGCGTGATAACAGTATGTTTATTTTTTAATCTTAAAGAACAAACACATGAATATTATTATTAGAATAAGAATTCATTATTAGAATAAGATATCAGGATAAATATTTCAGCTTAAGCATTACGCTTTGTTTTTGATACTAATACAGCGATGGAAGTGAAAAATGAAGCTACTACTTACAAAATGTTTATTGAAAATTTATTTTTTAAAAACATTTTCTATACTCTACATGAAAAATATGCCTTTTGCAAATTAAAGTCTTCTTGGAGAAAGATTCTATTTTCAAACGATGTTTTGGAAGATCCAAATAATTTTATACATGCAGTTGAAACATACAAATGTCCTGTAAACACAAATGAATCAATTTTCTTTATGATGCATATGTGATACCATTTCAGTATGCTTTAATTGCAAATAAGGAGATAATGCTTGCTGCCAACTCAGAATGAAATAGGAAATATATCTGGAATGCGATTTATGTTTTCTGTAAGCTCGTTCTTAAGTCTCGTCACAAAATGTCATTGCTGTTGGCATCCGAATGCTTCAATCTGTGAAACATGCTTATTCACCGATTTCGGTTTGAAAGACTTGTGTTCAGTTCGCATTATCACTGCTTGATTATTCTACAACTATTTCTAGCTACTGAGTTGAATTGCTTAAAACCAGGCTTTAGATCTGCTAGTGGTAATTATTTCTCGAAAGGCTAAGGCTGGGCCAAACTTTTGTGAAAGCGGTTTACTTTGTATTTAATATCTTAATCTGAATTAAATAGTTGTAATTAATATTTTAATCTGAATCAAATTGTTCAGCGTGACCTCGGAAGTAGCGGGTTTTGCTTTTACGTTATTCGATAGCTTGTGTTTGGATTAGATGAACTGAAATGAGCCATGAAAAAAAATGAAATAAGTACGAAATAAAAGTGATTGTGGTGAGAAGGGTAAGACAGCGTCTTTATTTTTTGTAAGCCATTGATCGATCCTGAATTAGCTGAGGTGTCATAACAGAAATTATATTCCTTAGATATCTGGAAGAATTTAACATTTATTTATTAGTCAAAGGATATGAAGTGTACACAAATACAAACGTTGTAAAGAAAAATTCGAGAGTTTGTTATGTAAGGCGTGTTCGATCTCTCAGTGAAAATCCTTCCTAATATACGCGGAAGACGATTTTGCCCTGAAGTCAGTCCAAAGCTTCTTATTGATTTTAAGATTTCGGATTTTTAATTATTCGGTAAATGTATTTAAACAAGACTGTGAAACTGAAAACTAAAATTTTTCGGCCTGAAAATAAACGTAACTTTTAATAAACACAAAACATATGCTTCTATTTAAATATTAAGTAATTAAATCTAAGAATAGAGCAGAAAATGTTTTAATCCAGTTCACCGTAAAATTAAAACTTCTTTGACGTTAATAATTATAATATAACTTTTAATCTATCTACATATAATAACAGTAATCAAATTAATGAAATGGTAATACTCCTATTAAAAGTGCCAATTAAGTCAAAACTAGGAATTATAATTTGAAGTCAACATCAGTTCCTAGTCAACTAAGTCATTTAAGTACCCAAACTGAAAAAGAATAACAGAAAAAAATTTAAAGAATTTTTAAAGATTGTAAGAGAATAATACGAAGGGAAGACTGGAAACAAAAAGAAAATTTGTCTATCAAGCAGTAGCTGTGGAAAAGAAAATTCATTTGTGATGCAAATGTAATGTAAACGAAAATTTTGGAAATATTACAGAAAAATTTTAGAAATATTATGGAAATATTACAGAGCTTTAAAAATGCTTTGAAAATTTTTTCTATTATTCTTTATCAGTTTTGGTACTTAAATGGCTTAGTTGATTGGATATTGACTTCAAATTGTAATTAGAAGTTTTGACTTAATTGGCACTTTTGACAGGAGTATTACAATTCCATTAATTTAATTACTGTTATTATATATATCTGAGATGTAAAATATGAATGAAAACTACTAACTTTTCTTAGCAATAGTTCTTTTAATTCCTCATTTTAATTTGGCTATGTCCCCTTCCCAGAATCTTAAGTGCCCCATCTGAATAATAATCCGCATTGCACCATTATGCAAGAATAGTACTGCGGATCCTTTTTATCCTATCGTAATCCAAAATTTAAACAAAGAAAACTGACTCTATATATACCGCTTTGCTGAAATGCGAGGACACGTTTCAGCCGTACCTTTAACTGTGCTAACGTTTGCTGCTTATTTCTCGCCTTCATCTACTGTCTCGAGATGTGATCACTTACATATAACTTCCCTTTCTTATATGCTTACATAAACAATTATATCGTGAGTAAAAGCTGTAAATATCTTGAGATCTTGCCTATTTAAATATGATCACTGATAAAACTCTTCAGATATGAAAAGTTTCTTCCTACTTTTATATAGCTTTCTGATATAATAAAAAATAAAAAGAATGCTACGATTAAGAAATTAAAAAAACGTGTCTGCATAGGTTTCTCAAGAGGAAAAAATGTGGACTGACTCTTAAGAATTTATCTTTTTCATTAAAAGTTCTCATCTTAATCCTTAAATGCTTAATTTTTTATTTTTGCCTTTAAACTCATTCATCATTGTGACTGACAAAGGAGTATCCAGACTTCTAGTAGCACTTTCTACAACACATGATATATTTTACATATTCAAATACAACTGCCATTTTGACATTGATAAAATATTTTATGTAGTTATCACATTAATCATTACTTGAAATGTTCAGGTATTTTAGTTGTTAAACGGTAGTTTTTAGAAATGCTGATGTGAAATCTCTTCAAAATCATGGGATAATTATTTGCATTCAAATAAATTATAAAAATTAATTTTACATGTTATTACGCTAACTTTTGCTTATCTCATGACAGTCTATTGAAAAGGTTGCTTGCTAATTTAAATGCAGTCTAAATTATAATTTATTTAACTAACTAATCGCTTGAAAAACTTACATATATATTAGTTACTTAATTGAGTATTCCAAACATCTATTGTAAAACTCATAAATTAAGCATGCAGAAGAATTTTATAATAATATATTTTTAAAGTTAATAACATAAAGGTTCTTCTATTACTACGATTCATCAATTGATTATGAATAACATGTTCATCTAATACATCTTCTTTTAAGTAGTATAAAATGAAATTATAAAGCTAGGTAATCTTAATGTTCTCAGATTGAAGCCTTTTTCCTCTATATTTCATCTGTAATGGACTTCTCTGACATTTTGAATGGCATTTTGAAATACGAAACTAATTACGCGGTATTATAGAACTCCAGAATAATAGTAGATTTTTGTACTTCATGGCTTCTTTATTCCATTCAAAAAAGTCCAAATGACCTTTCATTCTACCGTATTATTTCAAATATGATTGCCATTTCCGTTGCAATGGGCGTAAATCGGATGTATTGTAACGCAGACTTATTTGCAAAGACTTCGCCTTTCAGACTCAAACACTGCGCTTCGTCTGCCATATGGATAAAAAGATCCCAAACCAGTCATTTCTATATGGAGCACACTACGGTTCTAAACAAGGCCACTGAAACTTTTGAGAACAGTGCTTCCAAAATCTGAGTACCTTTCCAAACTATTTTATCTTCTAGCCTGGGATTTACTGCACAGAATTTCTTATACCATATTTACTGTTAATAATGTGAGAAGCAATATATATTTAAAATCTATACAATAAATACACAGGAATTATCAAAGGCCCATCGTTTCATAATTAAAATGTTTATTTTTACACATGCTCACAAATGTTTTTATGCCTTGTATTAGTTCATTTCTAATAAATATTAAGAATTTACTCATTGCGAAATTGCGAAACTCGGAAAGAAGCATCATTCTGGTGGAGGATTTATTTGGTAAGAGTGTTTTTAACATACCCTTTACAGCCTTCCATTTCAGTTGCCAGAAAAGGGAAAATAATGCCACCTGAAAAATTAAACTTTATACGTAAGCCTAAATGTTGTATTCTTTTGATTACCAAATCAATAATTCGTCAAATAAATCCTTTAAGAATTTTATGTACAATAAACATGTTTCGTAAGAAATTTACATAAATTTATAACTAAACTTGATAGCTTATTTTTGTAAATTTCAAACTTAGATATAATTTTTGCTTTCATTTGGTGAGGTACATAATGAATAAGAAAACAGTTCTATACTAAAAAAGTTTTTCCCTGGCATTACAGTGTCACGGCCCACCTGCATATAACTACAATTTATCACGACCCACTTTCAGAGAACTGCTGTGAGACAGATAAAAAAAGAGAGAGATAAGAAAACAATGAAATATTGATAAGTTGTATTTAACTAATAAACAAACAAGAATAATTATATATTATAAAGGAAAGCCCACACATTTTTTACTCCGAATTCCATTTCGACTGCGACAAAGGACGTTGGCTAAAATGACTATAAACAGACCGGTTTTGAAGTTTCCTTTCTATTTCTCCCTTACTCATCAGTTTTATCGTTACTCTCGCTCGCGTGAACGAAGGCTGCAAGACATGTCTGGTGAATTTTTGGCCACGCCGATTCGGTGCCACAATTTTCATTAGCAAGTCCTCTTTCTCCCTTCTTGGATTTATATGATACGGTTCATAATACTGTTGTATTGGACATAAAAATTAGTGTTTCTGAATTGGCTATTTGTTCTGCATATTTTGAGCTCCAAACTAATATTGATGTAGAAATTTTAAAACTTTCACGAATTTTAACGATTAAGAAACCACGTAATTTTTTATATGGTATGGATTCGAATAGCAAATCATCGATTTGGCATAGTCCTATTATTGATGGTAGAGCAACAAAGCTCAGTGACTTCATTTAGTGCGAAAAATTTATTTATAATTAATGAAAATCGTGGACCTACTTTCAGTTCTGCACAAGGCTCGAGTTATATTGACCTTACACTTTGTAGCTTGGGTTTGCTGCCTCAAGGCTGGGATATCTCGGACGAAGATTCTCCTTCTGACCACAAAATGATTATTTTTGAACTCGCTTTATGTCTTCCGAACTATCTTCTTGTTCGCGTACTTTTAATTTGAAAAGAGCAAACTTTTTCTTGTTTACAGAACTTTGTAAGAAAGAACTGAATAGCTTGAATACCCTTCTTGATGAATGTTTGGATTGGGTTGCATTGGAAAAGGTTGTAAATAGTCTTTCTACTGTTATTTTTAATTGTGCTTCATTATTGATGCCGATGAATAAAAGTATGCAGAATAGTGTTCCTTGGTGGTCTAAGGAAATTGATTGTTTTAGGAAGCTGTATTGTTAATGCTGCTAGGCGTAGATTCCAGAGAGAGAAAAATAATATTATTAAAGATAAATATAAAATTAAATATTTTGAATTACGGCATAACTACAAGGCTAAATTAGCTGAAGCCAAGCTTACTCATGGAAAAATTTTCTCTCAACTATTACAGTTCACAACGTCTGGAAAAAAATTTATAAGTATGGGGTCAAGACCAATTTTGTGAAGAGAATTGAGGTCTCAGGGATTAAACTTCTGGATGGAAATGTTACTTCGTCATTGTGCAACTCCATTTTTGCTATTATGACAAAGAATTTTCCAAGTGATAATGTGTGTGATGATAGGAATTCTCATAGAGCTATGCGTAATGAGTCAGAGGGACTGTATATTTCATTTACCGACTGTGAGTTTTCCACTTCAGAAGTTAACACTGATATTAAAAATCTCAAAAAGAACAAGTCACCTGGTCCAGATTCTCTTCCTAATGAAATTATACAGTACTTTTATGCGGTTGACAACACTTTTCTGCTTAGACTTTTCAACTATTGTTTATCTCCTTTGGGGTTTTCCAACACAATGGAAGAAGGCTCGGGTTGTTTTAATCCTCAAAACTTTAGATGCACGGACTCCTCATCTTGATAATATGTATTACATGCATTAGCCTTTTACGTACTTTGGGAAAATGTCTCGAAACTCTTTTCATCAATAGATAAATTAATTTTTGAGACAGAAAAGTTTTTATAGCGATTCTCAGTTCGGGTTTACACCTCGGAAGGTTACTGAGGATGCCCTTCTTCGCCTTAATAATATCTTACAGTATGGAAAACAAATGAAGCTTACTTCAGTCCTTATTTTTCTAGATTTCAAGGGTGCTTTCGACAATGCTTGGTGGTCATCCATCTTAAAAATACTAAAAGATGCTTGTATATCCCATAATATCTATAGCCTGCTTAAAAGTTTCTTAAGTGGAAGGACTGCTGAGCTTCTTCTTGGTTCCGAACGTAGAGTTTATTCTCTGGAAAAAAGCTGTCCTCAAGGCTCTGTGTCCGGTCTCACACTTTGGAACATTATAATGAACGATCTTTTAAGTCACCTCGACGGTTGTTTAAAAATTGCATTTGCAGATGACTTACTTCTAATTTTTCAAGGAAAGCTTTTAACTACTACTCTTTTGAAAGCACAAGCTGTGCTGGATTTTGTCTCTCATTGGGCGATCTCCCATAAACTCGCTTTAAATCCTTTAAAAAGTAAAGCTATAATTGTTTCCAAAAACATTGATGAACTTAAAATTACACCTTTGATACTCGATGACTCGCCCTTGGAATTCGTAGAAAGTGTCAAGTACCTTGGTGTTATACTTGACCGAAAATTAACATGGAAAAAGCACATCGAATTTATCTCTACTAAATGTGAAAAAATTATTAACGGTCTTCACCGAATTGCTAAGAACATTTTTGGAGTAAGCTGTGAAGTCAAGAAACTGATTTATCAGCTGTGTATTGTGCCTTTCATCTCGTATAGCTCTCGTGTTTGGGGACATGTTCTTTCAAAGAAGATTAACAAAAGAAATCTGAGAAAGATTCAACGTAGAATTCTTCTTCGTATTCTTAGTGATTACAGAACACTAAGTTATGAGGCTACTTTTATTCTTGCAGGAGTTCCACCTATTGATTTCGAAATTGAATATAAGAATAATATTCTCGGGGCTTTGGCAACCAATACTTTGGAGGACTGCATAAATGGAATTGTACCCTTTTCCGATATTCCTCATCTTGCTACTTTAAAGCCCACAAATTTCTGTGATTATAAAGAAACTATTCTGAAGTCTTTTCGTATGGTTTGTTTTACAAACAGCAGTAAAATGAGCAATAAGATTGGTTTAGCGTTTGTTCTTTTTGAAAATCAATCTGAGGTTTGCCATTTCAAGCATCGTATTCGAAATGAATGCACACTTTTTCAAGCAGAATTTCTCTGTATTTATCGTGTCGTCAAGTGGATCAAGGATAATAGGTCTGCATTCTCAAGGTATCTTATATGTTCAAATTCTCTTTCTTCTCTCCACTTTTTGAACAGTACTACCAGCAACGACAAACTTATAATCGAAACTCTTTTAACTGGTAGTTCGCTAAGAGACAAGAAAATTGATATTCGTTTTGCTTATGTGCGCGGTCATCATGGAGTCTACGGAAATGAAAGAGCCGATTTCTTAGCTAAAGATGCTTTAAATTTGCCTATCGACTTAAATATTGGCATTCCGAAGAGTTATTGGAAGTCCTTTTATTTTAAAAAGCTTGTATCTAAGTGGAATGAAGAATATATCTCATCTTGTAATGCTAGATGTACTAAAAAGTTCTTTCCTTCTGTTAATTACAGGCTGAAATCTGAGTCTTTCTTTTTTACTAATTTTAAAGTATCTCAGTTTTTATCTGGTCACGGTAAGTTTGCAAATTATTTGTTTCGTTTTAATCTTAAATCAAATAATTTATGTGAATGTTCTAAAAGAGTACCTGAGGATGTGGAACATTTAATTTTTTCGTGTCCTACCTTTGATGGTCCTAGATTATGCATGCAGAATGACTTGAAAAAGCTTGGTGTGATTTGGCCAGTGAACTTATCAGTTTTTGTAAAATCTAGACTGCTGTTCCTTGTTTTTGTTCGTTTTATTTATGAGTGTAATGTTTAATGTTGTATTTAACTTACATCTGTAAGCCCCGTGTTGTACTTTTGTGATGCACGGGGAGATTCTATGTTTTTAAATAAATAAAAATACTATTTATTTTTATACCTATGAACGTTTCTAATATTCGTGCATCAAAACATTTTTTCCTCGTCGCACATACTACTAGGATGAAGAAGAATTCGTCAATTCAAAATTGAATCCAGTGACAAATTCATTGCGTCATTTGCTTCGAGTCACAAGATCAACCAAACAGCGCATTTCGGTAAAAAATAGCTGGATATCTTTCATTCCTACTAAGTCCTACAGTATTCTGCAAGCATGACGTCGATATTTAATTAGTTACTTTTGCGATGTTTCAAGATTTCACTTCCTTAGATGTTCTGCTCTACGATGAACTCACGATTGTCATTATGTGACTGGTGTTATCTAAGTTTCTTGTGACCAAATATGTATCTAAATTTCTACTGCATCATTAATGTTCTTAATAAGTACATCTCTTTCAGCTGAAGATATTACGCTTTCTTTCTTTGGTACTATATATGGGTAACACGACATTTATCCTTTCCAATTTTGCATTATTTGGGCACGCTAGAATTAAATCTAAACATTCTCGTCTCTTAGCGGTTATTGCATTGGCAATTAAAAAATAATTAAAATATTTCTCTCTACGTAATTTACTTACACACATTATAACAAACAAGCAAAACTTTAGAATGTTTCGAGACCCTTTCAAAACTGTCTTTCGATTCACTGCTGTGTTGCTGTCTACGTGTTGGAAACCATTGCTGTATTTAACTCTTCTCTTTCTGAACAGTTGTAACCACGTTTCGCAAATTGTTAGAATTACTTATGGGTGATTTCCCAATTTGTCTTTTCCTTTTTCAATAACTGAGTTGATATTATTTTGTTTTGAGGTCCAATCTATTAATTGACCACTTAGTACCCCAATTTTCAATTTCCGAATTCTTAGTGCTGAATTCTCTGTTTGAGATTCTAATAAGATACAGGTTTTGCACTAATTTGAAAAGTATTCAAAATACATCTTACTCTAATTAGTGGCAATAATAAGAAAAATTTATCTTAGGTTATGTATTAAAGCAAATAATTCAAAAGTCTTTGTTTCTAAAGATTATGTTGTAGGAAAAAAAACATGCAGCCAGCCCATATATTAATAACTGAACCCGAGACAAACTACAGTTGTTCAATGGTTCTATTTACTCTAATGAAATAAACAAAAACTTCTTCACTTTTATGAGTACAGAAAAGCTATAACTAGACGTGCATTTATCATTTATCAAAGATAAAGCAGGGCGGTTTCTATATCTTCCATCCTAGTTGGCCTGTCGATAAAATTAAAGTTGCATTTTTCATAAGCTGAACGCTCGGCTTAAGGTCTATAATTGCGTAACTTATGTGATTTGACACAAAATAAAACTTTCGCTGAAATAATATGCCTTTTTTTCGGGCCCACCAGCGGCCGAGCGGTAAAGACGCTGAACACTGGTAGTTCGGTCCGAGGTTCGAATCCCGCGAACGGGCTGGCTGCATAGGCGTTTTCGTGGTTTTCTTCATGTGTAACGTGTATACGAGCCAGTTTCCCTTAGAAAGTCCTCCACGAAGGCATCCCTCTCTTTAGGCAGATAGCCCTCGTGTGCTTTGCCGTAATTGAATAACCCCCCTTTTTTCGTATTTCAGTTCTACTCGTTAAATTAAGGAAAGATACCACGTTTATGAAAAAACCTCGTGAACAGGTGTTGAATGTTAACTGAATGTGAATTATATTTGATAATATCATACTTTTAGTAAAATTTTTTTGCTTTCTTTTTGCATAATTTACAATTTCAGCTTTATTCAAACAATCAGACATTTTAGCTGATTCGTTTCAAAATATTTTCACTTTCAATAAGTTTTGTAAATGTTTCGAAACAATTTGTGTTTCAACATATAACAATTCCATGCCAACTTAAAGTAGATATTTTTGAAATGATTTCAGAAAAGTTAGGATTTTTATTCGACCGTTTCGGATAAACAAATAGGTTCCTGTATGTGTGTATATATTAAAATCGCTTGGAGAGCAATTCAAATTTGGTGTAAGTTTGTAAAAGAAATCTAGAAATCACACTCTGTTTTGGATCATTCAGTTTTTCTGTTGAGAGCATGTCATCTTCTTTTCTATTCGTTTGACTTTTTTTTTTATAAATAGAAGGTAACGAATTGCTTTTACCAGCATAATATACGAAATATTTTAATTTAAAACTAGAGATAAACTAACAATTTTCGAAAAATTAGAATTAAATTTTTAAGGATGTTACTTGAGGAAAGACAACGATTAATAAACTTAGAAAGAAATGCTTGTTTGTATCCAGGAACATACATTTTGCGTTTTGCCTTCAGGTGTTCTTTTAAGTATTTTCTCTTAAAATGAGCAAGTATTTTTTTCCTTTTTTTTATCTAAATGTAAGCTGACCATATTCCCTGCGAGATAAAAACGAGAAATCGTGAAGGTAGAAACGGGGCGAAAGCAATTTATATCAAAGAATAATAACAGCAAATGTTTTATGATATAAATATGTTAAGCTTGCCCTTACTGTTCAGTAACATAACCCTCATAAAAATTAAAGCATGCCTTTGAGGCGAACTGTCAGTATCACGCTATTAATGGCTAAAGAAATTAACTTGAACAACAAAATGCAGTCTTTCAACGCTTTATCATAAAATTTGTCATTTCCCATGACACAGTTTTGTGTGAGAACTGGCCCAGGTTTCACTTTCCCAACACTCAACTTCTTTTTTGACCATGCTCTGTTAATAAAAGAAAATATTCTTTCAACAGGTACAGTAAAAGAAAAAATTCTGTAATATTTCAAATGTTTTGAAAATATAAGTGTTCTTTGCTTATTTCAGAAAACACCTCTATCCATCCTCTGAACAGGAATGTTCATCCTATTCCACGTATTTACTTGCTCCAAATGATTACGAATGATTCATTTGGTTTTGGATGAATGTATTTCACAAAGTATTACATAAAAAATAGTGAATGATACATTGTATAAAGAAGCACAGTTTCAAGTTTCTTACACATCATTACAAATGACCTATATACTCTCCTTGTGTTACATGATAAATATTTATGCAGTATTCAAGCTCTACCCATACACGTTCGAGCAAATGTTCACAAGCGTAGCAGTAATGCGAACTTGGAGTTCAATAAATGTTGTTGGCAAAGATGGTAAGTAAACATTGTCTTTCACGCATCTCAAAGAAAAAATCACAAACTGTCAGGAGACCTTGTGAGCTACCTGAAGCGTGCCAAATCATCCTTAGCGCAAAGCTCAATCCACGGGTTTTGAGGCTCCTTGCTCAGATGGCGACGCATTTCTCTATGCCAATGAGGCGGAACTCCGTCTTGTTGGAATAGGAAGTTTGAAATATCAGCTATTAGTTTAGGAAATAACATGTGCAGGTGTATTGCATCCTCACAGATTTCCTTGGAAAAAAGTAGGGTCCTTTGCTACGTGAAACAACACAGAAGACATTCAACTTTGGAGATTCTCTTTCAATGTCGATTGTAACACTGAGATTTGTCGTACCCCATATGCAGAACTTCGTGACAATTCACTTGACCGTTTAGGTGGAACGTCGCCTTAACACGAGCCGGATAGGAAATTCGTCACCTTCCACAGCTTCCTGGTAAAGTTCTCAATATTCCTGTGTGATGGTGCGGTAAACGTTGCAGCAGCTGTATGCGATATGCTTTCTGTGGTAATCGCTCGCGAAGAATCTTCCATAGAGCTGGCTGAGGATTGCCCAGTTCGTGATTTGCATGACTTGTAGATTTAGTGCCCTTGAATTGTCGATACCATCACAAATTGCTTTGTTAGGCTGGTGGCTAAATGTTGTACTGTCATCGAAACGCACACTGCACGGTAGTGAAGGATTCCGGCTTCTCAGTTGCAAAACAGAAAATACTTTCTCTTAATTAGACACCATTTTGCAAACTGGTACTACCCTGTCCCCTAATGGATCACAAAGAAACCTGCAATGACATAAAGAACACTTTAAAATATGTTCCTGCTATTGGTTGTCAGTACAAATGGGGGGGCGAGCATTATATATTTGAAGCTAAAAGACATCAAAACTCGATGAATCATTTGTAATTACCCTATAAATTTTATGATCGAAAATGCGAGTTTCTTTTGCTTCAGTGGATGTAATGAGCAGGGCTTGTAACAAACATAGGTCACACCGACAGTCGCCCAGGGCGCTGTGATTTTCGAAGGGTAGTATAATAGAATGCATTTCTTGAACTGAAAATAAGAACGAATCACCCCAGTCATGCCTAGTCCTCTGACATCTGATTATACGCTTTGAAAAATAATTCATGATTAATTGAGGATCAAGCTTATTTACAGCTTTTGTTAAAAACATAGCAAATTTAAAATTTTACTCAGAGAAACGGGGAACTAGGAAATATCAAGAAAACATAATGCTTCCTTGAAAACCATATGTATTTGTAAAACGCATGTATGATCAGCATATCTAAATAATTATGTACTAGAAAAATATAAAAGTAAGTAAAGAGTAAATTAAAATCAAAGTAACAGAAAGACAGTTTTCCAATCTGTACGTATTTCATAATTCATTTATTCGTTTCGTAGCACGAAATAATATACTAGCTAAAACTTAATGCTGTAATTATTTCAGAATTTTGAATTTCTAAACTTCAGCAAACAATTTACTAAGTAGATTTTTTTTTTCTACTTTTGAGTTATTATTTCACTTGGCGATTTCGAATGTCAAATGAAAATTACTTCATGATCCAATGGAAAATTTAAATTTACTGTTATTGGAATCTTTTGCTGTGGTGTTATTATTAATTTCTACTGATGTGTAAGAACGATTAACATTTTGTAAATCATTTTTTTTTCTTATAACGTGCTCCGCCCTTAGGCACTACACGGAAAGGGAGGGATACCCCGTGGAGGACTTTTTAAGGGAAACTGGCTCGTATCCACGTTACACATGGGGAAAACCACGAAAACGCCCATGCAGCCAGCCCGTTCGGCGGGACTCGAACCCCGCACCAAACTACCAGTGTTCAGCGGCATTATTGTAAATCATTTAGTCAATCATTTTAAATCTAGCGGAAGGTACCTACATAAGGATAGAGATGCCTTTGTGGAAGAGTTTTTAAAGAAAGATGGCTTACGTTCATATTATGCGCAAGGGAAATTATAAAAATGTGCATGCAAACAGGTTTTTTCTTTGGTAATTACACACTATTTAATCTTCTAGCAAATGGTAGGCAATTTATTCCCAGATACTTTACACACGCGCAATTACTTATTCACAAAAATGATTACTAATTTTAGTTTAAGATAAAATGTTAAAAAATATGATTCCTCTTTTCACTAAATTTAACGAAGTTATTAAGATACACACGATTTCTTCCCCCTAAAATATCATTAAATAAACCTTGATGCTTGAATTCTTGTGTGTTATACTGCAGGAGATAAAATGTATATATTCATCAATTTTGCATCAAATAAAAAAACTTTGAAGAAAAGGCTATGCTAATTAGAAGCTTTACGAGAATCAAATTTACGAGAATTTTATAGTTTAAATTTTCGATTAATGCACAATTTCACCTTCCTAAGACAGGCCACTGAATGGGAAAATTGAACAAGCCGTTGAACTAAAACTTTGACAAATGAGCTGACTTCATGAATGTTTTCACGGCTTTTAGCTAAGTGTAACGTAAATATGGGCAATCAGTTTGGTCGTGGAGAGGGTGCCTGTTCGTTGAAACGGAGTTTCTTAAAAATATGCTAATATTTTATGTGTTAGAATACCTGATATAAATTCAAGCATGTAAAAAATCAACATTTCATTTTAGTTTTTAAATTAAAATTGATTGACTAATTTTAAATTATTAAAAGTTTATGATGTAATGCTTTGCGATATATAGAAACTAATACCTTTTTATATAAGCGTTTTTCTTATATATATATATTCTTCGAATTAATACCCTGATTTCGTATTCTGAAGGCAGGTTACAAGTATTGCATATGTGAACATATTTTATGATTTTGCTACCGGTAAAGTATTTAGTGCAAATAAAATTTAAAGACTATATAAAAATTAAAAGCTTAATTAAAAACACTGAATGAAACTCAAGTAAATCTGAAAATCTATAATTCTCGAAAATTTTAAACTTATTATTTTAATTTATAACATGTTATTAATTTCTGTTATTTCAGTGCTTATTGAAACCTCATAGTTGGCTTTAGAAATCTATCGAAAAATTACTCTTATGGACTAGAAAGTTGAGTTTTAATTATTGCTTTTTCAGTTAAAGGAATGGATAATTAAGTTTACATGTTATTTTATCTTCCATTTTTATTACTAAAAACTGAGTTTTTGTGCCATACCCATTTGCTAAAAGCTTTTCTTCTGCGAGAACGCCCAGCAGCGGCCGAGCGTTGAAGTCGCTGAACAGTGGTAGTTCCGTATGGGCTTGAATGTATGGCTTGTGTAATGTGTAAACGAGCCAGATTCCCCTAGAAAGTATTCCATGAAGGTATCCCTTCCCTTAGGTACTTAACGCTCAAATGCTTTAATATAACTAACTAAACCTAAACCAAACCATTTGTGAAAATGCGAATTAGTTCATATTCATCGCAGTTTAATTTTTGAATTACTTATGACCTTTTTTAAATAGTTTTATGACGTGCCACACAAATGTGAAAAATTATAATTGGTAATGTAAGGCAAACACATGTGAGAAGCTGTAGCTTGTTGGCTTCTTGTTGCTTCGGTAATTAAAAATGAGGACTTTTTTCTTCCTGATATTAAGTTCTGATATTCAGTATTTATTATAGATTACTTAAGTTTTCTAATGGGAAAACTAAAAAAGTCAAGTTAAAATTCAAAGTACGCTGTTATAAATAATTAAGACAATTCTATGCTTTATTTTCATATGTTCGAAGTAAATAAGTTACTCTACATTCATTACGTTATTCAACTTGATGTAAATGATGATAGAAATTAATGCGCCGCTGTCACAGTCACTGTCATATCTAAATTAATTATATTTGTTTAAAAGCAAATATTAAGTAAATTTTGGTTTCTGAATTTAGTAAGTAAACTGTGTTGGATAATGACCAGCAGAGAAAAATGATTTTCCGAAAAGGCACTGAAAGCCGAGTTGAAATTTTATGTTTTAAAGCGGAAATGATTCTTATAATCATTAAAGTTTGAGATCAATTCTTAATCCAGAACTGTTAAAAGAATTTATACAAAGTGTCACATAAAAGCACATATCTATATGAATTCATAATGATGTTTAATTCTGAAAGACAGCGAAAGACTTTTTTAAAATTCTAAGAATTTTAGATAAAGCGTTATTGGCAGAAATACTAGTATGTGGACAAAGAGGTAGGATGATTTATTTCAAATAGAAAGGCTGCATAGAAAAGAATTGGTTGTACATCATTAACGTCAGCCAACATAACTTTACCACGGCTCACTACCAAATAACTTCAGATTTATTATTTCCTAACTGCTATATTATTGCTCACAGTTAAAAGCTGCTTAGCTCAAAAAACAAGTGTAAACATTTTGTTAGAATTTTCTTTCTTTTGCTTCAAAGAAAAAAATCCTACAACATCATAACATGAACAATTATAATGTTTCTTTTGTGATATTGGAGGATCATATGAGCCTACTGTCATGTGAAACAAACAAGTAACTGATTTATTAGCTTAAAATTATAATAAGAAATTTAATACTCCCTATGAGGGCTAGATCTTAGAAGTTTACGCATGGAGGGGTAGAAGTTTATGCATAATTTTCTACGAACGCGGTTCTACCAAATTCTCATGAATAATGATCCAAACTTTATAGCGTTCAGAGAAAAGTTTTTACCAAAGAAAATATGCAAAGATTTTGTGTCCATCTTAACAGCGACCGGAGAACCTCAATCAACGGAATGGTATTCTGATCTACTGCAACTGATAATCATAGCTCTAATTAACATAATTAATTAATTAAAACATTTTGGTTGGCACATAACTTCATACATAGCTAAATACGATTCATATATTTAGAGTTGTTTAAAAAGATACAAAAAAAAAAAACCACACGTATATATGATGCTCATGAAGAAAATCCTAGAAAACTCACTCAGCCAGACATTTCAGTCACCGGGGGGGGATGGAGCCAAACTATCATTGTTTCGTGGCTTTAATTACTCAACTACTGAATTAGCCTAATGAACAGAAGCTAGGTTAACAAAATATGAAAAGCTCACGAGGGATATCTGCCTAAAGGAAAGGATGCCTTCGTGGAGGACATTCTCGTGGAAACCTAAAGAATAAAGATCCAAGTCTAGTCTGCATACATCATTTTTTCAAGATTAATGCTTATTTGTGGTTTTAATTTACTAAATTTCATGTGTGAATTTAGGTTTAATATGCAGTTAAAAAAGTTTATAATGACTAAAAGAAGAGAGACCTTTGTCAGATTCTTTCGAAACGAGTAGGAAAATTCTAAAATTTTAGGGGTTAAAGCATTAATTAAAGCTGCTATGTTTCATTACATTTCTTATTGCTAACGCAGTTTAGAAGATGTCTATGACTTGTGAAAGACTGCTTTGGTAGAATGTTACAGTGCTAATATTTATTAAAAGTTAAGATACAAATGCTATGTGATTTTTTTTCGAGTTTTTATCTACATTTAATATTTCAGTACTTAAGTGCTATCCCGTCAACCGGCCAAGTAGCGCGATTTGCCGTCAATTATGGATGATCTTGTGATATAGAATTCGTCAGTAGTGATTGTCGATTGACCACTGTTGCCAAAATTTATGCCAACGGTCGAACAGATAATACATAACAAAATTTCTTTCTTATAACATGTTAAATTTAATTTATGAGAATGTATTTTTTGCAAAGGCCGGGCGCTGTATGAGCATGTATTATAGGACATATACAAGAATTAAGAAATTTACAGATCTCCTTGAGTTCAAGCTCATTGTTGATTAGAAATCTATGTCCAGCACAGGAAAGCATGCACAATAGAAACAATTATTCTCATTATACACCCAAATGTTACGCATCAGAATATACAAATATTTTCTTGTTTTTACTACTATGAACTGACTTGAAATCTGGCTTTATTGAAAATCAGTGCTCAGTATAAAATGCTAAAACGAAACGTATGTGAACCTAAGTGAATTTTTTAACTTTATAACCCTTTTATGCGGGATATCTAATCAAATGTAAGCAAAAAGAAATCTGAAGTTAGTCGATATTTTAAAAACTGTCACCTGAAAATAGATGCTTTAATAAACTTCTAAAGTTTCTAGAAATTACACTTAGAAAAAAAAAAAATTGAAAATTTGATTGCAAAATAAAATTCAGGCTCCTAAAATAATTCAAAACTTAATTTTTTGTTTAATCGGAAAGCAAATTTTTATTCTAAATTTTCAAATGCTGAATTTTCAAGATAACAAAGAGAAAAAGAGAGTTTTGAAACCTTAAGAATAATAAAAGTGATTATATTTTCTGCAACCCTAAGCGCTGTATACTGAGAAAAAGATGCCTTTCTCCTCCTCCTTAGATTTCCTGGCCGCATATAAGATTATACCTTCTTTGCTCTTAGCTCTCGTTTTATATTTTGGGTACTTAAATTAATACAGCCATTTTGGCAAAGTTTGGCTTTTTTTGTGACATTTTTAAAAATGATTCATAAGTTATCGATATTTCTGTTAAGTCAGCAGATATTATCAACATAACAAAAGGGAACACACATTAGAAGTTTAAAATAAAAATTTTAATTATTAAATATGCAAAAATGCTTATATTTTTCGAGGTTTCTTCTTCTTCCAGTGTACACAGCGATCTGTTTTCACATAAAATGCGTCAGAAAATCGCACACACACGACATCGAGACCAACGTCTTCACTGCGTGCTGACTGTCTACCCAACACATCTCATCATTATTCTCTTTAGCCATTTTGCGTAAACTTTTTGTACTACTACAAAAATTTTAGTGCAGTTTTCTCCTTCGCTAACTAATTCCACAAACTCATACTTTAAAACTGATTTTAAGACAAAGAATATCATGAGTTGTCTACAAAAGACTTTGGAACTTGGAGTGTAGCAAAAAGAACGTATACGGAAATAGCGTGTTTAGTATTTTTTTACCGAAGAATTGTTATGCGCATGGTTGCCTCAAGAATGGTTATTCATATGGTTTGGTAAGTCTGGCACATTCTGAAAATCTAGTGACTTCTACTAAGATGGTTGCGGCAATACCTCAGTACCTAGTTTTATAACTAAGGGCAAAGTTAAGAAAATATGAAAATTTCATGAAATCTTGCTAATCAGTCGAAATTATGATTTGGAGTAATTAGCAAGGATTTATGCCAGAGTTAAAAACTGTTTTTGCTAATTAGGGGGGGGGGGACGCCCAGGGCACCGTCCCCGGGTACGCGTTAGAGAATATACACCATATATACAAAAGTTCTTACCCGGCCTTTGTTTTCGTAACCGTTGGTCGCAGACATATTTTTAATTATAAAAATATTTTAAATGACGTCTTTACTGATGTTTTGGCATTTTCAAATTTCAAAATTTTAGTTTTTTAGAAGTTAGGAAATTTAACATTTTATGTGTTCTTCGGTCCCTATTTAGAAAAGTATCATAATAATATATTTTTAAAAATGTTATAGACATTATAAAAGATAAAATGCAAAAAGTGTGATTCTCATACGACAAAAATTGACAGGAATAGTATATTTCAGATTTGGAGATCACATTCGGGAGCCCTATGCAAACAGAAGATCGAAATGTTTGCTTTTGTCAATCACTAGTAAAAATAAAATGTTAAGTTTGCGAAAAGGTTTCTGGTGTTAATGAAATAAGAAATAAGCATTTCTATGCAGATTGTCGTGAAAAATATTGACCAATGTAAATTAAGTCTTTTCAAAAAGGAGATCGTATTCCCAGAATTAGAATTTATTCGCAAAATTATAAAATTCGTGTTCTTCGAAACTCTAACAAGTTTCAATATTGGTACAAGCCCAACTCGTAACTATTTTCATAAATTAAAGTTGAAAAACTTCGTAGTTTGGTGAATTGTTTTCATATTTATTAGATTATGACTCTAATAAAAATTTCATGGGAATATTAATAACGTATTTTTAGCGTTCAAAATTAAGTACATTTTTCTGAAAATTCTTTCGGCATAAAAATGTTATGAATTAAAGAATAATAATCACTATTAAATAGCAAAATGAATAATATTTAAAGGTAAAATTTCAATATCGAGTTATTCTAATTTTATTAACTGATCTCTCAAGAGAAACCAAAAATAGTGTCAAATAAACAAAATTTGGAAATTAAATATCTCCGTCAATTTTTTGTAATAATAAGACCTGGGGACTATCAAAACTTTGTAGATTTCAAACATTTTTCTAATTGAAAATACATGTGCACCAGCATCGATTGAAAAAATAAAGGCCGGGTAAGGACTATTAATGATACGTGTAGATTCAGTCATATCCATTGTGGTTATTAGCTCTTCGAAGATTTGCTGTTGTTTTAAGTTAGGAATAAAATCTTATCCGTAGCAAAACAAAGGCTGGAAACAACAGAGCACATTCCTACCACAGACAATACATATTATCTTCTATTATGATCTACTTGTACGTTTATTCTGTCTGTCTATCATCAGCTGCACGATAAAAGTGCGTTGCTGGTCGGCTTAAAAAAGAAAAAAAGAAGGAGAAAATGTTTTAAAAACCTAATTTTTTTGGCACGTCATGCATTCATACATTTTGTAAAAAGTATTTTTGACTGCATGTACATGAAAGCGCCCTGTGCAGTTATTCATAATGCACTATATAAAACTTCATATGCTTTGATTGCAAAGTGTATACAATACTGTCTGCATTAAAAAAAATTAAATTGGCGATAATAAAATTTTGCAGCAATTTACAGACCGGAAGCTTCATTCTACATATTACTTGTTTCAATTTTATTTAAACTGTTACATGTTTTATGGTATCTTAACATTCTTCCCTTTATACCAATTTATACTTAGAAAAGAAATGGCGGAATGAAAGACGCATCTTTTAAAACCAAAATTCTCTTTGAATTGAATTTTAATTTGATATGTTTACTGTACAGGTCTGGTTTTAAGATTTGACAAAATTAGATGATACTTTTGCTTAAAAAGATAGCCGAATTTTTTATAATTTAAACGTTTTTGATTTGAAATCTGTAACTGTAATGTAAATTCTCCTTGGAAGGGGTAATTTGCAATCGGAAGTTTTCAGTTTTCAAGATAATTATTTTTAGTAATTTTCTCGAAAATACAAATCACTTACAGAGGTGAGTCGGATTATGTTACACATAACTTTGATTTATTTTAAGTAACTCATAAATAGAAAAATACTGCTAATAATTATAAATTCGGCAAACATATACTTACGTATTAACGTAAGGTTAAATTTCCCAAACTTTGGCAAGCGTACGCATAAGAGTTCTTTAGATAACCATATTCACTTTAAGCTGCAATCCGAAAGTTTACTGATATACCTTTTTCTTTTCTAAAAGATCGTCAAACTGCGCCAAGATGGTTGCGCTAATAAGTAAGTACCCAGCAGACTTTCAAATATAAATGTTAAAGAAAACGTATGAAGATTTGCTACGTATGTTTCCATCTGTTAGTAAGTTAATTTAACACAGTAACGTTTTATGGTTATCCTCTGCGGACAGGCTTTTATGAGATGTCAACAGATGATCTTAAGTAGCAAATGTCATTCGCAAATTAATGAAATTGAAAGAAAATTTTTTAATCCTTCTAACTATTTCTCTGATATCATAACAAATTTTTAAAATGGGGATATTATAACACATAGTATTCTTCGAATATAATGAAAATTATGATTAAAATGCAAAATTAATTCGTGGAAAGTTAAATTTCCTATAAAGTCATCTCTCACTGAGGAGTTAAAAATCCGAAGTTAACGATAATTAAAAGTTCGCCGAGTGAATTTTTTTAGCGTCAAACTGAGATTTGGAAATGTTCATTTTGCCAAATTTCAAGCGAATATAAATAGAGAATGTTTCGCGCGAAATTAAAATTGGTATTAGGCATAATTAGAGGGGTAGAAATGAAAACCCCAAAAAAATGAGGTACTTACGTAATATCCCGTGAACCGTAAAAGCTGGCTATTATCGAAGCACGAAAGTTGGCGATGATCACGCCAAAAATGTTCCAATCCTTCTTACAGACTTCTGAAAACGTCGATTGCTGCTGTTTATATACTTCGATTCTACCGTTGCTGTGTTTAAAAAGCAAACTGCCGTAATTAATTTTGCTAATATATTACTGTTTCATTGGACACATTCAGACCACCATATTTTGACCATCAATATACACATTGTTTGATTGCAGGATCCCATAACTTTGTTGAAAATAAGCCACTATTTACTGTCTGTAGAAGAGATGTATCAAATTTTACCCAGTTTTCCAAAAATGTGAGAAAAATACAGTAATAACAGTCAGTTTATATCCTTGCTCATAAAAATAAAAAATGGTTTATCAGGAATCGATAGGGTTTATATCAAACGAAAATTCACATGCGTGAATTGCTACTTCAGGCTTATCTATAACTATAGCTAAACCGCGCTGTTTAGCAAGAGTTCTGGTCAACGTACCAACATCAATATATCATTAGAGAAAAAGTTCAATTTCTTGTCAAAACATACGCATACTAGAACAATATTATGTATTAATTTCAGATATATCCTTAGTCGCGCTTTGAAAGATCAAAAATGCAATTTAAAATTTTGTCTATTTAGCCAAGTGAAATCGGGACATATTTAGAACTATAGAACTATCCCATTTTTTTTTCATTTACCACTGTACACATATGTTGCTAAAATGCCAATGAAATATTGTCTGATTATTAATTATTCCAAGTTGAATTCGGATTTATATATGACACAACCAATAAATTTGTCTAAATCGGTAATTCGGTGGTGGCCAACTTTTGTAAATATGATGGCCAGTGGGAGATGTGTTTTGGTTTCATATCCCCACAACGCGATTTTTCGTTTCAAATTATACTTGCAAGGAGATTCAGTTTAGAACTTGGCTTGGAAATGTGGTAAGGAGATTCAGACTTGTAGTTTTGCAGCTAGAACAACGTCAAGGAAAATGTAAACTTCCATGAAAAAAAGATAACAAAACACTCTTTTGAGATTCGAGTGCATGTTTGTAAAAACTTAAAATGTAGATTAAGTTAGCAAAGACACCATAGATACCCATTTTAGAAAGCAGGCTTACCAGATTCAGCTTTCTGCTGCTGCGGCTTTTACCGAATGTTTGTACACTACGCATTCTCAGTCAAAATATGAAAACGTATACATGTCAAGAAGGTTGCAGAAAATATAATAGTAATAGTTTTGCCCATTATAATAATTTTGACCCTAACCCCAAAGAAGGCTAGTTTAGAACAAGTACTCACTATTGACTAACCCCGATGTAAATTACAACTTTCCTGAAATCGCACTACGATTCCGAACAATCGTAAGAACTGCGAATTTGTATATGCTACCTTCACATGTAGCAAACCCGTGGTGTACTGCCTCCACATGACTTTATTTGTGTACCGTAATGATAGCTTTTTTTAAAGGATGAATATTTGAAAAATATTTAGTTAGTTTTCCTTCAGCCATCCATGTTCTTTGCCTTGCCCTGTTTCGAAGCTATATTGTGTCTTCCAACCAGAACAGTCGTTAGCGACGCTGACAGCCGTACCGAAGGGTCCGGTTTCGAATCCTTTGAGAAGGCATGAATGTTTGCAAACGTATAGAGAATATGCAGCATGCTAGCACTCTAAATATGGGGCGAACCAAAAGTGCTCTCGAGAGGTTGGAGGTAGGGGAATCGGGGTGGGTGACAAATAAAAAACAAAATAAACAAATAATCTTTACCAGTCCTGCATCGCAATGATTGACTTAAAACTTATGAAGAGCTTTCAAAACGTGGGCTCAGACTATCATCCGAATTCAGACTTTGAGAACGGAGAACCAGCTGAAAATGTAACCTATTTTGGGGAGCCGAGAATAAAACTATATTGAAAATTTTGCTAAGTAAGACTGTTCTGAAAATTTTATGGCAGATAGCCAGCTTTGAATGGCATTTAGAAGGAAGAAGAATTCAGTAAATGTTCTGACTTATTCAAAAAAAGAAAAATAGCTGTTTAAAGGAAGAAGGTATGAAAAAACATTTTATAATTAAAGAAAAGCAAAGCAAACCTAGTAATTTTTATAAGGTCGTTTCTTATTATTTTCTTGAACGAATCAAATAATTGAAATATAAGGTATAGTTTAATGTTATGGCAGTTATTTTAATTTTAAAGTCACTTTCCTATCAGTTCTTGTTTCCACTTACAACTACCTACCTGAATGAGAATCAAGTTGAATACAAAAGAGTTAGAAGGAGTATTTAAGGAAGGTTCGTGAGGGAGAGCTAGGAATCCTGAGTAGCGCGTGTTTGTCTGCGGGCTAAATCTCTCTTGACGGTGTTACGCTGGGCCGTTTATTACGAGTCTTTTGATAGTTGTCGGCTAGTTTAAATTAAGGGCCAACTACGTTAGATAATTGTGTTAGCTTCGGCTAAGTCGCTTAGTTAGTTATAATTTAGTTCTGATTTCTTATTCTGAGTTTAGGCTCAAATGGAGGCTTTATTGTAAGCCCGAAAAAGAGGCCAACTGTTCATCTTATTTTTAGTGAAACAAAGGGTAGTTAACCCTTCTTGATTCTACGACTTTAGTTATTTGAACTTAACGATAAGTCGCTTAACAGTTCAGTAGATTCCTCGATATTTACTTTAGCCAAAACGAGGGAGGAACCCTACATTTGGTGCCCGAAATTTTAACGGACTATGGCGTTAGAAAGTGAAATATTTACACTCACCCCTCCTATATTTCAAATTCCTGAGGCACCAGTAAACCCGATGGAAGAATTTGGTTTCATAGTAAGAAACCATGCGGTCAACTATGAAGTCAGCTGCGACGCTCGACGGCAAAGTTTCAGTGATGACCTTCCTGGAACAATTAGAGTTATATTTTACGCTACATCCTGTGAATGAGCTTCAAAAGGTTACTATTGCAACAGCTAACTTAAAGAGCCAAGCCGTTAGTTGGTTCAAGGGCATCGGGAAATTCCTACTGGGGGATCCTGGTTGCGAAACATACAACTGGGAAAATTTTAAAACCGCTCTACTAAAAGCGTTTCCGGTAGTCAAAGACCGAGCAAATCCAAGTATTCAATCCACTGTATGGAAAAAGGCCGGATAATGAAATGATCGAGGTAATTTTGCAGCATCCACTTCCTTCCATTCAGGATTTTCTGGAGTTGAGAAATCCACAAGCACTCGAAAGTCTATATTAACTCGCCGTGAAACTCAGACGAACAGCTAAAAACACGAGTTTTGCAAATTTTCGCCAGAGCCAGTATTCGAGGTTTTGGTCTCAATAGAAACCTCAAAGTAGGCAGTATCCTTATCGGCAAGCTGAGAAGACCGAAAAAGGCGGTAGCAAGAAGACGGGTCAAACGAAGTCATTTGGCGATCTCCAAAAGGAACAGCGAAGAAAGGGACTGATAAGCAAAAGGATCTAAATTAATTAGGGTGGCCGAGAAGAGTGTCTGGTCACCCCCTGTGAATTAAAACCCCTCGGAAATCAAGTTAAGTACCGTAGCGGTATAGAATTGGGCCACTCTCAAGAACCTTCAAAAATTCAAAACAACAAAGAATTAAAAAAATTAAAAATAAAGGACTAAACAGTCTAAAATAAGAAATATTTACTTAAATGGTAATAGTAATAATGTTAGAAAGAAAAAATAGATATAAAAAGTCAATCTGTGACTGTTTATATCACAGAACACTTAGCTCGAAGTTCATACATACGTTTTATTAAAATGAAAACTGACAGAAGAAAAAGGGAATTCTCAAATAATATTATTAAAAGAACCTTGAATTTTAATGTGATGAGAGGCAAGATGTTTTAGAAAAGCTGATTTTATTGTGCAGAATTTTATGGAGAATGGTATTCACGTTTTAGACTTAAATGTATTATGAACGTTGAGGCTTGGAGTAAATGATCGCATTATATTAAATCTAAAATGACCATCGATGTATTGAGGAAACCTAAATGTCACAGACAAAGCCTCTTCTCTCTATGGTGTTATATGAAATATTTTTTGGATCTAAATTTTGTTTAAAGAGAATAGAAGCAAACGTTTATTTTATTTAGGAAAGACAAGTAGAATTAACTAGTTGTTTCTAAGGAAATTCGTCAAAACTTTGTGCAAGAGCATAATTTTGAGAAAAACAAAAAAAAAAGGGGGGAGAGAAAAGAAGTGAATAAAAGCTTTAGTTGAAAGATAACATTGTCATTACTATTAACATGTCGATATTGTCGAAACAAATTAACTAATATTTAAATCTGGAAAAAGAAATGTAGGAGAAAATTCAGTGTTGGAAAAGAATATAGATTCAATAAAAACGGCAATATTTGCATATGAAAAACTGGCGCTATAATTCTTATACTTTTTAGAAGACAAATTATTTTTATGTACTACTTCTACGTGTTTTATGTAGATAAATAGCGAGCATAGTACCTTTAATTTCAAGTTCTTATTTCTGAAATTTAAGCAGCTGTTACCGATAAACTTTGCAACTCCCATATTTTGAGAACAATTATACTTAAATTCTATCAGTAGCGTATAGTATGATTTATATATGACACACCTGATAATTTTTCTAATGTTTACTTATACTATGATAAAGTGCAAATATTTGTTCTAAAATAAAACTTTTTATGAATAAAGTGAAACATGCGCGTTAGAAATGGCTGAGAGAAAAAACTAGACCTTCTTTCAAATTTTTAGTGTTTCATATTGAGCTTTGAACTGTGACAATCGAAACTGATGACCTATATACTCCTTTAAAGAAGTTATTTGTATAGCAGGAAATAGTAATTTTCTGCACCCGTTTGTTTAACCTAGCAAATATCAAAAATAAAATTTTCCAGTTCAAAATATTTATTTTTAATGCTGTTTAAAGCTTTTTGTTTAATGATTTCTTTCAGAGTGACTTTTGTAGTCACACATGCCCCAAATATCAGTTACCTATTTGGTGAGAACTGACTCAAGACATTATTCCGAAAAATGTTAGATTATATTTTCTTTTCATTCGAGCTGAAAATACCTTAAAGATATCCGGCTTTTGAAACAGCATTTCAAAACAAAATGTTTTGCAACTAAAACTTCTGTCCATCTGGGTTATGTATTGATTTTTGTCGGCCTACAAGGCGTCTTAGCGTATTTGCCTTGGAAAAACAGTTGATAAATGCAGGAAGTATGATATGTGTATCGCGTGTATTTCGTGCCTGTGTATGCAAATTTCACATGCTAATAACTTTTGGCTGCATATATCCACACTATGAGCTGCAACTTATTATACTTTAAGACAATTTTAATGAAGTACTAAGACCGTATATGCATATCTATTTGATTCAATTATGATTCTTCATTACCAAATTATAAAGAAAATGATGAAAATCCAGTTAACGGAGACATTTCTGACATAAATAAATAAATAAAGCATACTTACATTACACATTTTTAAATTGTTTACGAAATGCTTTCAAAATTATCTAGGAATATCAAATAAGCATTTCCTTTAAATATATCTTGTTGATTAATATCACATTTATGATGACGGCTAATATATTTTTATAGAACCTTTGAATACTGAAATTGCGGTTACTACTATTTAAATGCTCTGCTTCAAATACAGATGGTTTGTAAATAACGCTGTAGCTTGGAGTGTAAATTAACTAACATACAAAGCATACATATGATAAAATAAACACCAAGAAAACTTAAGGTATAAGCGCAAGTCATGCACGCCATTTAATCAATGACAAAAGTTTTCTAATTATTAATTAATTTTAGCATTTGCTCTAGAGAATAAATTTTGTAGTTGACGAAAGGACATTCTCTTCAGGTGCTCTGAACCTCATTAAAATTAGCGTTAAAAGAAGATTTAATTTTGCAATTTATTAAACTGAAAGCACATTACTTAGGCTCTTTATTTCGCAAAACTACGTGTATTGACTTTCATGTTTTTTGCGCATCGAAATCTATGCAGAGGGTTAAAAATTTATGCAGAGTTACGACATTACGATATATTAGATTACGTAACTTAAAAACCGAAAGATTGAACGCTGGGCACCGTAAACGATGTTGAACTTTTGTATTGTTAGAAAACTGTGGAATTATTTCCAAAATAATAAGAAAAAAACATAAAAGAAGGACTATTATAAGGTTGTAGATGAGCAACAAATCAAGGGAAGTTAGCTACTGGACAACGGAAGTCAGTTATTTGCTCCTAACTAGTGACAGAGATCATCGACAGAGGCCACAGAACTACAGTGGACTGTCTTAGAAGAAGGAAGGTGTCTCGCAGTGAAAGAACTCATTCGCTTTCGTCTTTAAGTAAGAACTATAAGCTTTAATGTTTGATATGCCCAATGTTAATAAATAATCAAAGTAGCGATGAGTTCTGTCCACGATAAACAGAGCACAGCCGGCTGGATAATAAACAAATTCGTATTTGAGTATCTGACATCTGGTAACTGGAAATAGTTCACTGAATGATTATAACAGACAAAATGCAGTTATAAATTTTAATGAATATAAGCAAAACACAGGTGATTATAGTAAATATGCTGAATACTGAATGCGCGAGGAACGTAGACTGGTCTGGTTGGATGAACAGGTTTAAACGTGAGTAAGGTGACCAGAGGTTCAGCTTTTGGCGGAAAAGTCCCGATTTTTAACAATTCGTCCCACATCCCGCGGCATTTTAAGAAAGTCCCGATTTTTGGAAAGAATGCATAACAAGCTGAGGAACGGGCAGGAGAACGGGAAAGGAATATATGGTTCTTCGGCGGCCATGTGGCTATTTTGTAAAGATTTGAGTTTTATATTATTTTTGTTAATTTTATAATGTTAAACTTTAATAAATAATTGTTGAGAACGGATTATCAAAGTTCGCATTGTTGATCAGTTGTTACAATTCGACCACCATTGTTTGGACTAAATGAACAATGGCACATTTTGCAACTAGCTCTCAGACATCGTACTGCGTGCTAGTGCTAGTTAAACAAGTGATGTCAACAAATCCTCCATTTAGATAATTTAGGTAATTGATTTATTTATTTCATAAATGCATAAATTTTCTCGAATTTAGCAGGCAGTACGCGCGTATTACTTATATTTTATAGTGATATTTTATTTCATGACTTTTTAAACAATGACAGCAATCTACTAAAAAAATTCCTTCAAATGAGAAATAGGACAAAGAATAAAATAACACTAAACATATTTTTTCCTGTATTATATTTGTAAATTGTACTTAATTTGAAATTAAAAAAATATAATACAATACTATTTTTGCTTCCTATGGAAATTTTTATTGCTCCATATAGACCAAAATTTTAATCAAGAACTCACCCCCCCGGTCAATGGTGTCCCGCTTTACCAATGTTAAAATCTGATCACTTTAAACGTGAGTGAATACGCGTGGAGTATGAAAAGCAAGATCTTTGCTATCTCCATCCAACCGCCTTTGTGCCCTAATGAAACGAAAAATCATCTCAAAAGTTATGTATAAGAAGCCTACGAACACTACTCTGAGTAATCTCACCCTGCGAGCACAATATTGGAGATTTTGCAGTTATAATATTTCATAGGGATTGATCTCAGTGGAAAAGTGTTTTATTCATTTGATTGTTTTTAAATAAAGACATTCTTTAACTAACCACTGCAAAGCTGAGAATTGTACAAAAGTTTAAATAGTTGCATAATTTTTAAAACTTTTGTACCTTTTTTTATTGTATTTACCTCAAAATTTCCCACTTTTCATTCTCATGACCAAATTCATCAAGCAAATGTTCTTTTTCATTGCAAATTTCGCTGTATGCTGATTTCGAGCACTATAGAAAATAAATTTTTACTAAACCAGGGCCCATCTTTATTACAAACTTCATAGATGAAGACGCAGAATGAAAAAAAGCAATTTACTGGAGAAATTGTTAATACTGTAGTCATCCACATGTTTTAATCTACTAGATAAAGCATAGAACCTATATATTACACTAAAAGCAGACTTAACCTTCTAAAACCTGACTTAAATTATCATAATATATCCTTTAGGACGGCACGATTCAAAACACTTTTTCCCCCTCGTTTACTATTCCCTAATGAGAAAGTCGTTAGAGTGGTCATTTGTCCCCTCCATAGATGCAGTAATATTTACATGTTTGTCGCACGTTGGACAATAGTCCAGAATAGGTTACCATATTTGCGACGTTTTCGAGGTTTATTTTCATTTAATATAAACTAAACTGCATTTATTTATTAAGAGCAAAATGTACACAATGTTTATATAACATTTACTATTTCTGATCAATCTCGGTAATAATTTGTGAATTTTATGTATTTCTTTTTACTAGAAATTAGGAAACCAGAACAGAAATTGACAAAATATACACAAATATGAACTAGCCTTATATGCCCGCAAGTTGGAATGCAATACTTAATAATCCATTTTCATAAATAAAATAATAGTAATGAATAATTTAATGAACTAAAAACAATGAATTCATTAATAATATTCGTTACTATTAGATGATTAGAATATGATTCATTACTATTAGATTTTGAGATGAACTTATAGCAATAATAAAGCTTTAGATCTGTTTTTTTTTTCATAATTTTGTTATTGTAATATAAAAAAGAAAATCAGAGATATATTAGTTGTGTTTGATTGTTTAACTTTAACAAATATTACTTTGGACTATTGGGCACAGGAAGTATATCTGTAGAAAGAATTATCTTTATGAAATTAGATTTTGTTTACATTAGCAGGGAAAACATTCTCCGAATACTCATATATGCAATCCATTTTATACCTGCAGTATGAAGTGAAGTCTGATGAGATAATTTCTTAAATCTTTGCATTTTTGTGGTGTTCGTACAGAGAGAGCTCTTTTAGGCTTATTTTTAATATTTTTTGAAGAGAATTTTAATCTATGATTTAAAAGTTTAGAAAATATAAATTTATCAAAAATATTTTTCAGAACAGTTTAAATGTTTATAAAGAATTCTACGTCAATTTACTTTCATAGGATTCATTTCGTACAAAACCATAGTTATATCCAAAGTTTGATTTTCCCTTGATTTTAAATGAAATGGGTATGCATATGTGCTACATAATAAATTTTCTAATTTATTTAAAAAAGATTAGTCTTTCATACTTTCAAAAGAATAAGGGCATACAGGGTGTTGACATTTACAGTGTAGGAAATATGTTTTTTATATTTCTTTCAGGGATCAAAACGATTGCCCAGGAATATTTTAAAGCAAAATTGAGAAAATTGTTTATGACAAGTTTTTCATAAAGTATCCTCTTATGTGTCTTTTTATTAAAGTGCCAAATCTTCTCTTTGACACAATAAAGAATCTGAATCATAAATGGAGCAAAATAAATTCCTGCGAAATAACTCCAAAGTGCTGTAATTCCATGTAAAATCGTAATATAAAACATTGAAAAATCCATGTAAAACTGTAATATGAAACATTGGAGGAAAGTACAATATATTTTATTCATAAACAATCACCTAAAATGTCTAATTTATGTACTGCCGAGTGATAAACTTAGGTTAGCAAATTTAATCAGTTATGTCAATAATTTTTCTTAATCTATTTTTTACGAGCCTATCAGCGGCTGGCGCTTAAGTTGCTGAAGACTGGTGGTTTCCTCGGGTTCGAATCACAGTGAACAGATTGGATTCATGGATGATTTTTGTCGTAACGTCGGTATAAGCCAGCTTTACTGAGCAAGTCCTTGACGAAGGCATCCCTACACTTATAGCTGTCGAGTATTTCGGTGTAACCCAGTGAACGAACCAAATCAGGCCAATCAAATCCCAGAGAACAGGATGGTTGGATGCGGATTTTCCCATCAGGAGCATAAATACGAGCAGTTTTCTTTTAAAAGACTTCCACTAAAACCTTCCCCCCCTTAAACTAATGTTCGCTGTAGAGTCATTAGGTTATCTTAATGCTGGGGACGCGAAAAATGAGCAATGCCCTCAACGGGACTCGAACCTGGACCTCTCAAAATACGAGCCGAGTATGCTAACCATTACACCACGAAGGCATGCAGAAAGGAGGGAGAATATATAAGTTGCCTCATAATAGGGATGCCTTCGTAGAGCTGTAATCCCATGTGTGAAACGCAGGGTGGTTTCGTGTCTATTCAGTTTTCCTTTGTTTACATTTTGGGGGGAAATGCTTCCTATTCAAACGAATAGTTCCACATGAATTTTTTTTTTCATTTAATAAATAAATGTTTCTTTGGGATATACCGTCTACATATTACTCGCCCTTTAAATCTGACAATAATTTCGTCTATCGCGAGTTCGTCTGCGGTGCTGTAAATTTGTTTATGAGCTGTTTTTAAATGATCAAAAACTTTTCGAATTTTCCCCAGTCTGTCATAATTCATAATTTTATCGGGGTTTTCCTTATTGTTTTCAAAATGCAAAAATTCTAAAACCATTAAAAATCTGTCTTTTGACATTACCTTACGAAAAATTGATGTGTCAATTAAATCATCCGTGGATCAATAATCCCGAATGCTATCTTTTTCAATATGTTCCATGAGTAAGACTAATCCAAAAAAAATTCAGAAGCTTATCAGATTAACTGGCGTCCAGTCGCTTTCTTTTTCCGCTTATAATGAATTTTAAAAAAATAATTTTAAACAATTCATCTGAAAAGTATAATTTAAAAAAATCAACAGCAAGATGAGTTTCAGAAAATTCAGTCTTTACACCAGGATTGCCAGTAAAGGTCAATATGTTAATTTTATCATGCTCATTTGGTTGTCTCCATTCAAATAAATTGTTAGAGTCGTTTTTGAAGTCATCGGCAACTTTATCTTCATTAAGGATTGATTAAAACATATTTATTCTGTACCTGAACAGTCCGAATTTGTATCAGCAAAGGTTTCCTCTTCTAAATCTCTTAGCAACTTGTTAATTTCGTCCTGACTGAGACCTTTGAAACAAGGTGCCATTATAAGAACTGAATAAGAGCGCAAGGAAAAAAGTTAAACTGAAATCTCGAGAAAAAGCTCTAATGCTTGAGAGAGATATAGCATCTATTTTATTTTCAAGTATATTGGCGAAGAGGAAGCCTATGGTCTTCGCCAAAACGTTAGGCACCCAGTTAAGAAAAGGGAAACAATGCATAGCAGGGGCTGCTCCCAGAGACCACCCAGAGTCGGCGATTACTCTAAAAGGGGGACAGAAACGTTAGTACGACATTTGTACCATAACAGGTTTAAAAGCAAGTAAATTTCGCGGTACGACAGTTGTACTACATGCTTTAGAAAGTTAAGTCACATCTGTATGTCAGGTATGTACATCAAAGAAACTCTGCAACCATACCTTTAAATACAGCAAGTACAAACTGAACTTTACAGCTGTACACTATTAAGTTGTAGCAGAAAAAAGAAAAAAAAAGAGCAGATCATTTATTTGTCCTTTATAACGTAATTTTGCTCCTTATAGGTGATCAGTTCTTTTTCCATTTCATAGCTATTTTTGTGAAAATTCACAGCTGTTTCCATGTGCATACTATCCTGCAAACTTAAACTACTATTTTAATTGTTATTTTCTACAGAGCGATTGCTCCCATCTAAAAGTGTTTTAGCGAGGAGCAAAAATATTTTTCTTATAATTTTTCTGCGATTAAATAATGTGCCTCTATATTAACATTCATCCCTGTCAACGAAATTTATTCATTAGTCACAGATGTCAATATTTCGTGCTCTTAGCCGCAAGGAAGAAAGGAGTTTCAGACAGATTGTCGAGATATTTTATTTATGGAGAACATAGAGAAAATGATAAAAACAAGAGAAGCCTGTTAGAAAAGAAGAAACCAGAAAACTTGATAAAATACTGTAAAAGTTGGTTATGTTCGTTTATGCAGAAAAATGTCTCTCTTTAATAATGAACAGAGTAAAAGTATATTTTACTGTTAAATGTATTTCTGCGAATACCAAATGAATGAAATTAATTCCTGAATTTTTTTAATTCATGAATAATTCAAGTTATTCTGACTACTCATGTACATAAAACGATGTCTTTATTATCTTCGTATTAATGACTTAAGTTTCTTTAGTTCTAAAGCACATCATGGAAGTTTAAGGTAAATATCTTTTTTGTAACTGAGCCTATTTTTGGAAACCACTTATTAATTTTTGTCAGCTCCTTGAACTAATATGAATATAAAAAATTTAATTATGAACCTGAGACAGGTATTCTCTAGATGAGCAGCATTTAAATTAAAAAGAGATAATTATAACATGCCGTAAATAATGTAACTTATTTTGTATTATGGAAAATGTAAATGATTAACCTTGATATGTAGGAAAGTCAATATATATTGTTACGTGCGTACGAGTTCGTTATATATTGAATGCATAAGTTGTAAAAAGTTAACAAAAATTTATTCTTTCCACAAGAAATAAATTAAAATGCTGAAATATTTCTTCACAAATCTTCGCACAATATCACAATATCTCAAACGTTTAGCAAAAAAAAACTCAGTTCAAAACAGATAAAATAGTTCTATCTCACAGCGAAATCGCTACAATCAATACAGCATTAAGTAAACAAACAGCGGTTCGCTTTTTACAGCTACAAGTATAACAGCAACAACAACAACAACTAACTCACTAACTGAGATGAGGTGTTTCACCTCGGCTTTTATAAGCTTTTTAATTATCAGTAGAACAATCACGATTTTTCTAGATTTTTCTGGATGGCAACAGTAATTACGAGATATTTATTTATTAAGCATTAAATGCACGCGCTCTTTTATTTTTATTGTTATTTTTTTTTTCAACGTAGCTTTCTCTTCAAAAATCGTCTGCGTTGCTAAGGCAACATGAAGCAAATCTAATTACAATTCTAAATAAATAGCCAAATAAATGTGAAATTCGTAACA
>KK120144.1:355468-378274 GCA_000611955.2 Stegodyphus mimosarum
CCGTCGATGAAGTATTGCAGGGACAGGATTTCTCTTGTTTCTGTCGGGCACTCCGAAAAGGCGAGGTGGGACAGCCTTTCAACATCCGTGGCGAGCTCCTGGAGTGTTTCCGTAGGCTTCTGTTGACGGGATTTTAACTGAAGCCTGCTATAATCTTTTAAACACTTCTCTCCAAAACGCAGCTCCAATGCGCCGGACAGAGCTTCGAAATCTAGCCTTTTGTTTTCGGGAAGAGTCTGAAGGATGTCCACTGCGTCTGCTCTCAGAGAAGCCGCAAGGTGACAGGCCTTAGCTTGGGAATCCCATCCATTTGCTTCCGCAACTATAGAAAATTGTGTCTTATACACTTGCCAGGAGGTCTTCCCATCATATGTTTATAGCTTCAGAGAAGGACGAGCACACATGGGTAGGAATTTGAAAGTATCCGAATTGCTTCCTGCCGTCGCTACGAATTTCTTTAAAGTATCAACTTCTTTGGCAACTGCGGAAACTTTGTCATCAATTTGTTGCTCCACTGCAGAAACTCTTTCTTGAATTTGTTCTTTCACAGCAGAAACTCTTTCTTGAATTTGTTCTTTCACAGCAGAAATTCTGTAATCGATTTGTTGTTCTACGGCAGAAACTCTATCTTCTATTTGTTCTTTGACAGAAGAAACTTTATTTTCAACCGCGTCTATTCTGCCTTCCATAGCCTCAAATTTATTTTCTATTATGCAAGTAATTTCCTTTTTCATTTCTACTTGACTTGCTTTAACGGCTCTCATCTCTTCCTTAACAGATTTCTCCAACTTTTCTTGAACAGAATTCATTTCATCTTTAACAGATTCTTGAACAGCCTTCATTTCATCTTTTACAGATTCTTGAACAGCCTTCATTTCATCTTTTACAGATTCTTGAACAGCCTTCATTTCATCTTTTACAGATTCCTTCATCTTTTCTTGAACAGCCTTCATTTCATCTTTTACAGATTCTTCCATCTTTTCTTGAACAGCCTTCATTTCTTCCTTAACAGATTCTTGGCCAGCTTTCATCTCCTCTTTCACGGAATCTTGGCCAGCTTTCATCTCCTCTTTCACGGAATCTTGGCCAGCTTTAATTTCTTCTTTAAATGCAGCAAAGGCTGCCATGAATTGCCTTAATTGTTCTTCCATTGCTCTAGTTAATGGCATTCAAAAATCCCACTTCTGACACCAAAAATTGTTACGTGCGTACGGGTTCGTTATATATTGAATGCACAAGTCGTAAAAAGTTAACAAAAATTTATTCTTTCCACAAGAAATAAATTAAAATGCTGAAATATTTCTTCACAAATCTTCGCACAATATCACAATATCTCAAACGTTTAGCAAAAACTCAGTTCAAAACAGATAAAATAGTTCTATCTCACAGCGAAATCGCTACAATCAATACAGCATTAAGTAAACAAACAGCAGTTCGCTTTTTACAGCTACAAGTATAACAGCAACAACAACAACTAACTCACTAACTGAGATGAGGTGTTTCACCTCGGCTTTTATAAGCTTTTTAATTATCAGTAGAACAATCACGATTTTTCTAGATTTTTCTGGATGGCAACAGTAATTACGAGATATTTATTTATTAAGCATTAAATGCACGCGCTCTTTTATTTTTATTGTTATTTTTTTTTTGGCCGTAGCTTTCTCTTCAAAAATCGTCTGCGTTGCTAAGGCAACATGAAGCAAATCTAATTACAATTCTAAATAAATAGCCAAATAAATGTGAAATTCGTAACAATATATACATATATATATATATATATATATATATGTAAGATAAGAATATGTAAATAAAAATTATAATTTAAACTAACGGGAACCCATTAATTCTCCCTCTCTGTTCTAATAACTAATAACTTCTCTCGATTGCGTCATTTCTAGATTATTCCATCTTGCATGGCCTGCGCAATGTTGATGACGTAACTCTGAGAACTGAAACCTTTCTAACGTAAACCAAAACAAACCTTTCTCTTATCAGGCTGGCCTTATTGGATAAATGCACAGCTAGCTATCACTTCTGTTGCCGCTTGGACTCTATTTCATTTCATTTCATTGTGCTTTGTCATGCTGCTAACTACACCGTTACTTAAAATGTGATACCCTATATAAAATTGTGGTGTGAGTATTATGCTCATGATCATGTGCAATGAAAAATAAGGTTTCGATACAAAATAAGGCTCGAATTAATACGTTTACAACGATACTTAGTTACTGTCCGGCAATAAATATTATGCTCAATTCGGCTACGTCTCTCTGTCCCTCCTTCGAGTGTCATCTTTCTAATTATGCAGCACTCTCTGCAGGTATTTATCACAGCTGATCCTGTCGACTCAGGGTCGTCCTTACATATTTTTATCTTACATATATATATATATATAATATATATATATATATATATATATATATATATATACCATGCGTGTGTGTGTAAGTATGCATTCATGTTACGCAATGGCTTCTATACCTTTCAATGTATCAGCGCCAAATTTGGCATGAACGTTATTCTGAAAATTCAAATTATGCTGAAATTATGTTAAAGCGATTCTAAGAAAGATGAAAACCTTCGAGCACTATTTAAATATCTGCACTGAATGTTTTGTAAATAGTTCCATAAGTGAGAGGTATTACATAAAACGCTTGAAACAGCTGCTGATTGTAAAAGGACATTTTTCAGTTAAACGTGATGTATATATAGAGAGATATATATAGATATATAACTGTAATAAATAATAAATATATGCAAAATACCAGATAAATATCTACCATTTAATAAAGGATATATCCAATTCAAGATTCCATATATTCAATTTAAGGCAATACCAAACAGGAAGGTTTTGCATCAAGTGTTATAAACGCAATGCAGTAATATGTTTATTATACTTACGGATGCTGTATTTCCTGACCAAATAACGATATTTATGCATATTTTATCGAAGTATTGCTTTCGAACTGAAGAAGTATACATAATGATCTTTGCACTTGAAACTGTTATCGTTTACGCAAATACATTAATTAACCAGATGTAACTAAAGACAAGGCACTTTTCAATTTCCTCAGCACTTTATTTAGACAAACTACTGGTATATTTTTCAATTATTATACTCATATGATTCTCGATGCACAAAATAATATATACATTTGAATGTAAGAAATACATTATTAACAGACTGATTGTTGGTTATTTTATATTTCTTTTAAAACAAGTTATCTTCACTCTTTCATCGTGTTTCTTTTTCTATGCTTCGACTGGTGACCACACATCGAATTTTAGTTGGTTTTTCCGATAACTGTACAAATAGTACTTTTATTAAATTTGTTCAGAATAAAAGCAAACGAAGTATGCAGAAAGCAGATTATTTAACATTAAACGAGTAAAATACTATTACTCATAATAATGTTCCTATTTTAATACTTCTGCTGCTTTTCTTTGAAAATAAACTGACTTAAAAGAATATAAGTGCTTCGTCAGCTATTGGTCTTCAGATACCAAATAAAGATAAAATACTCCTAGCATTAGGAAATAAAAATAATAGATAAGTCAGATAGTTTGAAAAAAAAAATGTTTTCATCACATCAGCACTTGACAGAATTCAGATAAAAATAAACCTTTCCTAGTAGCTGCCAAATAGCCTTCACGATTTCCAAATAGAACGTACTCAATTAGTTTTTATTAATCAAGATATAAACTGTTCTTTATTCCACCTAAAGCAAGTACATCTAAAGCAAGTTCAAAGCAGGTACATTGTTTAACTTAGCGTATATTTTTCCCACTGGCAGTAACAACCATTATAGGCACTTGGCCACTACTAAGACCGGAAGCTGCTGTCTCTTTATTATGGAGGCACCTAATTGGTGGACCACCGTTGTCTCCTTTCAAGCGCCAGACAAATTACATCTATACTTTCTCCGGAATCCGGACTCGGGCTTTACGGTACTGCAGTTAGAGTCTCTAACTACTTTCCCGTTTGAGCGGTAATCAATTTGATATATAAAATACCATGTTGCCAAAATGAAATCCGGCTCCCGCGCATAGCTGATTCTCAAAATGTAGGTATTCGGGAAAACTTAAGTTGTTCCAGTTACCTTTTAAATTTAATTATTCTGTTATATATTAACAAATTGCGCGATTTAAAAGCAATAAACGCACTTCTTAGTAATTTAAATCTTTAGTTTACGAATACGCTCCGAGTGTGCTACCGTTACACTACGAAAACATGCTGGAAGGAGGGATAAAATGCCTTTTAACGCATATAATGGATATAAATTAAAATACATATGATTTTAATACATCCAACCTGCAATCAAGTTTTGTGAATATATGCGGATTTTCTACAATTAATAAAAGATAAATGTTTTCACTGCGCAAAATAAAAGACCTTTAATTTATCTACCACACACTCTCGCGCATAACGGATTCTCAAATTATTGCCATTCGGTAAACTATAAGATCTTTATTTATCTTTAAAACTCAATCAATCAGTTACTGTTCAACAAGCTAAGCGACTTAAATAATACATGGATTTTTTAATAATTTATACTTTTATATTAGCTTACTTAATAATAAATTTAATTAATACAAATTAAAATACTTTTATTTTACAATACAGCAGCTAACTTTTCTGATCATTCGCAAACCTTTGTAATTAATAATGTTTCTAACGCCATGTGTTACGTAACTGTTACTTTTTTTTGTGCGTTTTACGTTTTTTAACAGTCTTCAGGACTTATTTCAAGTTTTCGAAATTTTGTAAAGATAAAATTTAGTTCTAACATCTCGAAATAGCGTTTAAGTCCTCAGATTGCAATTTTCTTGTAAAAGCCTTTTATCTGTCTTAAGAAAGAGAGTACAAGATCTGCCCCGAAAGTAATGCGCCCAGTTTTTTTAAGAAATTTATTGAACCGATTCGCACAATTACTCAATATTCTTCGAAATACATCTCTCCTGCTTTAACACACTTGTTCCAACGCGATTTCCATGCTTTATATACGTCCTGGAAGTCTGTCACAGGGATGTCCTTTAGTAACCTCGTCGTAACCGCTTTGATGGTCTCCAGGGTCCCCAGATGCTGCCCTTTGAGGGATTTTTTAATCTTCGGGAACAAAAAGAAGTCGGGCAGGGACAAATCAGGACTAAGCAACGCAGAAATCTCCGACGACCTTTTTCTCCAGTTTGAAACAAAACTTTGCGTATCGCTGCTCGAGAGTTTTTTTCACCGAGCACTCACACAAGGATTCACTGAAACAGGTACTGTAACTCTCCAAGAGCTCGGAGCCGATGGGGCTGATCGCGCTGTTCTCAAGGCTCCACCCACCCTTCCGTGCAAGCGGCAACGCTATGCGACGGATATTCGCGGCAGAAGAAAATGGGGAGCATTCCTTTCGGAACAGACCTTGTATTCTTACAGTACTTATGGTCCATTCAGCTTTTGCATTGCCATTTGAACTTTCGAACGTCTAAAACTTCCTTTTTGAGAATCTTTAATCTATAACGACGTATAAACTATGACGCAGCACATTCTACCTATTCATTTATCGAGAACTAAATAAAAAGGAATAGTAAAAAATGCATTAAGAAATTGAGGAATATTTAACTGTTGACGTTACATACCTTTCACAAGGGTAATAAAGTATCAGTTTGTATGGACAAGTTAATGATTATTCTTGCTTACTGCATTATTTGAGAACTCATACAGGCAAAATAGTATAGGCAGATCAGTGCCCGAAACCTAAGGTCGAAAGCTGTTTCTGAAGATTCAGAAATTAAACGAAACAACTCGCGGTAGTCAACATGAATATGAAATTAAAAGAAAACATGATGCAGATTTTTTTATGATGAGCAGGAAGGATTATAACAGTTAAAATGAAAAAAAGAGTGACATTCAAGCTGTCGCGCAGCTAATATTCGAGGTAAAAAGGTGGGTTTACAGAGGCCGCTGAGGACCCTAGATTCAATAGGGCGCGATTTGTATTACAATTCATTTAATTAAGCTGTTTGCCTAGTGATGATACTAAACTAAAAGACGTCAGAGACTTCCTTTCCTCAAATTTACAAAATAAATTTTCATTTCTTGACATAAATTTTAAAAACACTGATTAACTTGAAGAACAATTAGGTACTTGTAGAAGCGGAAGTAAAATCCTCACTTCCCTCTCCGGGATTCGAACTCCGGATCTCCCGATTACTAGTGGACGGACTTCCAAATAATTCACGAAAACACACAGTAATAAAGGAGAAAAATACCTTACCCTCTCCCCCATTTAAATAGCGATAGGGGAGGCGGAGAACTAGTCGTAAAATCCAGGTGGGGACAAATTATCGTTCACTACATTTTAGTTCAGGCGCCACTTCAGTCATTAGGGTTATCGAAGCAGGAAACAGGCAAAATCAGCAGTGCGATCGCCAGATTCGAAATCTGGAACTCACTGTTGCTAGTCAGGTGTACTTCCAATTACACCACGAAATAGCGAGTTAAAGAAGGAGAAAATTCCCTTGGAACCTTTTCATATTAAGGAATCGTCTTGCATTTTTAAAGGCACAAAATGCTAATTCTATAACTGTGAAATATATAGTATCGAGTATGCTAAAACCAAAATTATTTAATATATTTAAAACAGCTGTATAAAATGAAGTGTTAATGATACAGTTAGAGTTTTAAACTGTATAATAATGTAGCAGTTGAATTGATCCTCACAAATTATTACTTTGTTCACGTGTTGTAAATTTGGTATTTGAGTATAAGTTAAACAAAAAAGATGTTAAAAGAGTACAGCTTAATATATTTTAAAATTGCAATAAAAAATAACTGGAATGAAATTTTCCTTTCACTGTTGTTTTCCGAATATTCGTCAGAGGAAATTGTTTTTTTTTTTTTTTTTTTTTTTTTTTTAAGACCGATATATTTTGAAATTTCTTGAATCTAGAGCAAAGGCGTATTGAGCTAGAAAACAGATTCAGGCTTAACAAGAAAACAAACATTCCTGAAACTAAACAGATGTCTTCAAAAGCTTAGATTAAAATGCAGATATTACAGATTAAACAACAAAAATAACAGAAATTATATACATTACTCTCTACTTCTAATTAATTGATTCATTAAAACATATGCGCATTGCATTAAAGCATTTGCGCAGTATATAACTAACTAAGTTATTTATCAAAGCTATTTTTATAGCATTTTAGAGTTGAGTTTGTGCTATTGTATATTCTAGCAAATCTAAAAACAAAAGTTACGTCGGTTACTGGCATAATTAAAATGTTTTTTTATTTTAATTAATTGGATTAGTTCTTATTTTAACTTCTAATGATTAGCTTGTCTTTTATAGCTCTGCATAAAAAGAGTAACTTGAAAGAGAAATTTATCATTTTGAAGTTCAGCATATTTCCAAGCTAAATGTGCATCTTAACGAATTTCATAAATATAGCATTTTACTTTTCTTGAAGCAAAAATTTATTTTAGACTAATTATGGCCACCGAGATTTTCCACAACAAACCTTTTCCTGCTTTTTAAAATGGGTGTTATCATGTATTGATTTCGAGAGGAATAAATATTGAAGACCTCGCTGCTTATTAATGCAATAAAATTAACTCTAAACCTTCATAATTCTATTACAAAGGGGTGCTGCACATAATGCGTTTAACTTGCAAATTGCGCATTCTTGTTATATCATTCCCATCATTTGATTAAAATATCCTTGTATGATATCAATGTGTTATTTAGTATAAATTTAAATATTTGTAGTTAGCACAAGGGGGAAGATACCCGTGGAAACCTGATAATTTATTTGTGGTTTTCGATAGTTCACTTCTAAATCCGTCATACATGTAAGGATTCAAACGGGGTTTGTGAATACGAATCTATTCAATCAGTAAATTATAGGGTTCTGCTATGTCTATAAGCTTCTGTCAATGTTCTGCAGACACGAAGTAACAGAAAACGAGTTATCGCTTTAGTCTTCAACAAATGGCCAAGACTTAAGAAGGTTAAAATAGCCTTTTTATTTAATTCTTAAATGAACAAAAGGCACTACATGTGCGATACACGAACCTCCGCTATTTGTAAGTATTTAAATTAACATAAGATAAATTCAAATGTAGGTATTCAAATGAAAAGTTCAGATCATAACAACTGGTTAATTAACACAAAACTCTACTAACTAATTTCTTATACTATGCACATCTCAAAGAGAAAATACTAAACAATTGGATAAGTTAATAAGCTATCTATATAATATACAAAAATTTAAAATTTATTAATATCAGAAAGCAAAATGTGTATGATTCTTCTCCTTAATTAAGTTCTTGAATTCTACTATCAGGCGTTTATCACCTCTTATGTGAAGTAACCAGGATTTTAGATTACACAGCAAGTAAACTAAAATTTAAAGTAAAATTTAAATTAAAATATCACTTTCAGAAACATTTCACTAAATTATTTTTTTAAATGAGCTGAAAAGTTGCCGGTCTTCTCTTAATTGCATGGAACTTCCAGCGACCACTGAATTATTCAATAAAATTTCTCTGCTGCAAGCCGACGGGGACGACAGGTCTGTTATATTTTAGTAGTTTTACTTGAATTTAAATGTCTACTGTCTTCGTTAATTTTTGCAGTTTTATTTCTGAATAAATCTATTGTATTCTGGAGCAACGAATTGTTATTTTATCTCATAATTCTTCGAATTGTTATGCTTTGAAATGATAATTTTATACACCATTTTTCACCTCTATCGCATTTGGAGGTGAACGCCAATGAAACACTTAAACGACAAATTCATTGAAGAAATTTCCTAAAGTCATAAGGAATATTTTCTAATGTTTCGAAGTGGTCATTAGCATTAAATTTTGGGGCAATGTATGTGCATTTTACATACACTATTAAGATTTGTTTTCTTTAGATTTTAAAAATGTAACTTTTATTTCTAGCAAAAGTAAACTTTAATTATTTCTCACTACCAATCCGCATTAATTAAAGCACTAAAGTTCATTTCTGAATATTTCTCTTATATATATATATATATATACTTTGCATATGAATTAAAAAATTAACCAAGACAGTAGACATTTAATTCCAAATAAGATTAAAGTGGAAACGCGTAAGCAACTAGGCGAAAATGGTAACCAATGGCTATGAAGCAAAATTGCATCTAATTAGATGAAAATATTAATGCTTCAATTGCCAATAACTTTTGAAAGTTCTTGAAAGTCTTCCTTCCAAAAATCCATCACTCACGCTTTCAGAAAACGAAAATATTGAATGGATTGAAAGTGATAAACTGTATCAAGAGTGTTGTTTACACATGTCGAACGCCTAACTATTATGCTAATAGGTAATTCTATTGTGGAGGAGTTGATGACGTCATAATCCGAAGTATGTTAAGTCCGCGGGTAGCAAAGGAAAGGGATAGTAATGAAGGAGATTTAATTAAGATCATTTGGTGCAAGGCTTGTTGTGAAGCCTTACAGAAATAGTGAACGTTCATATTCTATGAAGTTTCGTTTTCCCCTGATAGAAAAAACGAAATCTATTTGAACATTCGAATCTTATTTGAAAAGATGTTATGCTGGGGCAATATTGATGATTTCAAAGTCAAAACTCATTGAATATAATTAAACTATGAATAATTTGATTTATTAATAAATTTTATTCATTAATTAAGATTGCAAAACTTTTATATGCAATTTTTTCACTCCTCAATCGTTCAGCAAAGCAAAAAAAAAAAAAAATAGTTTCACGGCATCACACAATTTTCATCCGATATTCCGGCATCTATAAAATCTCGAACATGCCGAACTATCGGCATTTTTCTGTATCCAGTTTTAGATGTAGTAAAAATGTTAAGATTCATTTATTTTTTAACTTAGAATAATCCGTTCAGTTTCCATTCATACTCATAATAGAAAAAAAAATGTTGAGTTTAGAAGAGAAGAAATGATATCGAATATTCCAGAATTCTCAGTTTTCTCACCTGTTATCTACATTTAAACAATATTGTAAAGGACTACTGCTTTGTTTATCTAACTTTCAGCCCTTAGGCGCCCGAACTAAAAAAAGGTGGTGGAGAATCATCATCCACCACCTTTTTTAGTTCGGGCGCCATAGACATTAGTATTTTTGGAAGCAGGAGAGGTGCAAAATGGGCAATGCCCTCACCGGGACTCGAATCACAGACCTCTCGAATACGCGCCGAGTGTGCTGACTATTACACCACGAAGGCATGCTAAGAAGGCGAGAGAAATACCTTACAAGGTAAACAGAAATAAATAGCTTAGTGGTAACACAATAATAAATTCTTTAAACTTTTAAAATTATATTTATGCGCAGTGATATTGAACGTTTTCCTTTGTTGAAGCTTTTATGCAAGTTAAACTTCTTTACCATAAAATTCAGAAAACATTTAGGTATCAGCAATATAAAAGCAAAATAATATTAAATGCGATAGATTTAAATTCAAATAATTTATATTACATATTGTATCATAAAATAAAATTAGAATTATGTAGACTGATAGTGTATTTAAAATAAGGCGAAATTTACAAAGAATAACTTTTGAAGTTAAGCACAGATCAATTAAATCTAAGTAATTTAAGATACTCTGATTACTTATTTTAGAAAGATTATTCAACGCCTCGTTTTTTTTTGTTTTTTTTTAATGGAACATACTTTCTAGCAAGTCCTTTTTGTCTCATTGCAAGTAAAAAGCAAATCCTTCTGCTCTACCGATACTCATCCTTTTTGAAAAGAGTGTCATTTTGTGAAATGTGGCTGATGATAGATTGTATATGGAGAAGGCATTCGCCGCATAGAATGGCAGATATATTTCCTTCCAACACTAACCCTTCACATCCAGTAGATCTTCCCATCTCACTTTCTGTCTACACAACATAAAAAGGTAATGCAACTTGTATTTTCCCCTACTTAAACATTCTGATATCCAGTAGAATTCAAGATTGGATTCAAGGACATATTTTAGACATCGATTTACCGATTTCAGACAGTGATGACCTAACGCGACAGAGGAGGACAAAACATATTTTATGCGTAATGTTCCCTTTTCCATTGAAGCCTGTCTGAAACTTGATACAAAATGGAATGGAAAAACTGAAAACATATCTTAAATTTGTTTCCATGGCTCCATATATTTTGTATATATTCTGCTGTTTGAAATGGATTGGTGGTTTTTGATTCAATTACACGAATTCAGTTAACAGTATTCCGGTACTATCTTGCAGAGAGCGTGGAAATGTCCCTTCCGCGCCTCTTCGACAGCGTAAGACTTCAAACCGCTTTAAATAAATTTCCTTTTATGGGAAATTACATCTCAGATAGTCTCACGATTACGATCCAGCTTCCCCGATATGTCATTTGTATTCTGAAAATAAAAACACATAAAAATAAAAATTATACTTCAAAAAGTAGAAAAATCAGAAAAGCAGAAGTATTATACTTCAAAAAGACTTAAAAACATATGAATTATAAAATTATAGTAAGGTTAAAGAAAAACTAGTAGAACTGTATAGAAATATTTCGAAAACATAATTTATTTACATGAATAAATTAATCAACATTTTACTAATAGCCTCACTTAGAATTAAAAAAAGGCTATCTCGGGAACTTGTAGTCCTATCTTATTTTATTTCAAAATAGTAACGGATGAAAAAAGAAAAATTTTATCTATTTTGGTGCTGCAAAATTAAAGTAAGCGTATAAAATAAAACAAAAAAATAAAAACTGTAAAAGAACTTAGCTACATTCGTTCTTGAAGTTCATTTCAAAATGGCTGAATTTACTTAACATTAATGCATGTGCAAGTGCAGGTTGCCGAATTCTGTGGTTGCCACATCGAGAAACATTAAACAATCGTTGAAAAAGGATGGGTGAACGGAAGTACAAGGTATAAGATGAAAAAAAAATCTTCTTCCAGAGTGGGGCATTTGGCGGAATCTTGGCTAAATAATACCGTCTGAATTGTGTTGAAGTGTTTAAGATACGCGGGCAGACTTCTGTTTAATCTTACAAGTTGCCTTAAAGAGAACACGGAGTCAGAGTTTAGAACGCCTTTTTTAAAACAAAACAGTTACTGATCTTAAACGTTAGAACTTCGATTTAAATTCATTCCAGCTAAAAGCAGTGGAAATAAGGAAAAGATAGCAAGTAAAAAAAATTAAGGTCTTCACGTAATCGAGCTCTAATTCGTCTTTCAAAAGAAATTGGCCCTTCATTAATAACAGGAAAGCTGATAGATTAGATTTTTCTAAACTAAAAACTGATAAAGTGTATACATATTTTACAAAAGATTAAGTACATTTAGAGGTTACATTTTACAAAATATTAATTGCATATGAACATTCAATTAACTGTAATAGCCGTCCTACTTTACCCTCTTCTCGGTTGAGGGTAAAGTAATCATATCATTGTAAACATATAATTTAAGAATTGTAGTTAATGCCAGCTTTTTTAAGGCTTGCCAAATTTTAAATTTTGGGAGTTCTGTTTTATAGAAGAAGATTAATTAATAGTCAAATTTCTTCTTGAAAGAAATGAACATCATTACAAACACTTTTGATTCTGATTAGTTGAGTGTAAAAAGTATTCCGTATTACTTTTTGAAGATGTTGGAACGCCTGTTAATGAGTTTGATGGTATCGAAATTAAATTATCTACTTTTACTATAGATTTTTACTTTTTTTGTATTTTAGTATTTGTAAATCTAAATAATTTATATTTTCTTGATGGTTTTTTTGGTAAGTTTGAGGCAAGGTGGATAGATATTAGCTTCATATATTAGCTTTTTCAATTATCTCAGAATTATTAATTGCTAAGATGTCAACTACATATCCGTAAATATTTGAAAAATAGATCCGCTTTGGAATTGAAATTCTTAAGTGAAGAGTTATAAGTTACATAGTGCTGAGGATGAGTTACAGCCATAGGGATACCGTTAATGTGTTTTTAAATAGTATTATCATATTTGATGTAATTGTGAAACAACACACATTTAAAGAAAATGGACCAAATTTCTTGTGACATTACCATAAAAATATCTGGAAATAACACTGGTAGTGTTAAAAAACTACCAAAAATTTAGTGGTAATGTAGTATACCTATTTTCAAAGTCGTAGCAAGTAATATTTTTAATTTCTAGATCTTATATGGCTGTGAAAATCGATGTGTGGTTATTGATAATTCAGTTATAATTCTGTTCCTGATTAGTAGAATGAGTAATGAATACATATATTATATCTTCTTTTTTTTTTTCTCTTTGTGTAATACCACGTACACTGCGAAAAAAAAAGTGGGGCAGTTCTATATCTCCCCTTGGGTCGATTGACGAAATTCAACTTGCGTTTTCCATGTCGCGAAAGGATAGGATATGTATTAAACTTACATATAGCCATTGATCTAACATATGTATTTTGACACAAAACCAGACTTTTTCTGAAATAACATACCATTTTTTCCATATTTCGATTCTACGACTCAAATTATGTCAAAATATCAAGTTTTGTAAAAATCAAGGTTTGTAATAGTTTTTAAAAAATTAGCTCCGAATGTTTAGCTCTTCAATGTAAATTGAATTTCTTATATATTTATTAATCTCTCTTTTTTTTATTAAACTTTGATCCTTCGTTTCCAATTTCAAAATTTAGTTTCATTCTCAAAATAAATTTGCCCTTTTTTATGATTTATTTTTAAAGTAGATGTATTTCTAAGCATACCTGCAAAAAAAATAGAGTTTTTTATTCAAAATTTCTGAAGATATACGTATACTCATATATTGGCGTGTTTTCAAATTTGGCATATTTGTTGAAAGCGATAACATCAAATGTGGTTTAGGCACTTTGTTAAAATTATTTAAAAGTAGGAACAATGTCACTTTTTCCCGCTTATGCACAATGTAAAAAGGAAAAGGAAAATACGTTGCTATACGTAAAAAGGAAAAGGAAAATACGTTGCCATACGTAAAAAGGAAAAGGAAAATACGTTGCAAACTGAAAAAAATGCCCCAAGATAAATTTTTGAATTTCTCCGTAAATTTCACACCAAATTTTATAAAATTTAATATTTAGGCATAATTTGAGTCTTAGAATCAAAATATGGAAAACAATTGGTATGTTATTTCAGAAAAAGACCCATTTTGTGTCAAAATATCTATGTTAGAACGATGCTATATATAATCTAATATATATATCCTAAGTATCGCTTTCGAGACATGAAAAATGCAAGCTGAATTTCATCAATCGACCCAGTAGAACGGGAGATATAGAACTGTCCCATTTTTCGTTTTGCGCAGTGTATCTGCGTCAACAAGGTACGAAGTAGATGTAGCTTGCTATTTATTTTACGCACAATCAGTTTCTAGAAAGTACGTGGATAAATATTTTAATTCTAGTGAAATATTTAGAGCCTCAGTGGTATTAAGATGCATTGTCAAAATGTGATCGTAAATAGTATTTACTTCAATAACTGGTATATTTAGAGTATTTTAGCTTCTAATTCAAATCCATTCAAATTTTGATGGAATACTTTACGCAATATAGTGAGTAATATCAAAGAAATATATTGAAATAGAATTATGCTTTACAGTATTACAGAATGAAAATTCCTGTTTCTCTAGGATTTTGAATTATTATATTATTATATCATTACTTTTTATCTTTTAGATACTGTTGGCTCATTAGATTCTCTGAGAGCGGAAATCTTCAAAAATCAGAGGTGGTACTCTCAGATGGTATCAAACCCGAATACTTTCAATTGCTTGCTAGATATGCGGACTGTTACACTACGAGGGTACATAAATGAAGTACCTTTACCTCTTTACAATTTTCCAATATATATCTGCATTTCTAAACGCACAGTTCAGAAACTAATTTTTTCAAAAAGGAAATACATTCAGCCACATTTCTCAAGAAAAAGACACGAAATACGAATAATGCAATTTTGTTAACTGATCGGTTCATGATGAGCTGAAAATAAAATATGATCACTTCAGTCAAATTTTTTAAACTAGATTAATTTACCCTGTTGCGTCATATACTTCATACAAATTCTGAAATATAATCCATTTTAGTACGGGCGTCAGCGGAAAATGGTCTCCGTTACAGTTCTTGCATCCTGATAAGGAGATCGTAAATGCCAAAATAAATTAACTTGAATTTTAAATGAAGTGATTCTCTTAAGCGATGACTCATTTGCAATTACCATAAAAGTTGCAAAAAGGCAAGAAATTGCGCAATTAGTTTCCCACCCCAGTAGCGGGAAAAAAGTGCTTTCCAAGGATAGCGATTGTAAGTATTTATCTTTGGCTTTCAAATGATGTCACTAAGAAAATATCGACTTACTATTACTTAACTTAATTAGCTTTTGGGTTTTTGATATTTGGAGATTACCATTTCACGATGTTCTTTATCCAATCTCCAGCAGGAAACTCCATCGTTATTTGACCTTTCTAAATCCAGTCATCTTTATAAGTAAACGTCAGAGCGTTCAAATTATGTGTAATCATTTGAATACATTTTGCGTAATTATTTAGAAATATATATACACACAAATATAAGATTAATTTTTAAAAATTAGAAAAAGAAGATTATATTATCCTGGAAATATTTTTAATTTTAAATTTAAAATAAGGAAAACTTTAGGTAAGCTATTAAATTTTAGAATGAATGTAAATTGAAAGTTAAGAATAAACTGAAAACAAATAACTTTTTTAAAATATGAAAATGCATAGAAGTAATCAAGTTTATGAAAAAAATTTCTAGAAAAATTCTTATAAATTTATTCTTAACTTTCAATTTGCATAATACTTCTTTCCGAAATTTAATAGGTTCTCTAAAGTTTTCTTTATCTTAAATTTCAAATAACAATTTTTCCAGCATAGTACAATCTTTTTTCTTCTAATTTTTAAAAATTTTAATTAAACTATTAAATTTAATCTTAAACAGCTTTAGCACTTGATTTTAAAATTGTATTTTTGTCCCTTTTAAAATCTTATTCTTGTTTACTATTAATTTGTTGTTTCAACACATATATAAGGTGTATATAATGTATAATATGTAATGAAAATACACTGGTGAACTAAATTAAGAGAATTTGCATATTTTATCGAATTGCATGAAAAAAAAACTGAATTAAAGGAAATACCACTCACTGCTTCTAGATAAAAATGCAAATCCTGTTCGGCAAATACGTAAGAGTACACGTGTTTGTAGTCAGAGCCAGCAGAAAAACAGGCTTTATTCTTGCTGCAAAGTTATCAAAAATGTAAACCTCTTGAAATAGGCACAAATAGGGTGCCAGGTTGTTTGTGGCTGCAATATGCTTACTGAAAATAAAATAAAGATTTAATCTGCCTCGACTGCCAAACTTCTTATTCAGTGTGGATCGGCATCTCAGCATTCTACGACATCAAAATTCCTGCTCGTCAATACCTCTAAATTTGTTTTTATTATCTCGTACATATAAATATTGATTAAATGCTTTTGTTTCATAGCACAGAAAAGAATTTCTTGTATTGATTGAAATAAACATTAAAAGAATTCGTTAAAATGGTTCTAGAAAACCTTTCTGTCTGCTATAACTGTTTCTATATTTTTAAAACATATTTAAAAAATTAATATTGATAATGTATATACATTTCATTAAGTATATTCTTTATTCACTGAAACACATAACATTCCCTAAAATGTTTCCATTTCATAACATTCAATAAAATGCAGCCACAAAAGTGTTTGCTCAAATAACACTTACTACAAGCGTTTTATAACACAGGCCAATAATGGAAATACATTTTTGAACTCTGAATTAAATATACGGCAGCAAAAATTACGAGTAACATACCGTTTTCTCACAAACGTGATTCTTTTTATCACGTACTATGGTATCTACATTATTTATGTACCTAATAGCCACGCACACTTCAAATTAAATTAATAACATAAATTCTAATAAATAAACGGAATACGTAACGGGTAGATTAAGAATTTATTAACAATTCTAGCGTAAATGGTGAATTTTTGAGATTTTTTTAAGTTCCCTGGAATTGATAAGAAGCCTTAAAATGCTTGTTTTCTATAAATAGTAACAAATAGGTTTCTTTACTTACAAATATATTTTTGAACTTCTACAAGAGTATTACGAGAACTTGAAATTAATTCTCACATATTTAAATTATAAAGCATGAATGCATTATTCGCTCAGACCTGAAAATGTGAATATGCTTCTCCATCCCAGGATGATTATACATTCAATCTCCCGTGTTTGCTATGCAAATAGAACAGCAAAGCAAAAGTATATTTCTGGGAATATGAAACAATGACCGCTAAGTAAGTATTTTCAGACAGGAAGCAAAAACATAACTCAAGGTCTAATTAACATGGAGACAATATTTTAGATAAAACTTCGTTGCATAAAAGTTTTAAAAAACATTGACAATAGGTGGTAATTGATTTAAACACCTCTTTGACCAGTTCCGTCTCCTAACAAAAGCCAAGCTGAAAGAAAGGTGTTTTAGTAGGTTCTGACATCAGAAAACTAACGTTAGTTTAATAAATATTTTGAATGAATAAAGTCAAAAAGAAACCGTAGTCTGCCTAGAAGAATGTCATTAATAAGTTTGTAGAGTCATTAGGTTATGTTGAAGCAGGAGACATGAAAAATTAGCAATGTCCTCGCCGGGAGTCGAATCTCGGACCTCTCGAATACGTGCCGAGCGTGTTGGCCATTACACCATGAAGACATGCTAAGAAGCCGGGAGAAATACTTTATATAGACACCTTTTTAAAGTTCGACTGTGTATTAGGGGACCCAGTCGCCAAATCCTGGTGGTGGAGAATTGTCATCCACCACCCTTTTAGTTCGGGCACCACTGTAGAGACATTAGGTTATTTCGAAGCAGAAGACATAAAAAAAGAGCAATGCCCTCGTCGGGACGCGTAATGGTAGACCGCACATTCAATTGAACAATGTTAAACGAATTACGCACACTGTGCATGCCCAGAAGAGAATTTGGCGTAATTTTAAAAGAAGATAAATATGGTATATGGTTGATATTCTGTTTTCTGGACTTAAACAGTTCGGGGTTTTAAAATGTGTTAGGTTGTAAGTTGTTCATTACTTAAAGTGTAAATATCGATTGTAAACTCACCAAATTTTCGTTTAAGAAGGATTACAAAACAGGAAACATTACATGATGGTTATTGGTTGTACTTGAGCTGAACGTTTATTGATTGTTCTTCTGAGAAATAAAAGCAATTGATTATTTACCATGCGTTCCATTCATAAATACTTTAACAACTTAAGGAATATATCTAGTTTAAATTATTGAATTAAAGCCAAAGAAATTATTACAAATAACTGATACTAAATGCAATGTTTATGAACAAAATAAACCAAAATGAAATGAAACAGAAGCAAGTGCAATAAGCACAAAAATAGTGTCCATAGTATTGCAAATCGTAAGCAGTCGCTAAGACCTACATGACGAACAGACTTGTGTAGGGTTGTTTATTTTTACTCGCCAGTATTTTCTTCCAAGCCAGCGGTACACTATTGAGCATGCGCAGTAAGCGAAATTCGTTAACATTGATCAACTCAATGTGCGGTTTGCCCTTACGCCGCAGGGACTCGAACCTCGGACCTCTCGAATAAGCGCCGAGTGCGCTAGCCATTACACCATGAATGCATGCTAAGAAGGCGGGAGAAATACCTTATAAGTGTTATCAGTAAAATATAAGCGTAAATGGTATTTACTTCAGAAACTTCAGAATTGATAGATGTTTTGAATGAATGAAATCAGAAAGAAACCTTAGATTGCCTAGAAGAATGTCATTGCTAAGTTTTATCAGTAAAATATAATCGGAAATAGTACGTACTTAAATTACTGGTATATTTAGTGTCTTTTAGCTTCTGATTCAAACTCATTCAAATTTTGATAGAATTCTTTACGAAACGCATTGAGTAATAAGAAAGAAATATATTGAAACAGAATTATGCTCTACAAAATTAATGAATAAAGATTCCTATTTTTCCAGACTTTTGAATTATTACGTAGTTTAGTTATTAGATCATTAAAGTATTAGAACCCTTATTCTAGATATAAAATTACTTTTTGAATACGTATATAGACTTCTTTACTGAAAATCCTGAAGTAATTAAGTGAAGAGCAAGAAACGAATTTCTGCCAAGGCAACAAAGAGATTACAGAAAACAAATATCTAAGTAAAGGACTAGGGATTTTACAACGCTAACACCGTTTCAGATTACAGTTAAGTCTTGCACAATAAAAATACTAGCTCGCATGTATGTCCCACGTGGAAGAAACACGAAACATTCGTACAACCATCCCATTCGCCCAGTCGAACTACCTGTGTTTAGTGATCTTAGCCATTCGGCCATTTATTTTGTACTGCTGAGGCTAATCCCCTGTATACTTTATGGCAGAGGTTCTCAATCGGTGGTACGCAAGAGAAAAATAGGTAGTGCATAAAGAAGCAAAGTATTTTTAACTATTAAATTCAAAAATTTAAAACCCCAACATCTTGATTGAGGTTTTACTCTAACACTCGTAAATTTATGCGATCTGAGCTTTATTAAAGCGTGGTGATGGTACTAGTATTTTGTAGTGGGGGAACATAAGGTTTCCAATTTTTGTTTAGATGCTACGCGTTAGTTAAAAGGTTAAGAACCGCTGCTTTATGGTATTGTTTGGTATGGTAGTTGTGATACAGTAAGCATATTTGCATTTCTAAAATATGAAACAGAAGCTGTATGCCTCTTCAAAAACAAACTTCAGCCGTCCTTGTTGATATGTTGCTTGAGAAACGGTTGCCAAGGCTTTGGGCCCATATTTGGATCCCGAAGAATGCCCGGATATTTGCAAGTGTATCGCGCCCTTGCGGTACGATGGTACTTGAAATATTGTCGAGCCGAAATTCCGAAATTCATGTCAAAGATTGATTGAAGGGATAAGAGCAGTGCGAAACCTCGAATCCGTTCCCATCCTGGGGTTGTTCGTCATGAAAACTTGGACGAAGCTGGATAAATTCTAACCGTCAGCTAGAAAGTCCCAATATTTGAGCCAACGCAACTCTTATTTCTTGGTCACAATAAAAGTCGTGAACTTGGTCTGATGATATTAGACACATGTAATAAGTCACAATGGCAAAGAAGCATTTCATAAATATCGAACAACTTTATCGATGAGAAGGCAAACTGGAAAAATTCAGTTATTTTCATTTACTTTAAAATGTCAGACGACAAACAGGAAAAACGATTACACGAAGTTAATTAAAGGAAAACCTTAGAAATAAACTATGGGCAAAATAAGGAAATTAACTCTTTTTTGCTTTCGAGAGATTTATTTTTTTAATTATTCTGCTGATCCATTATTTCACAGACGTCTACTATTTCGAAATCATTAGTTTTCATTTGCATCTGGCATAAGCAACAGTGAAATTTTCCCAAGTTAATTAAGTTCCATAGTAAAGAAATTCCTTTTATTATAAGAAGAGAATCAAAACAAAACTCAGATATTCAGAATGCTGAATCAAATTTTTAATTAAATCAAAAAATTAATTTCAGTTATTCAGATTTTCTTATTTCTATTATTTTCATTTTTCTTCGAATTAAAAAAACAGAAGTAATTACATATTTCTGTTAGTATTTCACAAGAGGCTTAGTAATCCCATTCGCATTTGCATTAATCTCCAAATAATTGTAATTCTAAACCTCATTTCTCTCTAGCCTTTGACTGGATGTTTCACAATAATCTTTAAAAATAACAGCAAAAAATTAATTCTCTAGAAATGCTTTTTTCTTAAATTCGGTGCCGGTAACAATGACTATACTTTTCGTGAAGGTTATTAAAAAAGAGACCGCATCACCAAGATGCTTAAGAAAGGTTTCACAGTGCCTTAAATGTGAAAAAAATTAATATTGGTATTTGTTTGATTTGGGTTTTACTAATCAACTAGAATTCACAATACGCATTTAATTGGTCTATCTTAACCCTACTGCTAGCCATTAAAATCACCACACATGAAGGAAAACGGTTAGCAGAATCATATTCATTTTACAACTGCATTGAAATGGAAGAAGGAAGTGATTAAAATTTCAGGAAACTTGAGGTACAGAATATGTATAAACAGTATCCGGAACATCCGTCTAGAGTAACAGTAGCATCTCTTATACGAATGTGCAAGAAGCCGAAAAGAGTTTGGATGGCAATTGCGAATACCGCAGACCACACATATTTAATTCTGTACCAGAGTACTTTATATTTATAAGCTTTATCCATCCAGTTTCTCGGGCAGTCTACGCACCAACTGGAACGACACACAAGTCCTACTGCTGAAGACGATTTCGCGCAGTTTTGTCGACACATTTCATTTGCGCAACGGGAAAAACTCTTTTCAGGTAAATGGCATTTCTTGTTCGCATGCAACGGGCTATTATGCATAGAAAAAATTAACATCGGCATCTGTTGTAGCTCGTTATCAGTTTAACGCTTTCTGTAAAAAGAACGCCGTTAAATCTAATATGTAGGATAGAAACAGTGTATTACGATATTGTATATAATCCGTCATCGAATTTTTTAATTCTAACAGTTACGTATTATTTTGAGGTCAGTAATAAAGTTGTTTTAGCCTTAAAACTTTCCTTTTTAAGTCTTTCAAGAAGTAGATTCGTATTCAGTATAATTTAATTAGATTTTACGTGTTACAAGAATACAAAGTTGAAAACGTAACGTGATCTTTAATTATTTTTAGAACTTTATATCATGTTGTTCGTAGAGTATTTATTGCTTAGAATTTATAGAGTACTTACTGCATAGGAAAACCTTTAAATAAATGTTTGATTCTAGTAAATGTTTCATTCATTTATTTAGTTTTAGCTGGAGGAAATCAATAACGATGTTATATTTTTAACTCTACAGTTCCTTTCCTTTCATACCAAAATGTGTTTATAATGCTTTCCTTCCTCAAATCACTATTAGCAGTTATTCTCATTACGAGCTGTTTTTCCCCTTTTCAAATGTTCAAAGTTTATAAGCAGACGCTTTGAATTCCAATATTAAATTACATAATTTAGTACGCTAAAATTCCGGTTTCCACCAAAAAAGGCAGATGAATTTTGCTTCATTTGGCACAAAATAATATATTTACTTGATACATGATATAATTTACTTCATTCTCCGAATTTTTGACTAATTGCATTCCATTATAATAACAGATGCGTTTAAGATACTAAGCGTTCTTGTGAAATACCCAGGAAATCCTATATACAGAAACTTATAAAACATATGGCAATCCCGAGAAATGGTAATCCAATTTTTTTTTCGGAAAATGATCCTATGTAATAGTTATACATTTAAGTCTTAACAGGAGCTTAAATAAAATTTATTAATAGGAAATTCAAAACACAAGTGCTAATTTTTCTCATTTTTATTACTATCTTTTATAGTACGTATAGTCACGCTCATACAAACATTGTATTTAGTCACCAGTTCTTCCCCCAATTGTTACTAATTTAATCCCTTTAAAAATTGAAAGGAGAAAGTTACAAGGTCTATACCATAGAGCAGAAGCTTTAAATAAAAGTCATAGGTTATTAATAAGCACGCATGAATAGCCATACTAATATTACTGTATACTGTATTTTAAAGATGTCAGTTAAATCGTTAATTGGAATATAATAATCGTTTCGCTTAAAAAATGTATTTTTCTATATGAGCATATATTTTACGTTGTTACCATAAAGCAACAGTTTCTGAAACATATGTTGAAAACTCTAG
>KK120144.1:382234-394670 GCA_000611955.2 Stegodyphus mimosarum
TGATAGCAGCAACAAGTGGTGGTATTAAAGATAAATAAAAAAAACAATAATAAATATATAAAAGGAAAATATAAAAAATAAAAACTGCAAAATAAAATTTAAAACATTATGAATTATTTTAGTTTTCATTATTTATTATGCATTTTTATTTTTATTTTTTATTTTTTATTTTTTGCATTTTCTAAATTATATATACATAACTACATATAATAGTATCACAAATTCTTTTAAAACAAAATATCTCAATATTATTTACGCGCAATATGCTGCTGAAAGAAAAACAAATTATAGAAAAATGGTAAAAAATTTAGAACTTAGGTCACAAAGACATAACGAAATTAAATTCAAAACCAGTAAAATCTTAGAATTTCCCAATAAAATGTAAAAAGTATCAACTAATTGTTTTCAAATCAGAAGAATTTCCGAAAACAACAGATAAATGAAAATACAAAATATAGGAAGAGGAATACAATCAAAATCTAGTTCAACGTTATCAAGATAAAGTAGATAAAATTCAATTGAATACCTCCTCCCAGGAAAAGCACTGCGTTTCTGTTCATCCAAGATTAGCAGACGAAAAATCTTAAATAATTTAATTATAATAGTTCATCTAAAAATTCTGAACGAATCCCCGACGCAGAAGCTTTCCATTCATAAGAAATAAAAATAAAAATATACAAAAACAAATCCATATGTACTTTCCAGTTTCAGTTTATTCAAGATTCATTTTTGATGTTTCCATTTAAAAAATTTTTCAAGATTCAATTTTTAAATATGCTTATAAGTTACTTCATTTCGACAGAATTCTAACTACCTTTATCAGAATGTGATAATATACCAAATAATCCATTAGTAAATAAATTATTAAATTATTACTTTGCAGCTTTTGCGCAAGTATTAGGCAATTTATCACGATTAATTTAATTGTTTAGTTAAGTCTTTATATATTATATTATATAGTTTTCAGATTAAATCAATTTCAAATTCTTTTTAACTAAAAAAAATTCCCGGGTAGTATAATCTTTCTCTTCTAATTTTTAAGTTTTACTTTATTTAAAAAATGTAAGCAGCTGTAGCCGTTGATTTTAAAATGGTTTTTAGTCCTTTTTAAAAAATGTTTCTTTTTCTTTGCTATATATATATGTGTGTGTCTATAAATATAATTATAAATCTAAAAAATCTGATGTATACACCACATGTACTGAATATTAAATTATACGCATTTTGCATTTCATTTAAACTTAGTGGATTAAATTAAATCTACTTCTTCGATAGCGCATAAACCACAATAGAATAAATACACACTTTAAAATTCACTACATTTTTTTACCACAGCGAACACTCTGGCGCTAGCTTCACTTAACAACGTTACATCTCATTCATTTTATAACTCATCAGAATACACAGAATTTATGTATATCAGCTAGAATTACTTAATCGTTTCCACACGTTCTATTCAAATATTATTAATAAATCTAAAACGATATGTAAAAGAAATTAAACAAACAAAACAAAAAAGAAAGATAGAAAGAAACAGTTTTTCACAGACGATTCAGTACTTCTCAATCAATTAATTAAGTTCTCACTTCGCGACAAGCCAAAAATACATAAAAACTCAAAATATCTATATTAAAAATTGCGAAGTAAATCTTAAACACTGTTGTTGTTGCTTATGCTCACTTGTCTGACAGAGTTAGCCCAAGCCCACGAAAATTCTCGTGTCAAGGAGCGCTAGATTACGCTTGTCGTTGGCAATAGCCTTGAGCACCTAGCAGGTGACAGTACGATTTGGCTCAATTCCACCTCCAATTTTGATGGAGAGCACCCCGGGGAGCGGGTCCGAGGGTCTCGTAACCCTCTCCCCCTCCCACATGCCACATTAGAGGACTTTTGGCTCTCTGCGTATATGAAGTGCCGCCATGCCGCACCGACACTATACATTTATTAATTCGCAATAATAAAAGAAGGCGTTATCTTCTTTGCTGTTACGAAGCTTAGTTTCTCTAGATTGGTAACAAATCCAATATAAGTTATAATACCCTAAGTTTCAAATGTCCGCGATGAGAAAAATGATTAGGTTTAGCCGCACTTAAACAACTTTTAAATTGTTGATAATTCTACAAATCTTGCATGCAGATTTACTAAAGGCATGAAAACCTTAACCGGAAGATAAAAACAACGTAATTGAATCATTTTTAAAGAAAAAAATTCACAATTTACCAACATATGAGAATAAAGTAACTGAGCTCACTAAGTGAGTAACAGAGTGAATATATATATATACATACATACATACATAAATTTACATACTTTTTGGTGCGGCCGATTGCAATCAAAAAAGAAGGTGTACATCTACATGTTATAGCAATCCTGTATACAAAATTTCAACGTTCTGAGGCTACTCGTTTTTGAGTTATGCAAGATACATACATATATACGTACGTACGTATGCACAGACGTCGCGAAAAACTCTCTTCAGAATCCATTTTAAATCACTTTCATAATATTTTTTGGGAAAATGGGAAAAAAGAGTCCTTTATTTTGTTCTTACGTACGAATGTCACTCAAAAACATCGTTAAATTGCATTCGATAGCTGTCAAAATAAATATTTTCGTTGAAATATGACACCCGAAATGTTTCGTGATTTTTATACTTCCTTTTTACTTCGTACGAGGAAGCAAAAATAAAAGGCAATATTGTTATTCAGCTCTCAGAAGGAAAAATTATTCTCCATATCCAAGGTTTCTTACAATAACCCTTTCGTTTTCTACTCACTGAATTTTATTTTCGTATTGCATAATATATGTCGATAGATAAATACAGCGAGTGAAATTTATTTCTTTTTATTGGATGAAGTAAAGTGCTTTCTTGTAAAAATTTTCTTTCCAGTTACTTATGCTTTATTTGAAGAATGCTTTATTTACAAATAAAAGCACATTTTGAAGTTTATAAGAAAAATTCAAAACAAATCTTGAGTCTCTGAGTGAGTGAAGCAGGTGAGTAGAGATAATATAGATCTGGGTAACTATATCGAAAGAGGCGAACTGGCGGTGTGTTTTCTTTTGGTTAATTTTTTTAATGGGAAAATTTTATGCTGTATAACGTTCTACTAAAATCAGATTTTCTAAGGCAAATACTACTAATAGGTTTTGCACCACTATAAATAAATATAATTCATTCTTTCGAGGTAAAGTTATACATCGTGTATTTCAATACTAGAAAAATATTTATGCAATATGAGAAGAAATTAAAATTTATTTATATAATCCTTACTATTACTAAAATGTTTTAAAAGAATTAGAGAATTAGCGTAGTGTTGAAATATCGTTATAAGTTCTTAATACCAAAAAAATTATTATTTTATTTCTTTTTCAAAGTAAAACGAAAAAAAAATTAAATTAGTGAACTAGGATTTTTTTCTTCTAAGAAAAACGTCCTTGAAACAAATTTCTTCTGCTGTGCTTTCTGTTCAAAGAAATTTGTTCAAATTATAATGAATGAAAAAAAAATATTCATTATAGTTTGAACATAATAAATTGTAATTTATTTGAAATTAGAAATGCATTAAACATTCGTAAAGTATATCAGGAGACGAAATAAACTGCTTTAAAGAATGTATTTCACAGTGAATAAATTCATTTCATTTTTATGCTCAAAATGTATGTCCAAGCTCATATTTGCTGTAATGATTTTTAGCTTTTAAAATATTTCACGTAATTCTAGCTATTGATATGATTAGCACGATATATGCTAATCAGCTGTTTTTAGCTTGAAACTTCAGTTCGTAATATTTTAATTCTCCGCAATACGAAACGGCCTTTTTTTCTTCATTTTAGAAGAATTTTTACGCGACTGTAAGCAATCGAGAACATATCTGTTTTATCTCTTTGATCTATTTAACATAGAAGTTTTGCAACAATATCATTGCTTGTTAGAGACTTATTTTCCATAATATGAAGAGAACGTGGCGATCGAAACCTTAGCAGTTACACAAAGAAGAGGGTAATAATCTATGTCTGCCTCCGACCTAAATTCATTGCCTGGGGTGCGGAAGTAGCAAGAAAAGCATCTGCTCAACACACCTCAGTCATTCTTCCATTTTAACCCTTCCTGCTAGGGTTTAACCCTTTTATGAAGTCGATGGAGCTTAGAGGTAGCCTATTAAGCATGCAGAGGAAGAAAGAGGTAGCCTTTCCGAAACATCTGCCCTTTGGGAAGGCTGGATGGAGATCGGCCTACTTTATTAGAATGCGGCCATGGTCAAAAGCAGTGTTTTGAGTAGAAAAGTTTACTTTTTATTTTGAGGGTGAAGTTAGCGTGTTGAAACTACAAGTGTACATTCAAGGGAAACCATTTATTCCATTTGTGGCAAACATTATTATTTAGTTTATCGCTCATAGGCATACATAAGGATTCCTGAAATGACATCATCAAGAATTAATTGAAAAATTAAATCTTGCTCTTACGCATTCTGATCAGTAAAAAGAAATGCTTCCCTCCTCAGGAAAAAAGCATATATTATTCACAAATTTAAATTAAAAAATATCGAAGATTTAATCGAATTAAAAAAATCTGAAATATCAAACCTGATCTGTGTAAACCCAAAATGGGAAAAGATATTACATTTGTACTCCTATTATTAGTTGAACAACAAAATGAGTGCCTTGTTAGATGTTTCGATGTGTGCTAAATGAAACTTTAAAGTTTTTTATTCCTTTCTGTGGGAATTCAGTTTTTAAACGTTTCCACATTTTATCTTATTTTGTTATTTTAGGATATATATTATTATTATTTGGACAGACTAACTGAAAAAAAATCACAAAGATAAGTCATTTAACTGCTGAGTTATTTTTTACGTATCTTTTGCTAATAAAAGAAAAAGATTGAAACTTATCTCTTTTTCTTTTCCTTTCAATGATTATTTGACGGATTGTCGCCAAAATACCGAAGAACATTTGATTCCTTCTTTGCACCCTTCTTATGAATAATCAATTGTTTACGTGTAACGTACCTAATTTACTCCATATTTTATGCATGAAATAAGTATACATAAACAAAATAAATACAAAAAAATTATATATAAATAAAACAGCGAGATAAGAATATATAAATAAAATAACGAACTAAATGTATAAATAAAATAACAACTACATAACGACATTTAAGGTATTTTTAATCAGTATTTAAGGTATCATTTGGTACTATGCGTATGCATATATACACATTTATTTAGAAACGCATTATACAAAGTGATATTATGGAAAGATCGTAACCATTAAATTCCATAGTTAAATTATATCCTTTCGTTAACTAGTGCTCTGTTAGATAATGTCTTCCAAGTCATGTTGTCTAGATCGAAACTGCGAATCTCAAACTTTAAAAAAAATTATTCGAAACTGCTTTTCCAACAAATAGATAAGAAAGTGTCACTCATTCAGTTGATAAAAGAGAATAGGTTAGGTTATTTTTTTAAAGCGGAATAAAGCTACTTGCTTAAAGGTAGAGATGCTTTCGTGAAAGACATTCTAAACGAAACTGGCTCGTCACGATTCACTTAAAAGTAAGGAAACACCTATAGAGCCATTAGGTTTTTTTTTTTTTTTGATGGGTGGAACAGGAAGCGGAAACATGTGCAGTACTCTCGTCGGGATTCGAACTCAAGACCTCTCGATGTTAGTCGGACATGCTATGCAATTACACACGAATGCTTCAGGTAAGGAAAAAGAAAATACCTTACACGCTCACTTAATTAGCTCGTTTACTGGGTTTTGAATCTTGGTAAAAGTAAAGTATTCAGCTGTGTTATCCACTCGTTTACTGGTTGGCTTCGGTGTATAAGAAAAGCAAGGTTTTGAAGAGTAGAAAGGCCCCCCAGGATTCCACACCAGCGCCAGGAAAGTTAAATTCCCCACCAGCGTCTAGGATTTTACATCCTTACCAGTAGTCAATTTGATCTTTTCCGCATTTATCGTTTTTTAAATCCTGTAATGATAACAATTGAATATTATATGGGAGTATAATTAGGTAGAAAAGTAATTGTTTCTATTTCAATTCATCTGAAGTAAAGAAAAACAGAAATTTATATAGTACAATTTTGCTGCATTCTTTTTCTTAAATATCTCATGGTAAACACAGACACACACGAATGCTTTTAACAAAAAATGTTCTTTTCTTTATTCACACATTGATGCCAGAAATTTTACTGCGGTCCAGCATAAATTCCTGTGTGTGCATTTACAGTTTAGCGACTATATGCATAGATACACATAGTTTATTATTATGTTGTATTCTGGAATAAAATCGTAAGAAATATATCCCATTCCACTCTAATCATTGTGTTCAAAGTGTTTACTTGAACATAAATTATCAAGAAATCGACTGTCTTTCACTATAAGGTCATAATAGTACTCTAGTTTAGCTTTTGAGTGTTAATTCTAAGAATTAGTACAGAGGATTATTCCTTGCGAAGTAACAGTAGACGTTAGCTTCATAGGGTTACAGCCGCCAGTTTGTATGTGAATACACCTTCTGATAGAAATGAAATTATTAATTTACGAACATAGATGTTTAATAGCACATTTTACGAACAAATTTATAATACACAATTTTATATAAATCCATTGAATACAGGTATGTGGTACAAGAAGTGTAATACATATGATATAATAAATTGCACAAAGATTTTATGCTTTAAGCGAAGTAATTAGTTTAAAAAATGAGTTATACAATAATGCCATCGTATGATAATAAAAGTGCAATATTCTGGAATATGTATTAAAAGATTCTGTTTAAATAAGGAAACGTTGTAAATGTCTATATAATTTTAAAGGAATTATGATTATCTACTAACAATTTATCTTCTGCATTGTAATAAACATAATATTTGGAAAGCATACAGAAAAGACGATTGAACTTCGTACACGGAGAATATTCCTAAGTCTCGGAGTTTGCACTATCATCATGGATAATCAAATAGTGCATCCGTATTACTTCTATTTTAAGAATTGTATTTAATGTTGTTTGAATAGTAACTAGCAGTTGATTACATTCAGCGAATACATTGTTAATATTGATTAATTCAAAATAGCAGAGTATTCCACAGAGTACTCAAAATTAGAAATACTTTGAATAATTTGCGTCTCACTAAATAATGGAGCCATTTAACAGTTGTTTCAATCTATTGTTGTCTCTATAACAGTTGTTTCAATCTAATTCAATTGTTTCCTATTTCTAAATATCAGGGTCATATTAATATATCAGCTTAACAAAGTCTGGTGTGCACTAGGTAGGAAATGCTTTCATTTGTCTTGATGTTATACGGTAACAGTTTAGTTAAAAACAATTTTCATTAAAATTACCTTTGCTTTCCCATCGCAGTTCGGAATGTTAACCTTTTACCTTAGCAATACATATGGTTGAGCGAAAAATCCCTTTTCAGTAAAATAAAAAGAAACGGAGATCAGCGGATGCTGTTTTTTCCCTCTTGAGGACTCGGTAATAACCCCGGGTAAGATGCAACAAATAGTGAAGAAAGTATCTTTTTAGAGTAAAGGCACTTAAAAGCCGTCTGTAAGAAAGCCTACTCCAAGTTTTAGTGCTAGAGGAAAGGGGAAGTGATGTTTTTTGATTTTGTCTCCTAACTATTTTCCACCGAAACTGAAACCTGACTTAGGCAAAATCGCACTGTCACTATTAGTGACCGCACGACTAGGACAGTCACTACTAGTGACAGTGACCTGTGACTTCTTCTACGAGTGACAGGCACAAATAATTCTCCAAAGCATATTCAGGAAGACTGTCGCTCTTTTACTAATATGTTGGAATTTGGGCTGGAATAAAAATTGTTAATTATAATATGTCTGGAACCGTGCAAATCGCCAAATAGAGTAATTAAACATAAATAATACTAAAAATAGAGAAGAAGGAAATTATTAATAAATTAAAGAAGTAATAAGGCTTCATAAATAACTATTTTACTTTTTGGGGGGCGGTTGGTAAACACATGCCCAGGCTCTTCATGAAAATCAGGTATAATAAGTCAGAGAACGTTTCTGTTTTTGGCAATAGACCTTTAGAGGCAATAGTCACACATTACGACTTTTACCATATCAATTCTAATTTTGTTTGGGAATAAGCCTAGTAATGAAATTCGACAATGTCGTACGTTCTTTTTCGTTATCTTTTACAGGTACGTAAAGAAGACTTTCGGATCAATTTTAAATATCCCCATTTCGGAAGAATCCTGCAACCACAAATATGTATATCTCATTTGGGATCTCAGCCTATACCAGTTGCCATCGCATTTAGCCTGCTTTAAATGCCGTACCAACCCGTACGTGTTACTTTATATCTGTGTTTGTACCTATCTATTTATATGCAATAAGATGATTTGGACAAAGCTGCAACGGATTGGTGGTGGTTCCCTGTGTTATAACTTGGGGAGACTTTACTGCGTAGTCAGAAACACTGGAAGGAGAGACTTGTAGACAAACGTGGCCGAATCGAAAATAATTTTTATTGCTACTAATTATCCAAGCATATTGTTCACACACGTGATCATGGGCGCAATACGCACCCCACAATTTTATATAAAGTATCACATTTTAGATAGCGGGATAGTTTACAGCATGGCAAAGCAAAGGGAGCAAAGTAGCATCTTGGACGCAGGAGAACTGAAGCTAAAGTGCGCAGTTATCCAGTATGGAGGCTCACTAATAGAAGGTTTTAGTTACAAATGTTTCAGTTTCCGAAATTTTAAATTTAAATTCCGAATCAGCTAAGCTGTAGGATTCCTAACTCCTTTTATCTAAGATGAACGTCGAGGAACCTAGTAAACTTGTAGCGACTTATTGCTGAGTTCAGAACAACTAAGACGTAGACTCGTGAAGGGTTAAAATACCCTTCTATTCACTCAAATAAGAATAACAGCCGTCCCCTTCTCGAGCTTACAGAAAGCCGCTACTCGGGCTTTAGCTCAGAAAAGAAATAAGACACTAAACTATAATTAACTAAACGAGACTTAGCCGAAGCTAAACAAAATTATCTAACGTAGTTGACCCTTAAATTAAACTAGCCGGAGAATATCAAAAGGCACGTAATATACGGTCGAGAGTAGCAAATTTAAGAATGACTTAACAAGAATCTCTTTATTAAAGTTAGTTGCGCCTTCCTTAAATACATCTTCTAACTCATTTGCATTCAACGCGATTCTAAAGCCTCATTCTGATAGGGAGTTGTAAGTGGAAACAAGAATTGATAGGAAAGGATTTCGAAATTAAAATAACTGTTATAAAATTAAAATATTACTTACAACGTCATCAGTGCTACGCAAGTAATACAAGATAGATTGATTTAGAAATGACGCAGGCCAGAAAAGTTATTACGATTTTTAGAATAGAGAGGGAAAATCGAGGACTATTGCCAATTATACTTTTGATTTGCATATTTTTATCTTGCATATGTATACTTCATGCTACTTCATATATGAGCTTTAAAACATTTGTAGTAGCTATTTGTTTTGCCAGAATATCTCTTCGAAATATGCTTCAGCGGATACACAAGTTAACATTATTCCAAATAGAGTAGTATTTTTCTTCAAGAGATAATTAGCACAAAGCACAACATTAGTCTAAAAATTTAAGGCTTACTTTGCAATACTCAAATTAATCAGGCGAGCCCTCATAAGCGACAAATTTCGTAAGCTTTCACGGATGAATTTTTACATACACACTATTTCTAGAAAAGTCTTTTCATGGGAATTTTTTCCCGAAAGTCGGTGGTAGACATATACTTCCCATTATAAAAATGTTCTAAATGACACAGAGATTCATGTTTTCGTATTTTTAAATTTAAAAAATTAATTTTACATAAAATACGAAAACAAACAAGTCACACGTTCCTCTGGTCCCTACCCTTTTATACAGAAAAATTCTATACCCGTCATAAAAACTAAAACACAAGATGTTTGACTCCAGTACAACGAAAATTGACCCAGATATTTGATGTTAAAATCGGGAATCTTATTCAGGGACCGTACGTAATTTGAAGAGCAAAATGTTTGCAATTCTACGTAACCAAAATTAAAATAACATTTAGAAAAGGTATCTGATCTTAATAGATTACTTGACGAGAATTTCTATGCAAATTATTGATCAATATAATTTTTTTTTTAAATAGAGATCTCAAATTTTCACAGAATCTTACAGAATTCGTGTTATAGAAAACCGGCAGGCTTCGGTACTGGTACGTATCCATTTCGCAATATTATTTTCATTAATTAAAAATGAAAACTATTTGCACTTTAATGAATTTTTGGATTACCAAATTATGATTCTAAAGTAATAAAACTTTGTAAGAATATTAAAAACGTATTTTTAGCCTTTGAAAACTTATAAATTACTACTGGGAAAATTGTTTCGCCATACCAAATTTAACACAGTTTTAAATAAAGGCACCAGTAAATCACAAAAGAATATCAATGAATGGCATTTAAGAGTAGAAAAATCCACCTCGTATTATTTTGATGTATTTGTTAAATGACTCTTCGATGCAAAATGCGAAACATGTATAACTGTGTGATTTAACATATTTTCGTAACTGTATGTGTGTACGACCAATGCTTGCGAAAATAAAAGCCAGATAAGACACGGCGTATGGAAGTTTTTGGAAAACGTTTGTTGAGTGACAAATAAGCAGCATAGCCATGCTGATTAAATCAGAGTCACGAAATCACAGACAATAAAACGAAAGTTTTCGTAGAAGTCTCCTGTTAGCATAAATTTGTTACTACATCTTTCTCCCTTCAGCATTCATTCAATCGAACAGTGTCTGAAAAGGTGTGATATACTGGAATGTGCAGCTTTGAAATATGCTGGAAACAGGTGAGGCACAATGAGTTGTAACAGAAGCCGTCTCATTTTCACAAAGTATCGTATCATAATCACCCATTGCATAAAAAACGAGGTATTTCTAACAGCATCCTTGTTTTGCTACATTTATCATGACAAAATAGTTTTTTTTTTTTTGAAGACTACGGTTTTAGCTCCATTATAAGGTATTTCTCCCGCCTTCTTCGCATGCCTTCGTGGTGTAGTGGTGTAGTCTTCGTGGTGTAGAGGTGCGAATGCTTAGCGCGTGCAGCTAGCAACTGGACGTTCTATATTTCGAGTCCATGCGGCAGGTATGTTTCATGCTTTAAAAAACCCAATAGCCTGTACAAGGACAAGGTCGGCACAGCATCCGACTCACATTGAACTGAATAACGACTTCCTTAAGACTGGTAGCAACATTCGATAACTTTTTTGATTCCATATCACGTAAATATGGAACGATGTGAATCTCCTGAGTCAATCAATCATTTCGCCTTGCCAAAGTTAGTAACAACCACAAAATTTCATTTTGCCTTGAATTTTATTATAACATAGAATCTTTGAATATTAACTGATAATATTGCCTAAATTGGTTTAACATGGTTATTTTTTCTCATATTAATAAGTATTCTACTCTATCTTTTAATTTAAATAATTTTAGAGTCAACAATTTCAATTTCACGTGATTTTCCTTATAAGTTTTGCTTTCAGTATTATTCTCAGCTAACTGTTTGACCTATGATGTGGTCACCAACTAAGCGAACGTAATCGACCATTAGGAGTTACTACTGTTTTGGTAATATATATTGCTATGGCAGATAAAAGCAGTTTCACCTTAACTTCTAAAACACCAGACTGTAGACGTGCTTCGTTTTAGTTCTGTAAGCCAATCAAGCCCATAAATAATATCATTTAACTGCTTCTAGAAGCTGAAATGATTGTGCAAAAGGTAGTATTCTCTAACATAAAATACAAAATGAATTGACGGGCAGGGCAGATAGGTGAAAAACGTCAACTAAAAAACAGCGCAGTATGTTTCAAACAGTAAGGAACGACGTAGGAAATTTACCCCTATTTTTACCCCCAAATATATCTGCAGAGTAAGCCTCCTGTTGAGCGAAAGCCTTGACAACATTTTCGGGTACGCCCATACACCTTAAAAAGTGCTTCTTACATCTAACAATGTTTCATAAATTCTTCTTTCCACACCCGAACCGAAATGAGGAAGTCAAAAAACAAACAAAAAATAAAATAAAGCTAAAAAAAAAGAAAAAAACATGGAGAGAGAGAGGTTGAAAAAGAACCAGTATTGGAAAAGGTTCGCAGTGGGAATATGGGCAGATGTACATTAGACACGAAATCTCGAAACAAAAGTGAAGGAACTTCACAACTTTGACCTCACTGATTGATAGATAAACAACGACACTAGAGCACACATGCAGCCGTCGCCTAACTTTTCCATTTATTTATTCCGCTTTTCTTTTCTCTACATCGTTTTTTTCGTGGTAAAGGACCTCCGAAGATGACTGATGAGACTGATGAAAAAAATTGATCTTTTTTCTCTCTT
>KK120144.1:394728-405180 GCA_000611955.2 Stegodyphus mimosarum
TTCTCTTTCTTCAAGAGGACAATGTTCCGAGTTGTTACCTATTTTGTTGAATTTTGATTCTAAGCTACAATAAAAGTTGTTAGGTTTAATAGAATAGGGGTGTGCACATGCTAGAATTACTTATTGTACTTGTCATCATGACATAGAGGTTCCAGACACGCTATCCGTGATCATACATTGACGATCTACTACATGTATGTGATTAACTCTTCAGATGGGAGAAACATCTGGTTCTGAGATTGAAAGGATTAGCCATATGTGGGTAAGCAGAGTAAATGGATTAGTGTTGTCACTAAAATAACTTTATTGAAATCGGTGTATTATACCTAAAGCACAATATATGTTCTAGAATATTTCTCTTTTAAACGATGCAAATGCCTCATTTATGATAAAACTGGAGCAGTCCACTGATATTTAAGAATATGCATATAATGACGCTCAATTAATACACAGACAAGAAAATAAAACATAAAATTTCGCCAACAAATAAAATATTTGAAACAAGAGTGAAAATGTAGCCCTAAATAAAGGAAATTAGCTACGAGGGCCATCCAGGAAGTAGATTACGTTTCCGTCTGTGTCCGCTAGGGGCGGGGCTAGCGCGGTCATCTTGGGGTCAGAGCGTTGCGCAGCTCAGTCTGCATCTAGCCGTGCTAGTGAGAGGTTCGTGCTGTGCTCCGTTCAGATACTGTGACGGTTTGAAATGTCTGCGTTAATTGAAAATCCCGCGAGCTGCGAGGTGCGCTCAGTAATAAGGTTTCTGACTGCAAAAAACTGTAAACCGATAGAAATCTATCGGCAGCTTCGTGAAGTGTATGGGGACAACATTATCACTGAAGGTGGAGTGCGTCAGTGGGTCATAAGATTTCAAAATGGCCGAACCAGTGTTCACGACGAAGATCGAAGTGGGAGACCCAGCATAGTGACCGCCGAACTTCTCGAAAAAGTCGATGCTAAAGTCCGTGAAAATCGAAATTTCACAATAACGGAACTTTCTTTGAGTTTTCCACAAATTTCGCGAAGTTTGTTGCACGAAATCATCAGCGAAAAGCTTGGTTACCACAAGTTTTGTGCAAGATGGATTCCAAAAATCTTGACAGAGGACCACAAAAATCAGCGAATGGCTGCAGCGTTGAACTTTTTGGACGCTTACCATAAGGATGGTGACTCTTTACTCGATCGCATCGTTACTGGTGACGAAACATGGGTGAAACATGTGAACTGTGAAACGAAATTGCAATCAATGCAGTGGGGGCACACAAGTTCTCCCCAAAAACCCAAGAAATGCATGCAAACAATGTCGGCAAGGAAGATGATGGCGACTGTTTTTTGGGACAGAAAAGGTGTAATTTTGGTGGACTTCCTGGAAAGAGGCACTACAATAAACTCTCAAAGGTATTGCCAAACTCTCCAAAAACTCAGAAGAGCAATTCAAAACAAGCGCAGAGGAATGTTGAGCTCTAAGATCTTGTTGATTCACGACAACGCCCGGCCCCACACGGCAAATGTCACTCGTAAAGTTCTTGAATCTTTTAAGTGGGAGTTGTTTCCTCATCCGCCGTACAGTCCCGACCTGGCACCGAGCGACTTCCACCTATTCCCAGCAATGAAGAAGTGGCTGGCTATGCAGCGTTTTGATGACGACGCACAGCTGCAAGAAGAGGTAACGAAGTGGTTGAAGGCGCAGGCGGCCGAATTTTTCGACGAAGGAATTTCCAAGCTCGTACATCGCTACGATAAATGCCTTAATTTGTATGGTGACTATGTAGAAAAGTAGTATTTGAGTGTGGCTTTCATCTGTATATAATAAAATTTGTTTCCTATACTTTGTTTATTTTTTTATTCCAAAACGTAATCTACTTTCTGGATAGCCCTCGTATAATTCAACACCTTTATACATTTTATTGTGCGTGTGTGTATGAAATAATTTTGATGTTGAAAACACATGTTGATGGCTTAGTTGTGAACGATGATAGCCTATGCGTAAAGACCTAGCTGTAGTCTTAGCCGATTTTAATGTTTCTTTATTCTTATTCACAAAAACGTTTAACCAACATAAGTAAACTGGCGCAATAAGTACGCCGGTTCTTGAAGAACATTTTTCTGTTTTGAGATGTTACGATATGAAAAGTAGGTACAGCAAACAGTTAGCAAGTGAAGCAGAGAGCAAATGCGACGTGTCCGAGAAGCAAGCTTCGTTCACAATGATTTGGATTTGGTTCACACTTAATTCCTTTTGGTTTATAATGAGTTCCTGTTCTGAAAGCTTATTTGTTAAAACGTTATGTAAGAACCTGTGTCCTCAGCCTTATCTAAGAGTCAAATGACATATGCAGACACTCACCACCTCACGAACGAGATACGTTCCTAATGACCGCTCATTGAATTTGTTCGTAAAATGTCACTAAGTTAGCTAAGCAAACCTCCTAAAGATGTTTGCAACATAAGCTATATTTACTATCAAATAAAGCATTTAAAGTAGTGAAACAAATAAATAATACATTTTTAATACAGTATATTATAAATAAAAATTACATAAAGAAAGAATTACTTTACAAAAGCAAGTGTGGATGATATGATGATGAGGCTAGTAGATATTTGCATGGACGGGAATTTAACCTCTGACTCGCCCTCTGAAGACTCATCTACAAGTAAAGGGAACATTTGTGGTCAGGGGGTTGTATGAGGTATGGAATGAGTTGGCATGTTAGATGAGCCAGCAACATCGATTTCTGAAGATTCTTTCTTAAGAAAATAATCTCTAAACTTATCTGAACAGGTTTTCAATTTTTCCCTTCATAAATAAAAAACAGCACTATATATAATCACACAGAGTAAACCTCTTAGAATTTGGGTTTTTGTTTTCCAAAAACGTGAAGCTCCGAAATTGTTTCGACTGGAACAAATTTCCCACTTTGAGAATGGGTTTTTTTCGTATTTGCAAAGGTTCCTAAGACAGAGAGTGTACGTGTGTATATATAATAATAATAATAATAAATATGAAAATCAACTTTACAATTTAATTTTGTAACAGCCTCCTAATTCTTCATTTTTAATTTTGGTATTTTTCTGTATCATAAAAGTTGCAATAACTTTCCTGGACAGCGTCATTTCTGGATCAGACTAATCAGTCACATGGTTCGCATAACGCTCATGACGTAGTTAATTCCGAATTTGAACTCAAAATTTTCAGAACTATAACCTTTCTAATGTAAACCAAAACCTTCCCTTGGTGAGTTTCCATATTGGATTAATTGCACACTTAAGTTTCTACCTCTGCTGCCGCTTGGACGCTATTTCGCTGTGTTGTCTTCCTATCACAGCACTATCAAAAATGTAAATGTTCTTGAATAAGCACCATTAGAATGCCAAGTATATTGTGGCTACAAATGTCAATTGAAATAAAAATGAATATTTTAATCTTACTCAGCTGCCAAGTTTCCTTTTCAATACGATTCTACGTTTCATGCTATCTACATGCTGTGAAATCAGTATTTCTGCCTTTCTACGTATCAGTGTCCCTGCATCAGTACTTCTAATTTTTTTTATTACACATATATACATATGCAAGATAAAATACTAACTTAAATTGTCAGTAGTCCCATAAACATTCTATTTAACTTCGTTATTTCCTCTTTCCATTAACATATTATAACAAAACTCTATAACTGCATTAAATAACCAAGCATTCATAATTTCAATTTCTTTGACAAAACATGCGTTGAAACAAAAGATGATTTCTTCACAATAGTGCATTCCGTATCCTTCCACTCTGTTTTAATTGCAAAAAAAAAAATTGTGAGGTAGCATGACGGAACATGCTCGAAGAAGTAGATGCATGATGATGCTTATGATCTTTCTGGTGAAAATTTCTTTCTATAGCAGTCGTGGGTATGCAAAGAGCCTCTTTATTTTCCTGTATAAATTGCTGTATACTTTAAAGCAGCTTCTTGATTTAAATACAGTTAAACTGGAGTAAGAAAATGCATCCGGCCCTTATCAAATTTTTACATTTTTATAATGTGCTTAAAGCAATCAACAAGAGCCGCAACAGCAGGCCAGCAAAAGAGAAAAGCTGACAAGAATTGTGCAAATCGAAACATAAATGTTAGTTATGATTCTGTTTTATTCTCATTGACCAATTAAGGTTTCAGTTCTCTAAATTTATCATCAGCTGAAGCGGTTTATAAGCACCTCGTCATTTGCATTATAATTATGATATGAGAAGGATTAATTTTGAAATACATTAGAGAAATTTAAACATGCTACCATTTTTACTGTAGAAAGGAGGAAATAAACAAATAAATAAAAACTGAAGGAGCCAATGTAGGTTAAAGTAAGTATTTTATCTTAAATGTTTCATCTCACAAATTTATATCTGTAAGGTAAAAAAATATTGATTTAAACTCTACTAAATTATGTTACTTCAAATTATTCTAATTCACATTATATTACATTTTATCTTATTATAAATTTTAATTTACAGTACCTGTAGCGGAAGTAATCTTAAATTTAAATTAATAAACGTAAGAATACATCTTTGCGAGTGGACTGTAGTTTTAACCTTTTATTTCAGCGATTTCAGCTTTAGAACAAACACAACATAGCAAAACAACAGCGAGAGAGTTACAATTAGCGTTTGCAAAAATGCAAAGAACAAAATGCGAGCTGCGCATACGATCTGCGCATTGCGCACTAATATCTCACAGACAGGCAGACGACTCTAGTAGCCCAAACATTCCGCCCGGCATTGAAACATCGTTTCAAACTAAATAGATTTTACAAAATGAAATTATCATAACAATATTAAATTATGCAAAAATTATCATTAAAATATTCACAAAACAGATGCACAGAAGCCTTGATACAATTCAGGAACTCAATTATAGTTAAAGCAAAGTACAATGTTATAATGCTTTAGAAAAAAAGAACTTAATCATTGATAGGCAAAACACTAAGTTTGGGAATTGGCCTCTTGAAAACTCCTTTAGCAGTTTTGATCTTCACGATACGCACAACATTATCTGAGCTAGGAAAAACTTCTAGCACTCTTCCTAATTTCCATCGTAGAGGGGGTAAATTGTCTTCCTTTATGATAACTAAATCATTAACCTTTAAATTAGGTTGCACTTTCAACCATTTTGAACGTCGTTGCAAATTGGAAATGTATTCATTGGACCATCTTTTCCAAAAGCTTTGAAACATTTTTTCAACAAGCTTCCAACGTTGCAATATAGGAATGTTTTGATCATGTAAACTTTCTTCTGGTAAGGCAGTTAGCGGGGTACCGATCAAAAAATGACCTGGTGTAAGTGCAGAAAATTCTGATGGATCTTCAGACAGTGGACACAAAGGTCGCGAATTTAAACAAGCTTCAATTTGAGCTAGCAATGTCGTAAATTCTTCTTGCGTTAGAAGTTGTTCCCCTATAGTTCGCTTGAGATGTAACTTTGTAGATTTGACTGCAGCTTCCCATAATCCTCCAAAATGTGGCGCTGCGGGAGGATTAAATATCCACTTAATACCTTCAGTAGAGCAATATTTATTAACCAATTCATTTTCATTCAAGGAGTTTATTACTCTTTTCAATTCCTTATCTGCAGCAATAAAATTTGTGCCACGATCGCTATGCACTTCTATTGGTTTTCCTCTTCTAGATACAAAGCGCTTCAAAGCGGCAATAAATGACTCTGATGTAAGATTACCTACTAATTCAATATGTATAGCTCTTGTAGTAAAGCACACGAATACACAAATGTAGCATTTCATTGGTCTTACTCCTCGACCTTGCCTGGGCTTCACTTGAAATGGCCCGGCGTAGTCAATTCCAACTTTGGAGAAAACCTTTGACGGAACGACTCTAGACGATGGTAAATCAGACATTATCTGGGTAGATGTTTTAGCTCGTACACGATGACATTTCACACATTTCCAAATCTGTTGTCTTACAACTGACCTAGCGTGGATTATCCAATATTCTCTTCTAATTACTGATAGCAATAACAGGGGGCCAGCATGAAGATGGGATATATGAAAATGATTCACTATAATCTGTGTTATGTGATGTTTCTTGGGCAACAAAATAGGATATTTTCTGTCCTGCGCGATGTTGGATTGTCTTAATCTTCCTCCAACGCGTATAAGTCCATTCTTATCGATAAACGGGTTCAAAGAAAGGATCTTACTATTTGAGTTTAACGGTTGATTCTTTTTCAGAAGATTATATTCATTAAAAAACTCATCCATTTGAACTACTCTAACAATTGCATTTCTAGCGTATTGCAATTCTTCGGTTTTAAGGTAACCCTTAATCCTTGTTGCGGTAGATTTAGCTGAATTATTCGCAAACCGAAAACACCATGCGATGATTCTTTTAAGTTTCAAAAATGATGAAACTTCATTAAGGATTGGAATTTGCGAAGCGACTGTTCCAATTGAACAAGAAATATTTTTCCGTTGTTCCCTTAGAGACTCTTCTGAAAATGGTAAGTTGATAGAGAACGGAATATTATTTGAATTAAGCCACTGAGGACCTGTCCACCACAAGTCATGAGTAGAAAGTTCTGAAGGCAAAAGACCTCTTGATGCGCAATCAGCTGGATTCTCTTTTCCTTTTATGTGATTCCAATGCGATGAAGGTAAGACTGATTGAATTTCTGAAACGCGGTTGGCTACGAAGGTTTGCCAGCGTGTTGGTTCTGATTGTATCCAGGACAAAACTATCATTGAATCACTCCATGCGTAAATATCGTCAACATGAATTTGCAATGAATTCTGCACAGCTTGAACCAAATGCACTAATAGAACTGCAGAGCAGAGTTCTAAACGAGGAATAGAGATTACTTTCAGGGGAGCTACTCGAGTTTTTGATGTTAGTAGCTGCACCGAAACTGAAGAATGATTTGAAGACTTTAAATAAATCACTGCGGCGTAAGCTTTCTCTGATGCGTCACAGAAACAATGAAGTTCTACATTTGTAGATTTGGGCAATAATACTCTCCTAGGAATACGAATGCATTCAAGATTTGCGATATCTTCACAATAGATTTTCCATCTTTGATTGATTTCCTCTGGCAAGGGATCATCCCACGAGATTTGTAATTTCCAAATATCTTGAAGCAAGATTTTTGCTGCAACTATAAAGGGTGCTAACCAACCAAGTGGATCAAAGATTTTCGAAATAGAAGATAAAATTATTCTTTTAGTAGAACACTCTCTGTTTTCGAAGTTTCCAAAGTGACAAGTAAACTCGTCTTGCGTTGGATACCACTCTAAACCCAATAATTTTATTGATTTAGTATCAACTACTGTACATGAAGAATTTGAGTTCCGAGCACTCAAAGCAGTTTCCAAAATCGAGCGATCATTTGTACACCATTTATGCAATTGAAAGCCACCTTTTTGTAAAAGTTCACTTAGTTGTGAAATTAACTCTACTGCGTCCTCTACTGTGTCTGAACCAAATAGGACATCATCAATATAACAATTGTGTAATATTATTTCAGCTGCCTTTGGGAATTTAGTTCCTTCGTCAATTGTTAGTTGTTTGAGTACGCGAGTAGCCAGGTATGAAGCGGAAGTAGTGCCGTACGTAACTGTGCACAACCTGTAAGTTTTAATCGGCTTCGATGGATCATCTCTCCAAAATATTTTTTGGTAATCTCGATCTTCATCATGAATTTGAACTTGTCGATACATTTTCAATAAGTCGCTAGTAATGGCTATGGGATAGCATCTAAACCTCAAAAGAATAGTAAATAAGTCGTCTTGCACCTTGGGACCATTCATTAGCGTGTCATTAAGCGATATCCCTGATGTAGTTTTGGCACTAGCATTGAAAACGACGCGTAGTTTTGTGGTAAGACTGGATTCTTTTAGCACGTGATGATGAGGTATATAATAATGAAAATTTACTTTATCTAAATTATCATCGGATAATTCTTCCATGTGTCCAAGTGATAAATATTCGGACATGAAGTCTTTATATTGTTGATATATTTCAGGAGTTTTTATTAGTTTTTGTTCTAGACTAAGAAAGTTGCGAAGGGCTGATGGTCTGGAATTACCCAATTCATTTCTGTTAGGCTTGAATGGCAATTTTACTGAGTAACGACCATTTTCACTCCGGACGTGATTTTCCACGAAATGATTTTCACACAATCTTTCCTCTTTAGTTAAAGGTTTCGATGTGGGAATTTGTTCCAAATCCCAAAATGATTTAACTAATTCCTCCGTGTTTATGTTTAGCGTATTGACTGAAACCTGCTTACGGTTTGGGAATTCGAAATGTGTAGTTCCAGCAATTACCCATCCTAACTTAGAACAACATGCAAATGGAAGATTTTTGCCCCTTTTAATTACCTCGCCATTGATTAAAGTAAGGAATACATTAACTCCAAGCAAAATATCAATTTCTCCCGATTCATGAAATGTAGGATCTGCTAAAGTTAAATCTTCGAAACTTTCATATAAATTCAAAGGTAATGTTACACTTGGAATGTTTCCTGTAATTTTGTCTATTATGTAAGCGGACGTTGAAATTCTGTAATTAGTATTAAAATGAGGTGTAAACAACAAGTCAACTTCTCCAGTAGTAGTTGTATTGAAAGTACCTAAGCACGACACTAATATCTTCGAATCCTTTATGCTCAATCCTAAATTGATAGCTGTTTTCCGACGGATGAATGATTTTTCACTACCTGAATCTAGTAAACATCTACAATTTATGAATTCATTTTTTGAGTTTTAAACCTTAATTAAAGCAGTACACAAAAGTACATGACTACGTTTATCATTAGCATGAGCTCCAAAATGTTGATTTTCATAGTTGTTTGCACAAACAGTTGGAGAACCCTCACTCAAGTTGTTTTCTGATTTAATTTGCGATTTCGGAACAAACACTTGTGCTTCCGGTGAAGGGAATCTAGATGCATTTTTTGGTTTGAAATTATTTTCTAAATGCAAAATGCTATGATGATGCTTAAAACAATGCTTGCAGGTATTTACACTCTTACACATTTTAACTTTATGGACATTAGACAAGCAATTAAAACAAAGTTTATTAGTCTTAACAAACTCTATTCGTTTTTGCACTGGTAGATTTAAAAAATTAGAACACCTGTATAAAAAATGATCTTCTTTACAAAATAAGCAGGTAGAATTAGTAATCAGAGAAGTAACCCTATTATACACTGGTTTATCTGATTTATGCGTTTTACTAATTAAAGGTTTACTGTTCTGTAATGTTCTAGCGAAATTCTTCAAAAATTCTATCAAGTCATTCAACTTTGGTATTTCGTCTTTTTTTAATTGACGCTCCCACCACAACCTTGTCGAAACATCAAGTTTTTGCAAAATAATATACAACAACAAAGTATCACTAAAATTATCTATCCTTTGATCTAATGTTTCCAATGAGCGAGTTATTTCGTTTACGTTATCTACTAAACTTAATATCGATGATGCAGATTCTGTTTGTATTTGTGAAACGTTAAGAATTCTTTTAATAAAAGCAAATATCTGTTCTCTCTTATTAGAAAATCTCTCTTCTAGTAAATTCCAAGCAATACTGAAATTTTGATCAGCTATGGGAATTGACTGAATAATGCGATAAGCATCATTTTTCAAAGAACTCTTTAAATATTGTAATTTTTGAGCTCCAGATAGATTTGGATTATTGCGAACACTAGCGTTAAATAAATCTTTAAATGTTATCCATTCAGTTAAATTTCCGCTAAATGTGGGTAAAGATAGTTTCGGTAACTTTAAACTTTCAGAGATTGATTCAGGTATGACAGGTTTGTCGCCATTTGCATTTACGACCTTGTAAATCTTTAACTTACGAATAATTTTTAAGTGAACTTCCTCAATTTTCTCTAAAATCGACTGTTCTTCGTCAACGAAAGTGTCTATTTTTTCATCATCAGAATTTATATAAATTTCTCCAAATAGAGATTTAAAATCTTCCTTAAAGATTTTACATTTTTCTAAAATTAATTCAGCTTCAGCATTATCTAAGTTATCATAATCTATTTTCTCTATAAATTTCGTTAACTGCGTTTTCAAAATTTTCTTTCGTTTTTTCTCTATATCTAACATTTTGAAAATATTCTAAATTCTCGATTTTACTAATACTTTAATCACAAAAATAGTAGCATTCAAATTATTCTAATTCACATTATATTACATTTTATCTTATTATAAGTTTTAATTTACAGTACCCATGACATATCTCTTTTCATTCGGTAAACTTTTTTCCCGTCCTAAAAATTTTAATGCGCTTGTAATTAATATTTATGATGCACGTCACTTCTAAATTAATGGTTTTTAAATGTTATTTATATACCATTGCTGACCCAGAAGCATAAAAAGCACAAAAGGAGTAAAGCTGAATTTTTCGTCTAAAAAATTAAAACTTAAATATAAAAATGTTTAAGGACCAATAATCTAATG
>KK120144.1:405245-436203 GCA_000611955.2 Stegodyphus mimosarum
AAATTAAAATTCTTTTCCCGTCCTAACTTCATTCTATTCGCACATCATTTTTACTTTTAAAGTTAAAATGGGAGTCTGTCTAACTATCTTGGCATTTACGTTAAATTCATTGTGCTTATCATGTGTGTGTTATAATAATTATGTTGAAAATAAAAAAGATTTTAAACTTTCCTGTTTGCTGTTTCATATTAAATTTTAGCATTACCTTAGTTCATTTATTATACTTATATATATATATATAATTAACAAGCAAGAATGCAGAAGCCACAGCACACCCGAAACTTACTAAATCCTATTCGTAAAAGCACGGCAGTGATAATAGTGGTGTTTTCATTCTACTTGATATGTGGTTTTTTGGCACAACTGTGCTTTGACGGATAGGATTTTGGAGATTTCGAGTGTGCCATGGCTTCTGCGTTCTTACTTGCTAATTAAAAGTGTAATAAAAAATTTGCAGCTAGATGCACAGTTTTTAAAACCTTGAAAAACTATCGTTCAAGTTTTAACTTACACTGGTGTGCAAAAATTAAGGACGAGACGGTTTTTTCAATATAACTTTGTACAAAAGCTTTCCAAATCAACACGTTTAATACCGTAAGATCCCCAATACGTAAGGACATGAGTAATGTAAGCAACACTTACTAAAAGAGAAATCAGAGGGATAAAAAGAAGATTTATTGAAAAAGTAGCATGGAGCGCAATTCGACTGAAGGCCGAAACATCCCTGTGATGGGTGTCCAGCAAGAAACATCCGGCCTTTAATAGGGGATATGATCTCCCCTGACTGCTAGGCAGGTTTCACATCATTTGTGCATGCTGGATATGTGGTTATTAATGAGCTGTTGAGACACTGCTGCTCGTTCCTCTTGTAGCACCAATCGCAGTTTCGGAATCGTTACTGGCGATAAGTTACGTGCTGCCACGGGTCTCCCTAGTAAGTTCCGTACATGCTTGACGGGATTTAGATCCAGAGACCTTGCCGACCAATCCATGTGTTCAATATCTTCACTCTCCAACAGCTCTTCGACAGTAACTGTGCGATGAGGTGGAGCGTTGTCGTCCATGAAGAGGAACTGAGGACCCATAGCCCTTGTGAAAAGACGCATGTAAGGAAGAAGAACCTCGTTACAATAGCAGTCCCAGGTGACGAACCTCCTTGGGAGATATGAAGGTCGGTCCGGCTACCAAGCATTATGTCTGCTCGAACGAGAACTCCGCGACCTCCAAAACAGTCCCTTTTGATGATGTTGAAGGGGTTATTGCGTGTTCCCCGCTCTGTCCAGATGTGTATGTGTCTAGAATCGCAACTCAGACTAAATCTGCTCTCATCTGTAAAGAGTACTCGTCCCCATTCATTGTCTCTCCAATTCCGGTGTTCCCGGCACCACAGAGAACGCCTTCTCCGATGGGCAGGCGTTAGAGGTACACACCGTACAGGGCGTCGTGCAAACAGACCACCACCGTGCAGTCTTCTGGCCACGGTAAAACGCGATATCGGTCGTCCAGTCGCCTGTGTCGTGTGTCTAGCGATTTCTCCCGCTGTCTGCCGCCTGTTTCTTCTGGCCTGTAAGGCAATATACCGGTCATCTGCGGGTGTGGTTCCTCGTGGACGACCACTACTAAACCCCCCGATAGCTGTTCCTGTAGTTTAAAATTGTCTCCAAAGTCGTGAAACGATGCTGTGAGCAATTCCGAACTCTGCAGCCACACTTGTCACACTGCGGCCTTCCTCCAACTTCCCAATGATTCGACCTCGGGTAAAAGCATCCAGATGTCGTCTAACAGATTGATTATTCGCCATTTCTCTCTGAGGCAGCAACTCGGTGTGATTTTAACTGCTATACGACGTGCAATCTCTTTGCCAGAAATACTGATCTTACACCGACAACATGCTTTATACTACTCAGACACTCCCCCATTACGTCTACCTGCATATTGGCGCATATGCTACCGTACATCACCTTACTTAATCTCCTGATTGGTCTTCCTGTCCGCTCTGCCTCTTCGTTCAGCTGATATGCTAATTTTTCAACTTTGTCCTTAATTTTTGCACACCAGTGTACTAAAGAAAATTATAAATATATACATATAGTATATATATAGAGAGAGATAGAGAGAGAGATAGATATATATATATACTTATATATATGTCTGCATATTTGTTAGATAAAGTTTACACATTTACTTTTAAAAGCCCTTTAAATTTCTAATTTAATTTGATTATTTTTCAATTTAAAAAACTAACGTATTTACACTAAATGCGTCATTCCAAAATTAAGGAAAATCTATGATCCTTACTTAATACAAGTGGAGTACTTACTTATATAATAACAATAGTTGAAATGAAATCATTTAACCAATAGTATCATAGCAAACTTCTCAGTAACCAGTAATAATAAAGAGATACTTTTTCCCTGTGTCCAGAAATAAAGTAATTCTGTTATTTTCTGTATCTGTCCAAGTAACCCTAATTTACTCTTTTTTATCCATTCTAATTAGTTGGTAAAAACAAGTGCTTTTTAAGTCCCCTATGTAATTAATTAATTTGTAAAACACTAATACTCCTCCACCTAATTGCTGCTATATAATTAACTATGAACATCAACGCTTCCCTAATTATTTACTTCTATACAAGTTATAGAGAGCCAACTTTCTCTAAAGCAGTTAAAAAAAGCTCCCATATAACTTATTTTTTAGTTCTGTTGGAGCTCGGGTGACATGTAGGGATGTTAACAGCTCTCGGTAGTTACAATGGGAAGACGGCAACTATTATACACTCTTAGACCAAAAAAACGACGCACCGAGAAAATATAAAGCAAATCGGATACAAATTTATATGCATACAGGTTTCGACGAAAAATGCAAAATTTTACATTTAGCTGCCAATGAATGAACGGTTGTCACTACAGCGCATCTGATCTGCGCAACTGGCAGGATATTTAAGAGGAGAAATTACGATTCCAGGTCATAAATTCTTCACGAATTTCATTCCGTCTACTCTGGTAGACAGTAACTATGCCTTGCATACAGGTGCGCGAACGATATGCGCAGATGTCAGAATTTGAGAGAAGTCATGTGGTTGGGCTGAAACGAGCCGGTTGGTCTTATGGCGAATAGCTGGACATTTGAGCAGGAGCGATGCCACTATTAGACGATGTTGGCAGGAATGGGTGAACCATGACCGCACACAGCGTGAAGAAGGAAGCGGTAGGCTTAGAAAAACGACAGAACGTGAAGACCGAGCAATCGTCAGAGCGACACCCTCAGCCCCAGATGCATCATTATCATCGACTGTACGTGCAACTAGTGCTTCAGTGACCGCAAGGACCGTTCATAGACGGCTCACAGAAAGGGGGCTGAGGTCACGGAGCCCTTGAACCGACTACCATTGACCTCTGTGCAACGTCAAGCCCGGTTGCAGTGGTGTCGGGCTCATTCGCACTGGAATGTCACTGACTGGAGTAGAAAAGTGTTCAGTGATAAGTCCCGATTTGAACTGAGCCCAGATGGCCAGCGACGGCGAGTCTGGAGACGTCCCGGACAGCGGTGTAATACCAACCTGACTGTCTTCCGGCAGACAGGCCGATAATCAGGAGAGATGGTCTGGAGTGTCATTTCATTTCATAGTAGGACTCCTTTGGTTGTCATCCGTCGCAATCTTACAGCACAGCGGTACCTCGACGAAGTTTTAAGGCCCGTTGTGTTGCTCTTCATGTCACGCCCCTTGGGCTTACATTTCAACAAGATAATGCCCGCCCCCACAATGCTCATGTTTCTACTGCTTGCCTTAATGCTTGCCGAACATTACCTTGGCCAGCAAGGTCGCCGGATCTCTCAACTCAACTCAACGCAACTTGAGCTTGGTGTGCGAATTTGTGCATTATGCAAATAGTGTATGAAACGTCACAACTGTTCACCTGAGACAGCTACAAAAGAGATATCTCCTCGGAGTTGCATGTTGAAGCTCATGGTCATGGAGCGATTTTCAGAAAATGATTATGAGATGGTTCTACTTTACGGTGAATGTGGGTGCAAAGCACGAACGGCAGCGCGATTGTGTCGGCAACGTTTTCCTATAGGCCCGTATCCTTCTCACAAAACCATCCTAAAGGTTGTGAAACGTTTAAGGGAGATAGGCTGCATGACTAGCCGACTTCGATCCTGCAGACCAGTTAAGGTAGGGCGGAAAGTACAGCCAGAGGAAGTCTTATCATATGCCCTCACATATCCAAACAGCAGCACAAGAGAGATAAGTAAAAACTGTGGCCTCTCAAAAAGTCACGTTTGGAAAGTCCTAAATGAAGTAGATGCTCATCCATACCTAATCAGTCATTCCTGGACGGGGAATGCCCAGAGACTTTTCGCATGGTGCAACTTCGTCATGAATCAGATAGAGGTCCAGCCAACATTCTTGGCAGATATAGTCTATACATTCTTGGCATCTCAGTGTGGAGGAATGAGGCATGCTTTTCGCGGAATGAAATGTACAATAGGTAGAGTACTCATTACTGGGAAATGGGAAATCCATCATGTTCTGCCGCCGTTCGACATCAAATATGGTTTTCATGTTTGGTGTAGAACTTATTAATTAACAGGCTAATTGGCCAGGGTACGTTAACAGACGCACGATATTTAGAACTCCTGCGAGACATAATACCCAATTTTGTTGAGAACTGCCGTTGCTTCAACTCCGGAATTGATGGTTCTAACACGACAGCGCGCCTGCGCACAAGACGTCACAAGTGAAGCAGTACCTGATGGAAGAATCTGAAGAACGAATAATCGTGTGTAGTGGTTTCGAAGGGTGGTCACTACGTTCACATGACCTGACTCCAATGGACATTTTCCTGTGGGGATAACTCAAACAGCAGGTGCATGAGACCCTTCCACAAACATTGCAGGACCTTCAACGACGTATTACAGATGCTTGTGTAAACGTGTCACCCGCTGTGCTAGAACGTGCAACATGAAGTTCTAACAAGGGTCCAGATGTGCATTTTAGCTGACGGAGAAAAGTTTGAACATCGAAAAGCTTATAGTAACTAGTTGTTTTTTTTCTTTCTAAGATCGTTTCGTGACGTCACAGTATAGGAAATCGCGGACAAAAAAAATGCGCTTTTAAAATGTTCTGTTTTTAACATTCCTTTCCACAAGGTGTCTTTTCGTACTAAATCGACGATGCTCTACAATTTTGTAATTCACTTTTTCCTATCTCGTATCGTTTTGGAGATAGCGACGTAATTCCGCTTTTTCCACCAGGTTGCCATCTCATCTGGTAGCGCATAGCCACTTTACTATACGTAGACACCACTTTTATGACATAGCTGCAGCCGTTCGGCAGTTAAACGGCTACTTTAGTGGGCCCACTCTATATATATGTGTGAAAAGATATTTTTAAGCGAAAGGATTTTTTAAAAAGGTAAAGAGGGAGTTTGATATGCTCCTTTACAGTTAATTTTCCTGTGACGGTCCTAATCATTTAGAATCTCAAATAAAGTCGTCCTCTAAGGTAGTAGAAGTAAACATTGGACAATATGGAAAACAATGAAAGTATCATAAAAATGTAAAATATTTTTAAAAAGGTGATATTGATCTCCCAAGTTCAACGCTTCAAACAGAACTTATCAAGAGAACAAAAGTGTTTTGAAGCCTTGTACCAAGTTGATCAATGAGTTTCGAATATAGCTTTCGTTCCTCTGAGACATTTGAGATTAATGCGCGAAATATTCGAAATATTTTCTCAATTTGGAGTTCATCTCTTAGAGTCTCTCAAATGCTCAGATCTTTTCCCTATCCATATTCGCAACTCTTAAAAACTTAAAAAAAGGAATATAAATTCTTGTAAACACGGAAACTCAAAAACCCGAAAAAGATAAGAAGCAAAATTCAAAATGATATACATATAAAAACGTAAACTAAGATTTAATGGGAAATGAAGATATACAACATTGCAATTTACAGTACGGGAATTCCTTAATTCTTTGATGACCAAACCGCCCCACACGGCCTTTAATTCAAACGACCACAACAGCCTCAAAACAGCCGAGATTGCGATCTTGTTTTCTTCCCTCCCCCTAAGGTATGCAATAGCGGGTGCAGTTCCCCAAATGCATTGTATCAGTTTACTGCAGACAGCTTGTTCTAAAAGGTTTATTTGTGGTTTCTTGCCTTTAGGTTTTTTTTTTGTTCCAATGGCCGGCCCTCAGCCGACTTTGGCTTGGCCACTGCTAATGCCAGAGGTGGTGGTCACTTATTATGGAGGCACCTAATAGGTGGGCCACCTTTGCTTTCTATGAACGGACGGAGAGCTACAGCCAATGCCTTCTCCGGGATTCGAACCCAGGCCCTTTGGTATGCAGCCGGCTCTCCTAACCACTATACCGTCTGGGCGGCCTTGCCTTTAGGTTGCAGGCAAGTGATATTTCGTTGTTGTTTCTCTGATTTCAGTTTCAGACCTTCAGAATAGGTTTATAAAGAATGGGGTCAAAGGCTAATGATATCTTTGTTAAAGAGTATAAAGGATATATCATTCGAAATTAATGGACGGGGAGGGGAGGCAGTTGCTGTGAAACTGGAAAAGTATTTCGGGCGGTTCGGTATTTAAAGGATACATGTTAGCGAAGGGTTCGGATTTCAAAGAGTTAAATAAAAACCTTCAGGTAAGGTCGATATATAAAACCTAAAAAAGGGGCGGTTTGAATGTGTGATATATTAATATATATATTATGAAGACATAATATTAAATCAAAATTTTAACCTGAAATGGGGCAACTTTTCAACAGGAAACACTCAAATCAAACAAAAACAGTAACAATCCAAAATTAGGACGAAAAAATTCAGTAAAATTAATGAAACATAATAAATTGATATAAACTGAATTTTTATTGAACTGGTTTGGTTTCAGTTTTGAACTTTTGTTTCTCTATTTAATTTTGATTTTATGTGTTTCCTGTTGAAAAGTTTCCCCTCTTTCAGGATTTAGTTTTTATTTAATTATTATCGCTTGATTATTCAATTACTTTCGCAGCATACTACGCGATTTTAATAACATATATCATCTTTATTTGAAATTATCAACTTTTATTTATATATACAGAGAGAAAAGATGTGTACACACATACGCAGAGAAAAAGAGAGCGTGAAAAAAGAGCAAACGTTTTTAAACAGGAAAAGAACTAATCATTTTCTTTCTCGTATGGAACGCTGGAAAGTGTTAAAAACAATAATGTGTTTTCTGTGTAACAAGTGAACAATAAACAAAACGTGTAAAAAAAGTTGAAACCCTAAGTAAAAAAAATAATTGTTTTGCAGTTGCATTCGAAATAAAATTACTACAAGAGTAAAAATAAATGATCAAGCCAATCCATTATTTGGAAAAAAAGTATATGTTCATCGATTGCGGAAAATACTGAGGTAATCCAGCAATGGATCAAAAAACGGGCAATCCAGCGGTGAAAGAAATGAGAAAGAAACTGATTGGTTTATTCTGGCTTCATCAGAGGTACAGTAAAATAAAGCGTTCAGTTAAACCAGTAGCCAATAGTTTAATTGATTTCTTATATTGCTGTAGCTCTAATGCGGGGCTGGCCTCACTATATTTGACACCCTGGGATAAATCCAATATCCAGCCTTAAAAACCAAAAACAGCGGAATCGTCAAAGAACGTTTAACGAAAACGATTTACTGTTCTCAAAGAATCTTAATTATTCGGCACCCTTGGCTGCCACCTTATATTGTCTCCCATTAAATTTGTTGCATAAAACTTTTCTGATCCTTAAACAGTCGAGCATTCGTCGGGGATTTCCGAATCCATTGATGAATTAGCAGTTCAGTCACCGGTTCAGTATCTATGCAGCACATAGATACTGAATCGATGAGGAAGGGAGAAATATATGAGCATTTCTTTGGTTCTCCATCTGTAACGCAAAGCTGTCTGGTAGGTACAATTAGAGTTAGAAGATTACACAATAAATTTTTTAAAAAGAATCTCCATGTCACGTCATGCACGTTTTTGTTAATTGCTCTACCGCATCTTGTAAATTCATTGAAATACATTTTTTAAGAATGTTATTTACTTTAATTTACTTACTTGCATACTTTCCTTCACATGCATGCAGGATTGCACCCATAGCTTAAATTTATACTTCTTACTACGAAGATCCGAAGATAATGTATTCGGTTTTTTAAATTTAAACTATCTTTATTTAGTATACGTCTTGCTTCTAGCAAATAATTTTTATTCCAGGCTTGCAAATTTTACGTAAGCTTGCAGAGAAATAATAGAAATATATAAGTTAGAATAATGAAAAATATAAAACATTATAATTAATTAAAAAATCCCGTTTGAATACTTTCATAATCATGGCTTATATTTATGCAACCTCTTAAAGTTCTTCATGTCAACAATTAAATTATCAAATAATTACTGGCCGAATAGTTTATACAATTCCATTATACTCTGCCAAATTCTTTAGATTGACAGATGGCATTTAACAAAGTAAAGCTTCTTTTTTCAAAAACATACTATAATACTATTCAGAACAAAGGCATGAAAACCTTCTGATTAAGTTGGATAATGTGCAATTTTACTAGTACAATTATAAGTCATTTCTCCCACTTGTTAGCATGCCTTCGTGGTGTAGTGATCAGCACGCTTGATGCGCTTTCGAGAGGTCCGTGGCTTTGCTCATTTTTCACGTCTGCTGCTTCGAAATAATCCTACTGTCTGTACACATTTATTTTTGAAAAAAAAGGTAATATATGGATACGTAAATCTGTAATGTTTCATTCCACATTCCGTTTCTGAAATTTTTGCATTCATTAAACGTTTCATGGAACAGGTCACAAAGATTGCCCTTCGTCTACTTGCAAGCGCTTTAAGTGGTCCTTCTCAGTAAAGCGTTGAACAATTTACAAAATCCCCCCCCAGAAGATATTTCTTCAAACGTTTTGGATGCTTTCTAGTATTAAGAATTAATGTTAAAACTTACAGTTTTTGTTGGCGTTTGTATAGCAAATATGTTAAAATATTTTAAAAGCGATTACAATTAACTGAAAAGATTTTAAATTAGGTGGTTCTTCACTTTCATTTCAGCGCGTTTGTAACATGTTATATGGCATTATTATAATATTTTGTAACTAGACGTGGCTAACATTCCATAGAATAATAAATACTTAATATATTTCCATAATTTTATTTTTTAAATGTTTTTCTTTTTTATTAAATGACACTGAGTTTTATAATAACAGTAGTGTAAGTTTTATAATTACACTAATTATACACACATCGTTTTAAATGTTTATGATCTCTATCAATAATTTAATTAATCTTAGCTGCATTAACGCTAGGTTTTTAACTTTGAAAGTCCATTTTTACCCCTTTTTTACTTCAAGTGTTATTTATGTACTTATGTATATACCAATCTTAAAACACATATTTTAAATCATATTTGTACATATATGATACTAAAATACTACAACAGCACGCACTCGTGCACGTATTGTTTGTAACATCAGCTACAAGTACTTTTTTTCCTTTATCATCACTTAGAAGAAAAAGAAATTTTCTCAATTAAAAATATTCTGAGGAAAATTTAAAGAATAGAAATTTATAAACCAAAATAAAAATCTTTGAGCTCGGACGAAATCATATATGTATCATTTAGTTGTTTTAAAAAGAGCGAAATAAAGTCGTTGCATTGGAAATTAGTAGTAGTTCTCAATTCTTTTTCACTTTAATTCCTGAAATTTATTTTTAAAGTTATATGTGCATTTATTTATTTACTTTTTATAAATTTTTTTCTTTCTTTTATTTTAATACATTCATATGTATTGTCAAAACTCAGCGGTATTCCTGTTCCATTTATTTTTATACTCTAAGTTTTGCTTTTATATTAGTTTTATAATTTTTTCTTAACTCCATACTGGCTTTATGTTGTCTCACAGTAAATTTTCTGTACCTTTTCTTTGCGATATAAGTGAATCCCATGATTTTAGTTCACCGTACTCTCTTAGTTCACCGTACTCTCTAGAGATTAATACCATTTAGAACGAACGATATTATAAAGTACCATGCTGAAGCCACATGGATATTAAATATGGTTTAAAAAGAGAAATATCTATTATTCTTAAAGTACTTATGAATATTAAATTGAAAGGAATAAAACGCTTTTCACCCATTTTCTCCCACTTACTGTTATGATGCAAGTGAGGCCATAGGAAATGGAAAATATTTGCAGATACTGAAACATTATTTGGATATCTTGTGTCTGATTACCTGCAAGAACGTTCTTTATTTTCAAACGTTTGCTCTCACTCAAACCTCCATGTAGAACTCACATTAAAATGATGTAAACTAATTGGCTATCAGACTTGAATTGGTTCATCAAGCCTTTCTCTGTCTTTTTTATTATGGTGGAAGTATGTAAAGATGTAATAAAAAGTTAAAATTGTTTTTGTCTCTTGTCCTGTTGCGGTGCGGTGGTTAACGTATCGAACCAATTATTGGGAGATCTCGTAGTCTATTCCGGATGAAGGACACTTTGTTTCTGAAGATTTGTTTTTTCCAGACTCTCAAGATGCTCTCCCGAAGATTAAAATTTTGAGATTCACTACGATGTGAGTTATCTTCCTTGTAAGAATCTTGTTATATTATTTTACAGCTGTTCCTCCATCAGATTACCGTATAGTCTTATGTATAAATATAGAATATTTAGAAAATATTGTGTTACTAATGTTTGAAGTCAGGTTATGAAAGAGCTCAAAACTATTTACATATAATTCGATAATAAAAATTATATTATAGGTTAAATAAGTGAAAAAAATTATTTAATTTACTACACGTTAATAAAATTTCTTAGTTTTTATACCCGATTCAGAATTTTCTAAGACTAGTAGACAAATCAGATGAATATCATTGACCTCTATTTCACCATTAAAATTTTTTGCCATCCGCCTCTTAGATGATATAATCTCTTCAGTTTAATTCATAGCTTTGCTCAGCAAGTGATATAATTTAATTTCAAACAAAAAGAATAGGCATTTTTTTTGTCTAGGTAGCTTTTATCATATGCTAGAAATGAAGGGTCATATTTTATTTGTAAATGTGAGAATCTTGCTAACAGGGGAAGAAATTTTGTGGATGCTTCATAATGGTTATCACAACTTAGAGCAAAAGTAAAAATTCTCCAATTTTTCATGCTGCTGGTTTGGTTTATTTGATTAAGCAAAGCTCTCGATGGATATTTGACTAAGCGGAGGGATGCCTTCGTTGATGGTTTTTTAAAGGAAACGTTGCACATACGGAAAACCACGAAAGTGCCTATGCAGCCAGCCCGTTCGCCGGGATTCGAACCCCGGACCGAATGACTACTCTTCAGCAACTTCTCAGCCACTGGTGGGCTCGTCAGGCTGTACCAAAGCGTCAAATAATGCGCATGCTTGAAAGTCGGGAAAATTCAGAAAGAGAAGCTATTTGCACCAAAAGTGCTCTTTCATTCTACAATTCGCCATCTCAGCCGTATTCGAAAGTGAATTCACACCTACTTGTCAGATCGCCTGATAAGTTAGACGAACTTAGTCTTCTGTTAAGGTTTGTAGATTCGAATATATATATATATATATATATATCATCCAAGGAAATGGACCAAAACGTGATACATTTTTATTACGTTCTGGAATTTTACTTGCATATTTACTTCATGTAAGGAATACATTTGAAAAGATGAGAAGCATCTCAAAGTTTGGTGCAAAGAATTAATTCATTGGTCGCTTTGTGCCTCTTCCCCTTGAAAATTCTTCCCCAACGTAAAGTGTGAAGCAAAATTAAAATATCTCGCTGCACTTATATTTTTTTTAAACGTCCGAAGCGGTGCGTGGGCTTTGGAAATGCAAATGCGGAATTAATTCTAGGTCGTCGTATCAGCGTGAAAGCAGGATGCTCTCTTAGACGGATTAGATTTCGCGGATGAGGGCGCTGCATTGTGATGCCAACGGGAAAAAGAGGAAAACACGTTCAGAAAAGGAAAGGGAAACGCAATCGATCACCTGCTGACCTTTAACTGCGCCACCTCTCGGACTTAGCGAGAGTGACTTGAGGGAAAAGTAAGCCTTTGAAGTTTCTCAAAAGAGAAGCGTTCCTTGATCTACAACTGTTTTTAAGAGGGCGCTTCTAAAACAAACTAAGCAAAAAAATACAGAGACCTATTTTTTATACTATTAAATATTGTAAGACTCTTAAGCTCACTTTAAAAGTGGTTTTTTATTCATAATATTCCGATGCATACGGCTGGTTTGAAACGAACAATAATATAGGCACTATCATTTTTAACTGTTTCTGAAACTTTCGACTTTAGAGAGAGGTGCCATTTTCACTGATTTGCCTGCTCTTGCTAATCCCGAATTATAATTTTGCATTATATTTTATCATGCATTCACGAGTAATGAATATACGTTCTTTTATTTTCCTTTCCTATTATCTCCTTGAGAGTCAGTGAGTATTTACGAGGTAAGCAAACTTTAAAGATACCGTCCTTCTAAGAAAGTTATTTAAAAAAATATGTCCAGTATGATCAACATTCAAAGTAATCAAAATGAATTGCCATTCTCAGTTATAGATGGGATAACTGTAGCATGAATGCGCATAAAAATACGTATGTAATGTTTCGGAATGTTGATGATGGCACAGATGTTGAAGCACATTATACAAATACTTAATTAAAATGAATTAATGATTACTTAATTAATGAATGCAGATATATGTAGATGGATAATGAAGAACTTGCAGAAGTGGTCGAATTAATGTTGCTTTTATTTCTCATTAGCACACATTTGTAAGACAACAAAATAGCTTAAAGAACTTAATCGCTACGGTTGCATTTTTTTAAATATAATTCTGAAGATGGCATGCAGCAGCAAGTTGACAGAAGCGAACCTGAGTAGCGAGTGCGTCATGCAATATAGAGGCCTGGTTAAAAAAGGATTGGGAGGTTTCTGGTTTAGTTTACAGTTTTGGTTTCAATTCCGAATTAACTACATTATCCAGTTTTATACAAAGCATGGAAAAGGAATTATCCTAATTAAAATGCAGAATTAAGGGAGCACTGAAAATTCAAATTAGTGTTTTCCTTTACATATTTTTGTGCTATATAAATTAATATATATATTTCATGCTGCAATATGAAACGATATTGTAATATGAAGTGTACTGCAATATGGAATGCGAGTACAACATAGTATCCTTTTTAGTATGCCTAAGTTTTGTTTTAATCCTGAGTAAAATTTTCAGTCTCTCATCATCGTGTTTAACTGCCACTCGAAAGATCAGACGTGTTTAGCTGCCAATCAAAACAAAATTAATCATAGGGTTAGATTAAAATATTTAGCCTGATTACTGGTTGCAAAAGTAAAATTGGTTTTTAGTTTACCACATAGCTTCATGCGTAGAAGTTCTATTTAGTTTGAGTACGTTTTCGATTTCTGATACCTTTTGTACACGTATAATAACTACCGCCTAAGAAAAAATACATCTAAACACTTTAAATGCTAAACTACCTATAAAGAATTGTGTATTTAATCATAACTACGAAAGCTTAAAAAAGGGTAAATTTTAGACTACAGCCAGTAGATCAAAATAGAGCAATGAGCCTTTTTTAACGAGAACATTCTAACAGAAATTTTCAGTTATCAAAATAAGACTCGTCTCATAAGCGTCTTTTAGTTCAAAATATTTCCACTTTCCTAATCAGTTCAGAAGAGAGCTCTTTTTCATTGATAGCGGACCACGTCCCTGAAAAAGCTCTGATAACGTCTATCAATAAATATATGAAGACATAATGTATTTCATGATATTGATGAATATGCATATAAAAGTTTAAAGATATTAGTTTTAATTTAAACGTTTCATTTTTAGATTATTTAAACAGAAAACAATAAACGTCATAAATCCTAATTAACACTGTTGTGATATACACAATATCTACGTAATAATCTGGAAAATAAATGCCAAAAATGATAATACGCGAAAAAATATTTTTTATTTTTTATTTTATTTATTTACTAAATTAAAATACAGAATTAAAGGTTAAAAATTAAAGTTAGTATTTCGATTTTTGCATTTTTTATGTTACATATCCTTCCTTTTAAAGAGAAAAAGACATGGCGACAGAAAAGCCTTTTGAGAGAAGAAATATTAAATTATTAGAAAATAAAGACAATATAATTTAGAACAGCAGCAGTCTTGCAGGAAGAGAAGCAGAAAGGAAGTGTGATGTGTTGAGAACAAAAATTTAATTCATAATAAATTAATTTCGATTGAATAATTATCTTTCTAAAATTATTATCGATCGGTTGAGTTTAACTTCAAAAAACGTCATCCCCGTTGCGTAAAATTCATATGATGCGAATTAACCCAGAAATAACGCAGTCCAGAGAGGTTTATTCTAAGCAATTACTATTTTTACAACACAGAAGGGAAATATCCAAAATAAAACGAAGATTTAAGAGTACTACAAATTAAAGTTAGTGTTTTGATTTACATATATTTTATGTCATATCTACTTTTGGTTTACAGTTAATAATTAACACTTCATAAATGTTTGAATTTTTTTTCACTGACGCATTATTAAGAAAGCACTGAAAAAGTTGTATAGATCTGCAAAGGTGATGATATACCAGTTCCTCTTTTCTTTCATAACTACCGAATAAAATGAAAAATAAGAGAATAAGCATTGTTAAATAATTTATATGTACAGTAATGGTCATGGCAATGCAATATGCAGCAAAAGTTTAGCCCTTAAACATTCGACAATGCAGTTTATCACCACAAGCAAACAGATGAAAAATAGAGAGTTCTTTTGCTCTATATTAGCAGTAAAGATCAAGGGTGAGTCATGCAAGAATTTTATAGGATATGATCTTGGGTACATCCGATATTGCCCCAAAAAATGTCAGCCAAATGTGTGGTGTCCAAATTCAATGTTCGAGATATTTTCTGAAAATTCTTGAACCAACGAAATGTTGCAAAATGATGTAGCGCATCCTTACCATATGCTTTCTGGACAACTTTTACATGTTTTTCTTTGCTTACTGCGAGTAGCATCCATTTTGGATGAAGGGACAATGAGAAATTCATTTAGCTTTATTGCTGCCAGTCGTGCGGGAATTACCGTATAATGCTACCATTAAAATAGTTACACGGAAATATTCCAAAATATAATTAGCTACAACACTGATCTTATAAAAATTTCAGTCTCATCGTTTACTAGAAACACTCATAACTTACAACCTTAGATTCGATTATCGTACCATTTTATAAAAAGTATAATATAAACTTTCATTAATATTTACGGATAATTGTGTAGATTTCTGGAGAAATCGGTAATGCCAAAGTTGCGTGCTTCTCTTGAAAGGCTACGTGCTTCTGAATCATCCCATCGTTCAAAGTGAAGCCTACTTTTTTCACAGCAATTCCGCATTCCGATTTGAAAGAATCTGCGTAATGTTCTAATATTGGAACAGATTGCTTTAACAATGACATGAAATGTTCACAGTGTCACTCTGTACCCCTGCATTCTACAGTCTGTCATCATATTGTTTCTAATTTATATTTTTCATTCTAAAATAAGAGAAATTACAACAAACTAAGACAAATTTGAGATCAAAAATCAGAAGAAATCTAATTAGAAGAAATTTTAACTGCAAGAATGGAAACTTTTCAGCAAAATATAAAATCTAATGCATCAGTTTTCACAGAATGAGGAGTTATAAGTTTGCTTTTTTCCTCCTGTTTAAATAAATACAAAAGACTTTGTAGAAAGAAATGTGGTCTACGATTTGGTGAAAAGTATACGATAGTTAAAACTATGTTTAACTGAACATCGCTTAACAAAATGATAATATTAAAGAAACCAACGCAGTTAATAACCCCAGGAACCAGTCACCTCAAATAAATGGTTTTTAGTGCATCGTTATTCAGAAGTAAATGCACATTTCATGACGAAAACAAGTGAAGTACTGTATGTTGCATGGAAACACAGAGTACTCCGAAGTCTCTGAAGAAGGTAATTATCAGCTACTAGAACGTACGATTCAAGTATGAGTACTTCTTCTAACTATCTTCATACTCGGAAATTGTAAATTAGGCATTAAAACGTTTCTTAGAAAGTTTATAAAAGAATAAAAACGGGAGCGATGAAGATTTCAATAAATTGAAAAAAGTCTTGCATTACGTTTCAAATGAAACATTTTCTTCTATTATGAAATTCTTCAGTGGACTACCATAGATATCAAGAGTATTTCCAGAAGAGAGTTTCTGAAATTGTGGAAGTTGAAAAGGGACTAGGGAAAAATTTTGTGTTACTTTTCTGAGCGTATTTACTAAAGCTTATATTTTTGGAAACTGTGAATTGTAGTACATATTTTTGTTAAACTACGGTATGTTTAAATTTCAGTACTATGAATTTTAGTCGTGCGTTTCGAAAATTTCATCAGTGTAAACTGCTTTAATAGTTTAAAAGTCAGCATTGCAGTAAAAATGAAAAATTTAACGCATTTGTAATTAAATATGCATAACTATACAGGAAATTTAAACAAAAACAAAAAGTTTGAAAGGGAAATGTTGGAGTTCATTTGATTTAAAATCAATTCAAAAATTAATATTAATGTCGAAAGTAATGCGCATAAAAATTGCGCGTTTCCTTTTCTTAAGGAAATGAGCCTAATCATGAGTTTTCCGAAACGCTTTCCTCTTTCAATTAACTCAAGCAAACGAGGTTTCACATTTTCAAGTCTTTTAATTTAATTCAAAGCAATTCAGACGCAGTTTTGTTTCCTACTGTTTTTAAGTGAAACAATTTTCGATCTTCGATGTAAGAAAAACAAGAAATGAAAAGAAAATGACTGGATTTTATATTTATGTTATTTTTATAGATTAATAGCAATAATTTACGTTAAGGGTTGTCTTAAATTCATGTTAATGATCGGACTGAAGTTCTAAAACAATTTAAAATTTACTGAGAAATCAGTCTCTTTACATAAGCCATCATTTAATAATTGTTAAACGGTCTTTATTGGTAATAATCATCTTTTGCCTTCCGTTGCTGTCTAAGAAATATACTCAACAGAATTATGATCAACGGTTGATGTAATTTTATAATAAGATTTGTATACTTAATAAACACTGCTTAGCATTAGAATACATTTCTAAAACTACTCTATTAAACAGTAAAAATAATACAAACAATATATTTTCATTAATAACTAATTTAAAAATCATCTTTCTAAAGCACTTTACTCCAGACATATATTTCTCCATTTAAAGGATATATTGTACACTGATATTAATGCTATAACTTTTGCTCGCAGTCTGTGTAAGTTGACATTTTTGTTGACGTATGTAGTTGAAATGGTTTTTGATCAGGGAAGTATTTCTGATTAAAGCATGAGTTTGTGACATTTGATATTTTGCAAGAAAGCAGAAAAAGCTAAATCGAGGACATTTTACCTATAAAATAAAATATAGTTTTATTTATTATGGATTACTTTTATAGAGCTATAAGATTTCTTTTCGAAGCACGAAGCTCGAAACATCAGCGAGGCGCTCGGTGGGATTCGATCCAACTGCTAGTCGGATGTGCTACCATTAGCATTATCACAGCACGCAGTGCAAAAGTCTAGAGTTAGCAACAAGACCTTGTGAGTAAATTCCAGGTGGTGACGAATTTTCGTCCATCACATTTTACTTGGGCGCCGCACTATTAGGTTTTTTTAACGAGAAACCTAAGACTACTATTATGCCCTCTGCCAGCCGAACGCACTACTAATTACACGTAAACTAGTTTTAAGTAAAGCACATTTAGAAGATTAACTTATGGATTGTTTTCATTACTAATGTTTGCGACTTCCTTATAGCTAGAAGTGTCAGCTTAAAATAAGACCAGATCTCAAAGATTACCAGATCTCAAAACAAAACCTTCTAACTAAATGCTTTAAAGCCAGAAAGCCATGTAAACGCTAAAAAAAATTCTCTCTTGTTATAATCAAAGCTCCTTGGATTTATCTAAACATAAAAATCAGAAAATAATATAACCTCGCTCTAACGTGAGTGCAGCAGTGTCTCAGTTATTGCAAAAAGCAAATATTCAGAAACATGATTACCCTATATTCTCCGTAAAAGTAAAAGAGAAATAATTCTATACATGTTCGTTTGTTAAGCTGTACAGTATAATTTTATATGCTTCTAGTATTTCGTTTTGTAACTAATTGATACTTCAGTGAAGCATCAGTTAGTTACAAGAAAGGGAAAATTAATTACATTACCTCGTTTAAAGCAACAGTACACTGAAAAATATAGTGATTAAAATAGTTTCATAAAGCACATCATTTAAAAAGGAGAACAATTGCAATTATGAAAAACTATAAAGAGCGAAAATATAAAAGGAAATCTGTGATGCCCAGTAAAGGAGACGTTATGTATATTAATATTTGGGATTATAGAAGAGCACTCATTAGAAGTAACCTTGACTTTTATAATAATGTATAACTTAGTACGTATTATTTGATGAAAACCAATTAATGGAATTTTGCTTCAGAGTCTTAACGGTTGAATCTAGAACAAGACATAGGCAATTTACGCACTTCAGATTCATATACGTAACACTATAAAATGAAGAAGTAATGCCCTTCAAGCAGACCAAAATAATAATAAACTAAAGTAATTTATGTCAGTTCTTATTAACACGAAAGCGAAAGTTGAAATGAATTCAAAGCAAGGAGGATAATTATAGGATATTGAAGAAAGCTGCTGCCGAACATACACTGGTATGCAAAACGTAAGCAACAGCAGGCTTTTTTGCCATAACTCCACGAGAAATCAGCTGAGAGACATGAAATGCAGAAATAAAGGAGAGTATTATGTACGTAAAGGATGACGAAAGCATCGGAGCTGAAAAAGGAATACACTGCATACGGTATGGAATCAAACAAAAACAAGCTTTATTCAACGCATAGAATCGTGACTCATGATTGTCTATCCAAGGGGAAGAACAACAAGCAGACGTTCCTTAATATGGGATATGCCCTCCCCTCACTTCAATGGTTGCTTCGCACCGTCTCCGCATACTCAGAACCAGCTGGTGCAACATTTCTTGCGGTAGGAGTGCTCACTCCTCAATCAGCATCTGTTTAAGTTGTTCTCCGGAGGATGTAAGCGTGCTGCAAATCGTGTTCCCAAAGCATCCCACACATGTTCGATGGGATTTAAGTCTGGGGAGTACGCTGGCCAATCCAGTCGAGTGATATCTTCACTTTCCAGTAGCTCCTCAACAGCAAGAGTCCTATGTGACCGAGCATTCTCATCCATAAAAATTAAGTCTGGACCAATGGCACCTCGGAACAGACGCACATGGGAAAGGAGTACCTCCTCACAATAGCGATCCCCGGTTACAGACCCTCTGTCGAAAACGTGGAGCTCAGTTCGCCCGTTCAGCTTAATGCCTCCCCAGACAAGAACTCCAGGACCACCGTTACGGTGCCTTTCCTTCATGTTACTGCGATAAAACCGGATCTCGACCTCTCTCCAAATCAAAACGCGTTGAGAATCGCTTCTGGTATTGAACCAACTCTCATCCGTAAAGAGGACACGACTCCATTGATCAGTTGTCCAGTTTTTGTTCTCTTAGCACCACTGTAGAGGGTGGCGTCGGTGGCCAACTTTCAACGGTAGGCAGCGTTCAGGACGGCCGGCGAATAGGCCCCCTTTGTGAAGGCGTCTGGCCGCGACACTTGTCGCCCCGTTGCTGTACAGAGTTGCTGAGCAATGGCGCTTGCTGACAGCTGTCGGCCTCTTTTCGCCTGCAGGACGATATATCTGTCATTCCCTACAGATGTCGTCCTCGGGCGGCCACCACCAACCTTTCTAACAGCTGCACCTGTCGTTTGGAAAGCTTTCCAAGCCCGCGAAAGGACACTTTTGTTGATTCCGAACTCTGCAGCTACACTGGTGACAGTACGCCCCTCCTCCAGCTTTCCGATCATTCTTCCACGTGTCAAGTCGTCCAGGTGATTTCTTCTAGCCATATTTCACGAACTGACTCACTGGCACTTGCAGCGAATATGTTGAATTGCGTCTCCGTCCTTCCTTTTATTCTACTGTTGAGCTGCGCGCGCCGACATCACGCGTTTTGTGTACGTTCCCGTCGCCTCTGACGTTTCGTTCCTGATATTTGCATACGCATGGCGTTTCTACTGACTTACGTGTTCATCGTACTGATCTCCAGACCTCCTTTTCTGCAATTTCATGGCTATCTGCTAAATTTTTACATAGTTGCTTAAGTTTTGCACACCAATGTAGTGACGTATGACATTCGCATGCGCGTCATAATTTACCATTGCTAACAACTCATTATCGCATGCAATGTATACAAACACTGTCTGCAGACGTCCTCACCATGCCTCTCTTTTCTCAACCGTTGACCCTTGACATATATTTCCGATTCCCCAAATGCTTTCAATGATGCAAGTATTCCTGTTTTCATATTTTTAAATTCAACACTATTAATTTTGTATAAAATTCAAAATCGCACTTTTTACACGCTCTTAGGCTCTGTATTTATTTATGTTTAAGGAAGTGTTCTATTCCTTATAAAAAATAAAACACAAAACGTTTGACTCCCGTACGAAAAAATCAACTGAGATAATAATTCCAAAATTTTCGATATTTGACGTTATTTTAAATTAGCATTGAAGGGTCATTTAATAAATAAATTAGAATACTAATTCTAGGTTAACGTTTTCCCCTTTAAATACCATGCAATGATATTGAATTGACTAATGTCTTTATTTATAATTTTGTTATATTTTATAAAATTTTCAAACAACTATTTTTTAAGTTTTGAAAGTTTTAAAAATACATTATTAATATTCTCATGAAGTTTTATTACTTTAGAAACACAACGTGATAATTGTAAAAAAATCCCGAAAGTACAACTACTTTTCCTTTTTAATTTATGCAAACAATATTACGAGTTGGGTACGCTTGTATACTGAAGCCTGCTAGAGTTTCCTAGAACACGAATTCTATAGGGCTCGGTGAATGAGATCTTCATTAAAAAAATTATATTGATCAATATTTTCATAGTAATCTCTATATCAGGAGCTTGTCACATGATCTAGAAACTTCAGAAACCTTTTTCCTAATTTTAGTTACTTACAAATATAAACATTTCAGTTTGCGTACGTCACCTGAATATGACTCCCGATTTTAATAACAAATATCTCTGTCAAATTTTGGCGTACTGGATTCATAAGTTCTGTGTTTCATTTTTGATAAAGAGTACACACGTTTTGTTAATACACTGCTCGACATTGAAAATGCAACGCCAAGAAGGAGCGGTCAGAAATGTATGCAAATTTTAGAGTAGACGCACGTCACTGAGTTATGCGAATGATGTCAAATGCGCAGCTCTCCGACGCACGTGAAGTAAGATATAAGGGAAGGAAAGTGCAGAATGGGCAATATTCGTGTCGCTATTTCTGCCAGACGAATTATTGAAGAAAGTTGGTTATTGTCCCGGAGGATACGTGTAATAGGATAGAATGCTAGGCCGCCGTCAACGAAGGCACTTACAGCAGATAGACGAATTTACGAGGAGTATGGTGATCGGACTGAGAAGGGCGGGTTATTCCTTACGTCAAATCGCAGCTGATACCCACATGGATGCGAGCACGGTGCATCGGCTATACCGAACATGGTTGGAACAAGAGAATGTGGGAAGAAGGAGGGGTGCATGTGCAGCCAGAGTGACGTCAGCACGCGTGGATCGACGCATCCGCCGACAAGCTGTGGCGGTCCCGCAAGTCACTTGTACCGCGATTCTGCAGCATGTGCAAGATACCCTAAATGTTCCCGTGTCGACGAGAACCATTTCCCGTTTGATTGATTGAACGTGGCCTGCACTCACGGCGTCCGTTAGGAAGACTGCCATTGACCCCACAGCATAGACGCCAACGTTTAGAATGGTGCCGGACTGGAGCGATGTGGAGAGAATGGCGAAACATCGTGTTCTCAGATGAGTCACGCTTCAGTTTATCCAGTGACAGTCTCCGCATACGTGTTTGGCGTCGACGTGGAGACAGATATAATCCGGCAGTAACTGGGGAACGCCCCACCGTGCGACAACGTGGCATAATGGTTTGGGGAGCTATTGCCTACGATTCCAGGTCACCTCTAGTTCGTATTCAGGGCACTATGACGGCCTAACGATACTTGGATAATGTACTGCAGCCGGTGGAAATTCCCTACCTTCAGGGGCTGTCTAATGCAATTTTTCTGCAGGATAACGCCCGAACACACAGTGCTCGCATCTGCCAACATGCTATGAAAGGTATATAGATGCTTCCCTGGCTGCCGTACTCTCCTGACCTGTCCCCAATCGAACATGTATGGGATGTGATTGGACGCTGTTTGCAGACTCTGCCCCTGCCTCGTTCAGAGCACGAACTGTGAAAAATGGTTGAAAGGGAATAGAGAGCCATCCCTCAGGACACCATCGGCACTCTTATTGACTCTCTGCGTAGACGTGTTTCTTCGTTCATCGCTGTCCGCTGTGCTCCTACATCCTACTGAGCCGACGCCTTTCTCGCTCTGTATTCTGACTATCATTTTGAAATAAAGATCACTTATTGCTGCTTGCTGTCTCTGTCGTTTTTCCAAATTTCATCACTTTCTGGCCACTCCTTCTTGGTGCCGCATTTTCAATGTCGAGCAGTGTATAAATACAGGGACAAGCGGAATGTGGAAAAATTCAGATTTTGTATTACATGCAAAATTAATTTTTTAGAATTTATGATTTGGAAAACATGAATCTTTGCGACATTTAAAACATTTAAATACTTTTTTGTAATTAAAAAGATAGGTCTACGACCAGCAGTTGCGAAAATAAAGGCTGGGCAAGGTCTATATGGCATGTATCCATACATTATGTTTACCTTTCAAAACATCTAATTCAAATAAGAATCTAAAAGTGTACAGCCTTTCTTCCACAGAGATACAAAATTTGAACATCGAAGCTAATGTCTCAGGTTTTTTATATGTTTTGCTTTCTTAGCAACAAATGGAATTTCTCATAAGTAAAATTATTTCCAGAATAATTTGTAAAATTTTCATTAAGAAGATTCTTCGCTGAATCGTTCACCTGCGATAAACGTACATCCAAGTGTATAGCATGGGACACTAATTTCAAACAACAACCGCTTTAAACGTTTTTCTTCAACAATACATAGCATTAGTCAGGAAATTTGGCACAATTAGTTAATAATTCAATGCTAAAATATTTATTCTAGCTTCTTCTAAAAAAATGCTAAAATATCTGTTGGCAAATATTTCATTCATGGAAGAATCCCATCTAACTTTTCATCATTTTATAGCATCGCTTTTTATATAATATTTTAGTAATTTATTTTATGGAATATTTTATATGCCTTGGAAGTATTTCTTGTGTCCTGTACCCAATACATAAGACCTTTTATTGTAAGTGTACGATTCTTGCGAATTATACATTGCAGCTGAAGCTTCACTTATAACATGTTCAAGCTGTTGTAGTGCTATCGAATAAACATTTTAAGCTCATATAATGAATATGAGTATTAATATCCTGTAACGTACGCATCGAATAAGGATATTTATTGAGATTATTTACAACTTTGTTTTTAGTTAAATTATGTCAACTGTCTGGGAGAAGAATTTCCTCATCCCATATATTTTGTATGTTTCCTTCACACCAAAACAAAAATACGTGCCAGATGCTAATGTCATAGTTCAAGAAGTATTTTCATTGTTTCAGACACAGAAAAACACATTATTACATGGCATTGTATGATATTGTTTCAAGCACAGAAATTGTAGCAAAACTTGTACAATCAATAACCATTCATAACATCGTATTTTAAAAATTTATGAATAAAATGTCAACTTTGCTTGAAAAATATTTTAATCTTGTATGAAATCTAGATTTCAGAATTACTAACGTAATAGAATTGTATTCCTAAAACTAACTGCTAGGTAAATAAAATAATAATTTAAAAATTTTCATAATGATATACTAAATTTTTAAATTCTATTATGAAACCAAAAGGGAGAGAGTGAAAGATTTAATTTGCAAATAACTTCACAAAATAAATTTTGGTAATGCGAGTGATAAATTATGACCAAGTTTCTCCTCTGTTTTATACATTTCCATTTTTTCCATTCCTTGTAAGTACTGTTTATAGGCAAGCATTGATAAGCTATGCAAATTTTACCAAAGGATTTTAATGTCAACAAATATAGGACATTAATTTATAAAAACAAAAATATCGAATTCTAAATTTTTTGCTTTTCTAAAAACAAGAATTACAACGCATAAATAAAAAAACATTCAAAACTAAAAGGCAAATTATTTCAAAATTAAAGAAAGTCGCAAAATATCACAGAAGTTACATAAAGTAACGAGTAAGTCTAATTATGTAGTACAAATTATGTCAGAAGCTTCCATACATTATTTTCATCACTAACGTGAGTTTGTCATCTAGGGAAGTGAATCGCAATCACTGTGCCGCGAGGTTCTTGAAATGTACTGCCACATTTTACGAATTTCTACAATAAAAATTATTTTTTAAGTACTTATACATGGTGTGACTGTTCTCATGCAGTGCAAAATATTTTTTCTATAAGGTGGGTGTATGATTTTCCTACTTCTTAATGCCACAAGACGCCATTGCAGATACTCAGACATGAGTGATATCAGACAGACAGTTTAATCATTTCTGACTTCCAAACGTATCTTGAACTGTGTAGTATTTCACAACACAGAACTTTTAATCCCGAACTAGCCCAGCGGAAGCAAAACTGTAAATTTGAAATGCGCATGTCTATTACAGTTCTGGATTTGACCCAGAGAAAGCTATTGTAGTGTCAGCGAACACTATGCATCGAGAAAAAAATCCCAAAATGTATAATGTACGTGTAGGACTAAGAGATATATTACTCTCTCATTTCTTCCTATTCCCAATGCTAACGCTCGCTGACACGACCGACCAGTGTGCTAGTTTAGTATATTACTGTCTGTCTACTAGGAGATTTGCCTTCGCCATTATATCTAGTTGGTGGCGCTCACCATAACAACAAAGGTAGTATATTTTAAGTAGATAAGAGCCAAGCGAAAGTTTTATAGCTATTTTGTTTTCGGCGGATTTTAGCCACGAGAAAGAGAAAGTTTATATATGGTCAGTTCGTCATTAAGTGCTACAAAACGAGAAACTGAAAAGCTATTCTTCAAGTCACCCTTACAAAAAATGTGTTAGGGCTCATTTCTACGGAAACAGACAGCTGCAGACTATCTGCCGAGAGCTAGTCTTGCTACAGGTAGATAGTAGTAGTATAGCTTATATATTAGCTTTCGCATCTGCAGTCCCACATTACTGTTTGTCAAATTTAATTAAAACGGATTTAAATGTATTATACGGTATGCCATTTTAATAAATCTTTGATAAAATTATTTTTAAAGAACCTCCTAAAACGGATAAATGGATAAAGAAAGAAAGTTTAACAACGATAATGATGATGATGTTAGCGATCATACTTACGAACCTGAGACGAGTAAAGATATTTCCTACGCCTAAAAATGTAATGCTAATTGCAAGTATAACGATAACTTTTTTAAATCTGGATTTACACCTACAAATGAAAATGATCAAACTGTTCCCGAGTATGTGATTGCAAATTATCAAACAGTGCTATAATTCCGAGCAAACTCCAACATCATTTGTTGCGTAATCCTCCTTCGCTTGCAGCTTGCATCAAAAAACAAAAACTACTTTCAAAAATCATTATCTACAAGCAGTGCTGTCCCTATATGTTTTTTTTCACCTGAGGCCAAAAGATAAAAGTGAGTTCTTATAATGCAAGGTGATGGACATTTTTTTCCAAAAAGGTATATATATATATAAGAGGAATGCATAAAAATACATAAAACATGTGTAGAAAAATTAGTTATTTTTGAAAGCAGGAGAGATGAAAAATGAGCAGTGCCCTCCGCCAGGACTCAAACCACAGACCTTTGGAATATGCTCCGAGCGTGCTGGCCATTACACCGCGAAGGTATGCTAAGAAGACGGGAGAAATACCTTATATACCCTCCCTTTTAAAAAGGGCGACTGGGGATTAGGAGAGCCAATCGTGAAATCCTGGTGGTGGAGGATCATCATCCACCACCTTTTTCAGATCGGGCATCACCGTAGAGACATTAAGTATTTTTGAAAGCAGGAGAGGTGAAAAATGAGCAATGCCCTCGCCGGGACTCGAACCACGGACCTCTCGAATACGCGCCGAGCTTGCTGGCCATTACACCACGCTAAGAAGGCGGGAGAAATACCTTATACATGTATATATAAAACAGATTAGCGATATTGCTGTAATGGATTGGAGAAGTTTCTTAGTGTAAAAGAGTGATGAAACTTGTAGAAAAAGGTAGGCAGCCGTACATTCACGATTTTATTATTGGATCTTGAGATGCGTAATCTGATTCACATATCAACAGGAGCGAAGGCTATACCCAATCTTCATTACATTTTGTAAAACTTGAATCTTAAGAAATACTATGAATGATAGAGAAAGGTATGCTACAGCCCAGGCACGCGACAGAAAGGTACGCGCCAGCCTGAATGAAACAAAGAGGAAGGGTGACTACACATTTAGTTCAAGCATAGGAGACTCAAATTGTTTCGGTTCTCATTTAAAATCTTATTCAGGGATTAGATAAAGGCGTCTTAGAGGGTTAGGTAATGTATTATGATGCGGATTAATTGTGAAATAGCACAGTTTAGATTGATATGTTATAAACATTCGGTACATTTAGGACCAGAAGGGGAAATGCCCAAATTAAAATAAAGATTAAATGGCTGTTACAAAATTAATATTAATAGTTTGCTTCCATATTTTATATCTTACACACACATATATATATATATATATTGCAAAAAAAAAAGAAATCAAGGAAGAAGCACCATGAAGAAAGTGACTGTTTTTATGGAAACGAGAAATGCTTAAAACTCATAATACACAGGGAATGAGATGATTGAATATTCAAGGCCATAGGACCCACCAGTGCCCAGCAATTACACACTGAATGTTCAAAGAGTAACAGGTGCAAACCCTGTAGCATTCATTATTTTAATTAACCAAGTTATTTTTAGTTTGAACTTTCCTATCGATATCTCAAAGTTTCAGTTGCTGCCCGAATTTAGCGCGAGAGAGATAGTTATGCAAATCGCATATATCTGATAGCAGTTTAAAAGGCAGGAGTTAACGAGGGGAAAGTCAGTCTTGGATTTGTCGCCGTAAGGCTGTGCGCGCAAAGATTTCCTCTGTCTACTGAAAGTTCGCCTTCATAGGCAAATTGCAATTACTAGTTCTTGCTAGTGAAATTCGCATTATTGCATTTCACTGAGAGTTAGGCTTCCCTCGCCGTCCTACTTAAGGTTAAGCTTAGGTATTTGAATTTGTTAACACACTTTATTTCATATTATTTTAATTCAGCCCAAGTAGTGGCTTACTCTCAAGTTGGAGAGTTGTAATTATTTGAATTAAAAGGTCCTTTAAACCCTCCTTCCGACTTTCTAGTTCTTCAACACTAAAGGACATAGCCTAGATTTGCTCACTGTCCTCCACATAGGGTTTCACAGCGTATGTTTAGCAAGAAGATAAAGAGATGTGAAGGAGAAACCTTATATTGGCGCCGGAACAGAAAAAATTAAGGAAGGAAGTTTGAATATGCCAAGTACATCGTCACATAATACAGCTGCAATGCCTGATGGATTCGGATTCATAGTGGAAACCATCAGAGCAGCCATGAAGCCGGCAGTAGTTTTTGATGCCAGAGGACCTGTGAACGCATTTTTGGAAAAATTAGAAACTCATTTTTTGCTGTATCCAGTTCCGGAATATCAGAAGGTTATATTAGCTACAGGAGCATTGAGGGGCCAAGCGTCGAACTGGTATAAGTGCATCGGAAAATGTCTGCTGGGAGAACCAGGAACGCCGACTTACACTTACGAAAATTTCAAACTAGCAATTTTGAGAGCGTTTCCTGTTGTTAAAGACCCTGTCAAACTCGAAGCTGAATTGTTTAACAAGTACCAACAGCGGGTGGACGAATTATCGGAATTTATTTTGAGAAAATACAAGTCTTTTAATTATTGTATGGTACGAGGCCGGACCCGGAGATTATCCAAATAATCCTGCTCAGATTGTTACCACCTATACAAGATTTCATGGAGCTAAGAAATCACGTCACGCTGGACAAGCTGTTTGAACTCGCTGTGCAATTCGAGAGCCGGCGAGTGGGCGAAAATCAATGAAGGGGACCGTATGAGCAGCGGCCACAGGGGAACCAGAATGCCGAAGGAAGAAACAGACAATGGCCGAGAACTACTGGTACCAGTCAAAATGCCAGCAGTCAACCGCGCCAAGTACAGCGCCAACAAAATAATCCCAACTACGGAAGAAAATCATTCACCCCAGACAGAAGCCGGCAACAGAAGAAAACACCCGCAAAGCATTTAAACTCATAAGGAATATTGCGGGGAAGGGGCTGCAATGTTCCGAGGAGAAGAAAAATCCCTCTGAAGTACATCTCAATACGGTCATGGTGAGAAATATTGAATTACCGAAACTACAGTTACTAATTAACAATGTACCCGCTACAGCTCTTTTAGATACCGGCGCTCAAGGAAGTTGTTTAGCGGAAGATTTTTTAAGAAGCACTTTCGTAGATATCATCTGCATAGCGTGGAAGGAATGAAGGTTGTAGCAGCACAAGGAAAAACGTGTCAATGCATGGAAAAAATCGAGCTGTATATCAAAATCGGCGAAGAATAAAAAAATTATGTTTCTTGTAGTGAAGAACCTCCAAGCATCAATTATTTTAGGAACCGATTTCTTTTAAGCTGTGGATGCGAAAATCGATTTTGAAAACTCCACCTTGCAAGTAATCATGGACCCAGTGAAAAAGAAATCAACACCTCCCCCTGAAGTGGATTTAAGCCATCTAACGCCCATAGAACAGGACAAGTTTAGGGAATAGGTAAGTCATTTCACTGATTTATTTGATGATATTCCTGGATTCACACAGATCGTAGCACACGAAATTGAACTAACAACGGATGAACCTATACGTCAGCGTCCTTACAGGTACGATAAAGTTAAGGAACAAATAATAAAATACCATATTGATGAAATGTTAAGAAACAAAATAATAACTCTTATTTCGAGTGCATATGTGACTCCTGTTGTACTATGTAAAAAAAATAATGATTTGCCGTTAACTGATCCATTAAGGTACAGGTTCGCTATTGACTATAGAAAGCTTAATAGTATAACAAAATATCCAACTTATCCACTCCCGGTAATTGATGAAATTCTTAGAAGTATTAAATCAACAAAATACATAACCACGCTAGATTTGACATCAGGATATTTTCAGATAAGCGTAAAGCCGGAAGATGTTCACAAAACAGCATTCATAACAAAATACGGTACATATGGCTTTTTGCGTGTGCCTTTTGGATTGTCAGGAGCCCCGGCCACGTTTCAGAGGTGCATGGACAAAATTTTAAGGCCGGTTATAGGAAAAAGTACATTTATTTTTCTTGACGATTTAATTGTTACTTCAGAGTCGCTGGAAGAACATATTAAAGACCTTCGAGAAGTCTTTACTCTTTTGAAAGATGCAGGACTTAAAGTGAACATTAAGAAATGTAAATTCGCGGCAAAAGAACTCAAATATTTAGGGTACAAAATTTCTCAAAGGGGGATTGAAACAGATAAATCTAAAGTTATAGCAGTGAAAAATTACCCAATTCCGAATACAGCCAAAAAGTTAGCGACTTTCTTGGGTATGTGCTCATATTATAGAATTTTTATTAAAAATTTCGCAGAAATTGCTGAACCATTGTTAAAGTTGAGAAGGAAAAGAGTTCGTTTTGCGTGGTCTTCAGAAGCAAACGCCGCGTTTGAGAAGTTAAAAGAGTCTTTAATTAATGCACCAGTTCTAAAGTTCCCGGAGAAAGACAAGGGTCTAGAAATTTATGCAGACGCATCAAATTATGCAATCGGAGCGGTATTAACACAGAATAGAAAAGCGATTGCCTTTTTTAGTCGTATATTGAATGATACGCAAAGAAATTATTCGGGAACAGAGCGTGAAACATTAGCAGTTCCCTCAGCTGCTCAAAAATTTTGTGTATATTTTGGGAGTTCTCCCGTAACAGTATATTCAGATCACGCGGCAGTTACCAGATTATTTTCGGGAAAGAATCTTTCGCCACGCTTAATTCGGTGGACCTTAAAGTTACAAGAATTTAATCTCATTATCAAACACACACCGGGAAAAGAGAATGTAATGGCGGACGCCTTATCCAGAATAAAATTAGACGAGAACGGAGAGAAAGTAAAAATTGCGATACTTCAGGCAAAGGTCATTGACTCTCGAGAGACTGTAATAGAAGAAATTGCCAGGGATCCCGAATTCGGAAATATTTATAATTATTTAAAAGACCCAGATAACTTCCAGCATAGAGATATTAATGCCATAAGAAGCAGAGCACAGAACTATGAAATCATTGATGGTCTCTTATTTTATACTAAAGTTACGAATCAAAATAGTGAATGTAGACCAGTCATCCCGGCCAAATTAATTTTAAGTATCTTGAAAGAGCTCCACGATTCGCCTGTCTCGGGCCATTTCGGAATAAGAAAAACTATACGACGCGTACGCGAGGCGGTATATTTTCCGCAATTACAAAAGATAGTTAAAAATTACTGCCAGACTTGTCACACGTGTCAGATAAATAATGACGTAAATTTCCGCCCGGCCGGGTTATTAACTAGTATTAAGTCTAGGTTCCCCAATGAAATAATTGGTATTGA